>OY744541.1:51011471-51108971 GCA_963556195.1 Sepiola atlantica
GATAAATACTGAAAATTGATACATAAAAATTATATCTCCTTATAAAATTTTATGTAGATACATGAAATAGTAATATATATATATATATATATATATATATATATATATATATATATATATATGCATTCTATCCACAAACAGACCGTTTCACTGTATAACAATTCTTCAATATCGCTAGATGGGCAACTGCTTTAAGCTGAGATTGTAGCGGTTTCGACAGTCGGAGATTCTAACCGCTACGCTATCACACACAAGTCACGATAAAGGAAAATCTTTCTTCTTATATAAATAATATCAGCTGCTGAAGAGTGCTCTATTTATTTTTCGAAGAGCTTTGCCTTATTTTATACATTTATTTCTTATAAATGGATCCCAAGAGAAAACTAACATATCTCCACTGAATTTTCTTTTAATGTAATGGAAGCTACACACAAACACCATCAAATCGTACAGATTAATAACATTCTGAGCATATTTAATTTGTTTCAAAATCCTATTTGACAAAATAAACAATTTCTAACTTTTTCCTAATTTTCACCTCAACGAGATATATTTTTATTTTCTTCAAGCATTTGGCTATTCGACCCCTAAAATGTGTCAAATGGGGAAACTACTTTGTCAGGGTGTCATACAGTTAATAAAAGTTAATACTCTATTTATGTAAAGGATGTAATTTAAAGATATTTAAATTATAGTGATATTTAAATTATAGTGTTAAAATTTATGTAACATAGTTTTGATTCAGTTACAGATGTAACAATATTGTGGGATGGATGTGTTAAAATAACGTAGAAACGAAATTTTCCAGGTGAAAGGTTAAGTATAAAAGTTGAAAATTCTACGAGAAATATAAGAGTGGGAATTTAAGCTGACGTGTTGAGGAAGTAGCGTAAGAGACAGAAAGTACTAAGAGTCACGTAGCGGATATGTCTCTTTGGCTGACGGTTTGAACGGATTCGGACTTCTATTTCGAAGCTCTTCCTTCGACCCCGCCCCGGGAACAAGTGAGATGAAGACTGACAATCTTGTAAAAAAAAATAATGTATTTGTAAAAATAAAATAAAAACATAAGTCAACAAGAAAAAAATAATATGAACGCTCAGAGCTAAAATAAATGTTGCTGTTTGGTTTTTAATTGCTTTGGCAATTAAAGAAACTATAATGAAAAAGAAAAAGACGTAGAGAGAAAACGTTGGCTTTTTTGGCTAAGAATAAAGTGTAGTATCTGTTCTGATACTACACTTTATCTTTTCTGCCCTCGATCATTGAATGAAAAAAAAAATTTAGACTGAGGCAACTTTTATTTCTGTTTTAATCCAGAATGCCTCTTTTAGGGAACTGGATTCCCCCACATTAAAAACTGACTTTGTGTCTAACCCTGTTCTCGTGGGGAGGTAGGTAAATAGGTACTCTACTGCCACTACAAAAAAGGACAGAAGCGTCACCACTGATTAAGTTCATCACTAATGCGTGTCAACAAAACACAGCCGCCAACATATTTGTTGTACCCGGGGAAATCGCGGCACTATGTGACACAACGCATTATGTTACACACCAGCTTAATAGTGCCATCACACCAACGGGTACTTAAAGAACATAAAATAAAAACCATACGAAAAAAAATAACACAGTATAAAGTATACAGGGTATTTCGAAAATCGATGACTCAACTTCGGGATTATGTTCTATATGTGTAAAAGAGCCCTTTTGTTGCTATTTTAATAGTACTCCATTACTAGTCTCATTTCCTCTGTGATCAATTTCTTCCTCTTTAGATTCTGCTGATCATATTTACTTACCTGTGTTTGGTCTGTTATATGCTGTTACTTAAAATAAGAAGGACCTACATTTACAGAGTGCTAGCCGGGTCGTCTATGTTGGCTATCATGACGCTCAGATCTTTTTTATGAGCTCCACGGCTTTTATATTTGTTTGGTATAATTTCTTCATGTTTTTTTGGTGTATCCGCTAACACCAGGCCCAGGATTATTTTACCTGTGATTTTGTCACAAGGATAGTGTTTATCTATCTATAAGTAGAAATAACAGTGTACATTGTACGTGTTAGATGTTTATAATAAAGCATGTTGATCAGTATATTTCAATGGCCTATAACTGGGGAATCAAAAGTTTCCGGACCTATCTACACACACAGAACATAATCCCGAAGTTATGCCATCGATTTTTAAAACTCTCTGCATATAAAATTATACACAAGACACAATATTTGTATATATATATATATATATACGAACTTTGCAAGCAGTCTATTTGCTGACTCTCGTTCTGTTTAGTGTTTGCGTTGAGAGAGGTCAACGCAGAAATTGTCATCGTGCCCCTGTCTCCGGAACTCTGGGTGGTCGTATTGCAGCACCCATGGGCACTGGTAGTCGCGGTGGTTATAGTGATCTGCTCCTGGGACACGCCGATTGCCAAGCTGGATAACATCAGTCCTGGCGTCGAGGTCACTGCTTTTCGAACTCTGTTCGAGCATAACCCGAGGGAAGTGTCCAGCTCGGAATTTAGCAAAATTAGGGCCTGGCTTGATGTCGGCATCTGCAAAAAAGACATAAAAATAAATAAATAAATAAATGAATAAAAATAAAATAAAATAAAATAAAATAAAAGGAAATATAAGTAGATAATGATTTAATGCCACATCGACTGCTACATGGGACTCAAATATCATAGTGTGACGGCAGAACAAAGCAATGTCGATGGGAACGTGCAGGAATGCGTATTTCAACAAATCCAACTTGCTACATCTCTTGTTCTCCGTATCTGCGAATAAAATTTATTCATTTACACCTCGTACCAGCCAAATACGTAAAGTGATAAAATATATCCAAATTAATATTATGCCCTCCACAAGTTACATCACGTTTTTATTCGGACTATTTTTTTTCACTATTGATATAAAATTTCTCCTACGTTTAGACCGGTGTACAGACCGACCTTCTTCCGGTCTATTGCTAATTCAGGTATATGTTCTTCCGCTATTCAATTTCGTGATCATTTGTGTAGAGTTCGAATAAAACTAGTATCGTAGTCCGACAGTTAATTGGAATAAATACATTAGAATACAAAGTTTAAAAATCAATTATATTTAAAAAAATATTATCTGAATAACATAAACACTATAGTTCATTCAACTTAGTTCATTCTGGCAATTATGGCATAAATAATACATATAATGATATTTCCTCATCCCAAATATTCAGACAAAAATGACATCTTCGTATATTCTGTGATTGTCCTAAGCACGGAAATTAGGACACAACTTACTGTTATCGGATACACTCGGATACACTCGAATTTCTTATTTGTTATTTTTGCACCGTATTATTGACAATATAATAACGTACGTTGCCACTATTTTATTTGCAAAATTACTTAGTCCGACTCTGACGAATTCTAATAGAAAACATTCTTAAATAAACACCTAAAAATAAAATATCTAATAAAAACCTTTTCCTCTCGCCCTCAGACTAGTATCAATGTGTAGTATTTGTCCTGTCCCAGGAGACCATCCTTCCAAGCATTACCCCACCCTTTCGGCAACAGTGAATAGTTTATTGTGCTTACTCTCCTTTATTCGGAAGTGATAAGTTTCCTTCGTCTGTGGCGCTCTTATCTGTAAGAAAATGCCGACCAGACTATTTTTCGCAAACGGACCAGAGTGCCGTTTTTCGGGTAGCTGGAGCCGCCGTGGGAGGAAGGTAACAAATCTACCCTTCGAACGCATGGATTTATTGTCTGTTACCCGAAGGGTTCTCATTTGTGACTGTGTAAACATGCGCAAGGTGGCATGTTAAGTGGGGTGCATAGTTAGAATGCATGCGGACGACAGGCCTTCGGTAGGAGAAATATTTAGCGAAGATAAGAGAGAACACCCAAAGAAATAGGCTGACATTTGAAATAGTAATGTCTTCTTAGATACGAGGTTCCATGTTGTTATCATGGCCCACTTTTCTAAAAGTAATGTTCATACCAGATAGTGGACCTCCGGGTTAGTCAGTTTTTATGCCCATAGATTTACAGCTGATAATCTCGAGTTGTCTTTCGGTGTGGTCCAAGTGATAGCTATATATTCTAGCAATAGGGCAGACAGCCTGCGCAGTGAATGCACACAGACGTATGTTAACAACTATACAAGTATTTTCCTCCCACCCAGTGCCCCTTTCTGTCAACTGGGTTTCCCCACATTAACACTCGACTTTGTATCTAACTCTAAGAAACCTTAACAATTAAACAAATTAAAAACAAATATTGCATTTTATATGAAGGATGTTATACTCAACGCATCTTTTCATTCGTGTCAAATACAGAAAATATATTTGAAATAAAGTCGTATATGAATGACTCATGGAGATAAGCAATAATTAACTGACTATGAAATAGTGTTGATTCTGCTATTTCTGTATTCATAAGTGTTTTAATTATGAAAACTATTTAATATTCATGTTGTTAATTTTTCTGAATAATTTAAGCTTCGCTTTATTGGAGTAAATACTAATATAAAACATTTTGAAGCTTATCTTGCCTCATAAATAAATTGAATCTATCCTTAAACAATATATATATTTACACTTTTTTAAAACATTATTGTCTCCACTTATTTGGCCTGTCATGGTGGAAAAAGAAGTTTTCTGAATTTTTAAATTTTTTTTTTAACAATTATTCAACATTTCAATTAATTATTTCCTGTATCGTATTGATAAAGAAATATTGTTCTGATAAAGATTTTCATATAATTGTGAAATTTCTACCTTGCTATGGATGTGATAATAAAATTTAAATTTCGGAAACATATGTACGCAACGACAAATATTGTTGGTGGTGAATTTTTCGGGGCATAATCATTACAAAATATTCAATATGTATTCTACCGAATTATAATATAATAACCAGTAAATTTTACCGGCAGCATTTATTTGTATCCTAAGGATCTGTAGCATTTTATTTATTTTTAATAAAAAGATGTTTTATAATCACCTTGTGACACAACTAAGCTACACAGAGGCTTCCGCGTTTCATCCCCTGGGGGAATCTTCAGGCTAAAATGCATGGAGTTATTTTTGCCGGGTGTTTTTATATATACGGCTAGCTAGTTAACCAACCAGATTCTTTGTTGTTCTCTCAGCCAATCGTTGGTCTTCCCGCAAACACACACACACACACACACACACACACACACACACATATATATATATATATATATATATATATATATATATATATATATATATATATACATTATCTTCTTCTTATTATTTTTTATTTAATTTTTATTTTTATTAATGCTATTCTACTGTTATTGTTATTATTATTATTATTATTATTATTATTATTATTATTATTATTATTATTATTATTATTATTATCATTATTGGTAGAAGTAGTAGTATCATTATCATTGTTGTTATTAGAATTGGCTCTATTATTATTAATAGCAATGATCGCATTATCACAATAATTATTACAATCAGAATTATTATTAATTGTATTATATTATCATTAGTAGTACTTGTATTAGTTTTAGTACTAGTTTTCCTATTATTATTTTATTCTTGGTATTAGTCTTATTATTAATAGATATTAGTATTATTACTGATATATATTATTAGTTTTAATATTATGAATATTACTAATTACTGGAATTATTGGTATTACTATTATTTTTATTATAGATTAAACTCTCAGTTATTATAATCATCATTATTAATGTTATTATCATTACAAATATTATTATCATTATTAACATTAACATTTTATTATTATTATTATTATTATTATTATTATTATTATTATTATTATTATTATAATCTTAATTTTTATTGTTATTATTAGTATTATTAGGATTACTATTATTATCATTATCATCATTATTTTATCATTGTTATTATTAAAACTATTACTATTATTATTATTATTATTATTATTATTATTATTAGTAGTAGTAGTAGTACTATTACTATTATTATTTTTATCAATATTATTATTATCATCATCAGTATCTTCATTATTCTTTTTATAATTATCATATTTATTATTATCATATTTATTATTATTATTATTATTATTATTATTATTATTATTGTTGTTGTTGTTGTTGTTGTTGTTGTTATAATGATTATTATCCACCCTATTGTATAGTTATTATTATCGTTATTATGATAACGTTTATTATTATCATTATTATAATTATTAAAATTACTTCATAATTTATTATTACCAATACTATTACTGTCACTTTTATTTTTTTATTTGTAATCACCAAGGGTTTTTCACACAAGTCATCGTCAATGGTGTTCTCTGGAGTCTGAGTGATAAAAAGTTTCCCAAATTTCCAGTATTCTTCGCCTCTTTTCGATCTCCACCGCAAATGACCTTGCGGTATCGCAACAGCCGCCTAACATTGATTTCTCGCTGGCGACGACCATTGGCCTCTTCTGGGATTTGGGTGGCAATAAGCCTCCCCAATGTCCCAGCACTCTCCACACTCTTCCAATGGAGGTCTCGTTAGTGCTCTCCCTCCTCGGTCTTCCCACCCTCCTTGACATTTCACGACTGTTTTTTTGTGGTGTAATCCGAGGCTGGTACCATCACTCTTTTTTCGTGGGGGGGGGGGGGCAGTTGCTTGTATTTCTTGCAGTTTCTGTTCCTTGGTTCGTCTGGTGGTGTTATTCCTGTGGTTTTGTTTTCTTCCTATTGTTACACCCATGTAACTGGTTACCGTTCGTAGCTTATGCGGATTGGTATATTATTATTATTATTATTATTATTATTATTATTATTATTATTATTATTATTATTATTATTATTTCATAGTAGTTTCAATTTTTGGATGTTTTTAGTTGGATTTTTCTTTTTTTAAACATCAAGTCAATTCCTAACAAGCAAGCCTGTTACATAATTGGAAAAGAAATTGTCTCGTCAATCTGTTTAAGCCATTTATGGTGGCTTTTCGTTATGATTCCAAGCGGTCCAATTACAACAGGAATCACCTTTACTTCTGTATATTTCCATAGTCTAACTAATTCTCATTTTAGATCTTGATATTTTTTTTTTTCGTGTTTTTTCTCCTGCACTCTGGTATCGAAGGGGAAGGCTATATCAATGATTAATCAAGTTATCTTGTTTTTGTTTAGGGAAATTAAGTCGGGTTTGGAATGTTCAAGAACCTTATCAGAAAGGTAGAAGTCTATTTACGGTGGTCAGTTTGCTATCCCTTGACGACATTAGTTTGTTTATGTGGAGGGCCTCGTGAAAGTAGCGTCGTTCTTCCTCATATAGCACCTAGTATTATTTAATAAAAAAACTACCCCGAAGGGGAACTTTGGTCGAGTGCCAAAATATCCGAAAACGGTCCCGTTGGCGTTTGGAGAAAGCAATGCCTGGGAGGGTGCATCTCTTAAGACAGAGACGATCAATACTTCAAGTAGGGTCCTCTCGCTAGTGAGGTAGTTCCTATTTGCCACAATGATGCCAAGGGCGTATCCTTATTTGCAATAAAATATACTATGAGAATCATGGAGTGGTTGAGTTTTAAGAATAATTGAGTTGTGAAGCTAACGAATATTTTATATCCTAGCTTTTATGTTTTTAGTGACCACGTGTTCGGGTATATTCTTCCGTACAGGCAGTCGCCATTTTGTGTGTGTTGTGTTATCAGCGATAACACACCCACGTGTCAGAAGAAAGAGAGAAGAACAATAGTTAAATAATAATTGGATTTACATAACTACACATTTATTCTCATAAAGGAGGTTTCAGAGATATGTAATGTAGTACACATGATAATACATAAAAACAGATTAATGGAAGAATACATTACCTTCCTAATGCTTGATAAAGACACATTTTTCCGAAGTTAGAGATCGAGAATATGCGTGAACATTTCATAAGTAAATATTATTTACATTTTTGTTGGACTGTTCTGGGAGTCTAGGAGACTGATAACGGAAGAGATGCCTAACGGACACGGCGTCAGGGGTTGTAAAGGCTATGCAGATATGACTAGTCCGTCGGACTACGCCCTCTTTAATTTACCAACCAGAAAAAAAGAGCCTTGTTCTGAACTTCCGCACATGCGTTGAATGAGTTTTCTTACTTCCAAATAGGAGAGCGCATATTCTATAACGTTGGACATAATAAGTCCTCGGGAGATAATAGGATACTTCTTGCGTTAAAGAGTAAAACTGTTTTTAACTTTAGTATTTTTAACTATTTTAAATAACATGTTTATGTATTAAATGTTTAGCTTTCGTCTTCTGATATACAAAAGACCACTTCCATTCCCGGGCAACGCTGGGGGCCAATGCTAATAAATATATAATTATAAAGTATGAAAATTAACAACAGAAAAAAAAGGTGAAGAGGGGAGCTAATAAACCTTGAAAGGCGAAGAAATAAGGAAGAAAAAAGAAAGAAAAAACCCTCACCGATAAAATTGAATTCCACTTGTTCGGTTTCGGCGTTTATCACCGTGAACAAAACTTAATCGTATTTGAACGTTTATTCATGATCAATCTTTTTATAAAAGTTATTCATGGAGCGAAGAGGTTTTGTCGTTTATTCATTTTATTCTTGTGTATTTTTTTTTTTAACTAAAGAGCTTTTGGCTCATAAACCATTTTGGTAGGGGTTAGCGGAAACAGCTTTGGATATCCACAAAGAAGTTTACAAATAAATTATAATTAACAGCTGTCAATAACAGTTTGTATAGGCTCTTATGTATTGGTGTACCGACAGCCGGACCAAAAGAATATACGCGCATATACTTAATTCTAAGGCAGTGCCTTAATAGAATAATGGATACATTCGCGGCATATGAGATCGGCTAATTCCGTCAAGTGAGATTGTAAAAAAAACGTATTTGGAATAGCCAATCAAAATGCCCCATCCCCTCCCCCCCCCCAAAAAAAAGTGTATGTTGAAGGGAGCGTTCCGTATTTAGATAGAAAATGTAGAGCAGCTAACAGATAATAGCAAGATAGGAAAAATGAAATAATAATCGTACTGCGAGGATATAGTTGTCCTATGAATAAGAGTTCCCGGTGACCGTGGGTGGCAGTGGTAGTAGATTCGTTTAATCAATTAATTGTATGCAATTAATCGTTTAAATATATATTGTGATTCGGAATTGAATAACTTAAAAAGAGTTGATATGCCGTCAAACAGACAACACAAACTGAACTTTAATTCTAAAGCACTATATGTGTGCATGCGTTTGTAAAATTTGAAAATGCAACCGATATGATGATACGGTTTCGTTGATAAAGATGTTTGGGTTGCTTTTTCAGTCAGGATCACATTACGACGAGATGAGTAGCTCTTGGTTTATTTAGCAATGTGGTCACACACATAAAAGTTGTTGACTCAGAAGCCTACTTCCTCTTTTCTTCCCTTTTGGTCTGACTCTCGGTGGGTAATATGTTGTAGATTGATGAGTCTCACGACAAAAGTAAACTATTAGACTAGAAAGGACTATAAATATGTTGTATTTAGATTTGTTATTGGATGTGTTTTGTAATGTGAGAGTGAGAATAAAACAGGGATAGTTTTAATGCCTGTCACCTGAAGCGCTTTTATCCATGAAGAAGTGCAAACGGGACATACCAGGATATTTTTAGGGTAGTTGATTTTCAACTGCCCTTCATATTATAAATTGACTTTTACCAGTTTCGTTAAACCCACTGCACCAGCATCATTTCCGCTTTTTTTGTATTGAAACCTGGACTAAGTTAGCCATAAGGTTAACGAAGGGCATGCATTTTTTTTTTATATATACATATTAAATATTACCTTCCTGACAGTGTTTGTGCATGGACAAAATTATTTACCCCCCAATAAAATAATATTTCGCCTCTTCGTTAGTACGTTGCTGTGGGGATTCTATTTCGCAGCTATAAAATAATACAAACGCATAAATGTTCATTATTATTTATAAGTTTAAATACTTACAAACCTCTACAATTAATAAGTATAGTGATGTTTGTGTTCGTGTGTAAATGTAAGTGTATGTCAGAATGGTGTATTTGCATGATTGGTGTGTGACCCTTCTTAGCTTTTGGACCTCAGAGTAAATAAAACCACTTCTGCAATGTTATTATCCTGTATTATTATTATTATCACTACTACTACTACTACTACTACTACTACTACTACTACTACTACTACTATCATCCTGTATTATTATTATTATTATTATTATTATTACTACTATTCTGATTATTAATTAATTATTTTATTAATTATCATTATTAATTATTATTAATTATTATTATTATTATTATTATTATTATTATTATTATTATTATTATTATTATTATTAATAATTAATAATAATTATTAATTATTATTATTATTATTATAATTATTATTATTATTATTTTATTCATTTTTTATTTATTTATTTATTTTTCTTCTAATTGGAGTATTTGCATTAGATATTACCAGTGATCTCTCACTGTAAAAACAAAGGTGGCATTTCTTCGCTTCGTTTGAAACCATTGCAACAAATTTTGCGTTTTTGTAACATCCGTTTATCACTGTGTTCTCGTTTATAACGGCTGATATCTTTCTCTGGAATTTGAATGACAGGATTCCAGTACTTTCCATATCGTACTAGGAAAGGTCTGGATGTGCTCTCCCTCCCCAGTCTTATGTTCCTCTCAGACAATATTGTGGTTTTATTCTAATTTCTCCTCATCTTTTTCCATTTTTTTCTGTGCTCCTGCAATTATAGGAATTGCAGTAATTTTCTTCATAATCAGAACGAGGTTCTCTCGCTTTTCTGACTGGTCCTTCACAAACCTTGGCAGCAATCGTATTAGACTCCCTTTTCTGGTAGCAGTCGCCTATGCTCCCAAAACACCACACATAACAAAATGTAAGTCACATTTAAACAAAGACTGTTGGATATTCATGACTGGAACTTGGTTGACAAATCATACATAGACTGAAGTTTATTTGTACCAAATATGGTTGGATTGCAGAAATGATTGTAAATTTTATTAACGGTTCTATGTGTGGCATTTTTTTATGTCACCTATATTACTTTAAATGTACAATTATCTGTGACTTTTTCCCTGAAACCTTTTTCTTGGATTCTCAAGATTTATTAATGAGATTTTGTCTTTTTGAAAAAGATTGCCTTCATTCGTCGCGGTTCAAATTAGATGAATTGAAATACAATTTGACCGGGAATTTTGTGATACTGGTATATCTTTTACTTCGCTAATGCTAAACAAATCCATTAGCCAGAAGCTACGATTAAAAGAACGGCGATCATTTTTTTGTGGGAATCGCTGCAGACATGGCATAAAGCGACTTGGTCTAAGGAGCTAGAAAGAACGAAAGATGATCAATGCGAAGACAGAAGATGCCTTAGTCTTGAAAAAACCAAAGATATAGATAACAGAATGAGAGTTCTACAAGCCTATAGTTCTTAGAAAGAAGCTACTAGAATAAGAACATGTATTATAACGAGGTACCCAAACAGCGAATTGATGAAGACCACTAGATAAACGAGTCAAACGAGCTAGAACAAAGGAAGCCGGGAATAAACCAGACAATTCTGAAGAACATATGCCATAATAGTATTTATAGAAAAGGCTGAGACTAGCAACATCACAATAGTGCTTATAGAAGAGAATAAGACTATGAACATCACGCCTGTGAGAGAGGGTGTAGAGAAGAAGCTTTCAGTTCAAATGTCAGTTTTAATTAACTTAAATCGACCCTACCTAACTTTTCTTGACTTCAATTTTCTCAAACTTTTCTCAGACATACAATTGTTATGAAAGTTAATTAAACTGGCCTTTCACCGGCGTGGAATTCTGGGAGTGTCAAATCTGAACAGCCCAAACCAAACATGCAGTCAGTTATATCACATATTGCGCCGTGTATATCTATAAAATTAGAATATTTGATATTGAAATTTATACGTTTCATAGCGTCATACGTGATGGGATCCCCTTTTCCAATTCGGCGGTCGCCATATTGAATATGCATTATCTTGAGAATACACGAAGTAAACAGGGCCTGAAAATGATGAAGAATGGTAATGCTAAAGAGACGGTTGCATTTACATGCATACATGCATTTATTTCTTACAGAGTGTTTGTCCAAGACAAACGTAAGAATGACACTTACTTTCTAGAGAGAGTGGATTGTATTCTCAAACAAAATAATTTCTTAACATTTCGACTTGTTATCATCGTGATCAGGTGATTGACATAAAACAAATGTGCGTGTGACCCCCCCCCTCCACCCCACCCCGCTGTAATGCGTGAAAACAAAGCGCATGCGTACAAAGTAATTGAAATAAACACACGATAGTAAGACGGGGGAGGAGGGTTAATCTATGACCCTTTTTATCACCTGGGGGCATCTAGGGCAAAGGGTTAACTTAGATTATGGCATGTAGCAAAATAGAAAATATGATAAACAATCGAAACAAAAATGAATATATATTTGATTTATCTTCAAACTTTCCTTTTTTCGAAAGCATTAAACTTATACAGACAAGAGAAGAAGAAAAAGAGAAAAAGAGAAAAGAACAAGAAAAATAAGAATTACCTAAAAGCAATTAAAGTTATGCCCTCATAAAGAAAAGAATGTGGCCTCCAATAATCAACTCCAAACTTAACAATACACACACACATATATAGGGGAGTTTGGATTACCTACGTGGGAGTTTGAAGTACCTACTAGACACTATCCTCGAGTGTCTTCGGTCTCTCTGTACAAGGGGTTGTCAGGACAACCTGACATGAGGATACTTACCCTATAAGTAAACCCTGACCAAATATTCAAAATTACATAGTATCCGCAGCACAAATAAGATCCTCTCAGCACGGCTATACACTTGCTCATAGGAGGAATAGTGCATCTTCTCCTAGTAATGTTATCTCAAGTAACATCACGTAGCTGGATACTCCACCAGACTAGATGAATTCTTGTCCTGGAATCCGGTAAGACCAACAGACCACAAAAAAGATATACTATTACATACTTGACTGGTCAGTTGGGGAGAGAAGAACTTTATTATTCTTAACTTTTTTACTAACTCAATGTTTGAGAAATAAAGGAGAATTTTAATAGAATATTCGGGTATCTATGTATCTCATATAGAGATCAAGTGTTAGCCCCAGGAAGGGGCCCCTTGATTTCTGAGAACTTCGACTGAAGTAAAATTAAACATATATATATATATATATATATATATATATATAATTTCACTTATCTTACATTTTACTGGAGTTTCACGGGACATCCGGTTGTTAGAAATGTATTAATAATGCCCTTAACATCTTTATATATTTGAATTTATCCATATCTTTTCGTATAAATGACAGCAATGAACACAATATAGAGATGTGAGAGATGCTAATTTCGTCTGAAATCTTTTCGATTTGAATTGTGCCGCTAATCTGAAGACAAACTCAAACATTTGTGTTCTGCAATAACTTATCTATTTATTTGCTAGAGTCAATATATAAAGTTGGAGGAAAGAAATATTCGTACACATTAAAAATAATATTTAAAAAATATTTCAGAGCATTAACTAAACACAATTTGGATACATTTACTGCATAAAATTGCACTCTACTAATATATGCAAATAAATTTAACTTATATTTAATTATGTACAGTAGTTGATAGCATTTATTCATTTTAATAGGTGAAAAAATAATCGTACAATATAAATATATAATTCTAAATTCTAGATTGCAGCATTATTTTAAAATATAATATTCTAGAACGTCCCAACGGTGTTATCAGTACCTATAGTTAACCTCAAAATCAGAGCGAGAACATTCTGCAATTGTTAGTTACATGAGAAGGTTTGAATCATGACAAGAGGCAAACAATTGACTACTTCACAATAAGAACTGGCTGTTAAGCCCCGGAAAGATGGAAATATGGAAAGATGTACATGAAGATCTCTTGCAACCAGAATATTTCTTTCATCACGATTAGTTCATTCATTACAAGGTTTATAAGACGTAAGACAGTTGAAAAACAAAGAGCATGTGCTCCAAGGAAGATATCGCAAAGATTATCGGGAAAATTAGGACATTAGATTCAATGGTTCCCCTTGAAGAACTGCAGGATGACTTGCGTTTATCAGGAATTAGTGCAACCAAGCAAATTATAACGAAACAGATTCGTACAAATTCGACGAAACGAAAACGGAGATGTTTAGTCACAATTATCGGAATCATGTGTGGAAGAAAGATGGCGAGCCACACTTACCAAAAAGCACCGTACCAACTGTCAAATTTGGTGGCGTCAGTATTCTGATTTGGGACTGTTTTTCTGCGAAAGGTGTTGGTAAAATATCAATGATAGAGAGGAAAATGAATACCAGAAGATATTTTAAGATGCGAGAAAAAATGTAGTGCCTTCTGTTGAGTCTTGTACTACATCCTGATTGAATTTTCCAACAGAATTATGATCCCAAAATATACGAAAATAATATTGATATCTTGCAATGGCCTATTCAGTCCCCTGATTTGAATCCAATCAGAACCATGTGGCGGTATTTGATGATTTAAATCCGAAAACGGGCACCAAAAGATATAAAAAAATCTGAAGGCAGAATGGAACAAAATACCTAATATTGTTTGCAAATCATTAATTAAGAACTACAGGAAGAGATTGGTCGCTATTAAAGAAAATAAAGATTATTCAAGAAAATATTAAACGAAGATAATACATTATTTTTGTATTGTACGATTACTTTTTTCAACCATTAAACGTAATAAATTGTATCAACTTCTGTACAATTAATTAATTGCAATAATTGCACAAGTAATTAAGTTTATTTGCATATATTAGTAGTATAAAATCTTATACAGTAAATGTATAAACATTTTGTTCAGTTAATGCTCTGAAATATCTAAAAAAAATGTTATTTTGTATATGTACGAATATTTCTCTCTCTCAACTGTATTTATCTATTTATATAAATATAGGTATTTGTATATATTTATATATGTACAGGATTCACACCTAAACTAATTAACGGCTCATTGTGGATTTTTTAACATAACTGCTAGGCATGCGCGGTCGTAATATAGTCTATATTTAGTAAAATATAGTTTTATGCAAAAGACTTAAAAAGAGGCGGGAAACCTTTCGTGAAAATTCAGATACCTCCGATATGTTTGAAATTTATTAGACATAAATTAATAAACATTCCCCAAATTTCAGTTTCTTTGGAGTATTTTAAAGGGTAAATTTTAAAATATGGGCAAAACCTCTCATTTGAAAATTCCAATATATCAGATTTAAATTAAATTTGATCCATAGTAATTAGACACCAATTAAGCAAACTTTCCTGGATTTAAATTTCCTTTTTATACCCCCTAAGTTTAAGCTTAAGCCTAATTTTTTAAAGAATTTTCTAGAATGAAAATCATGCAACGGATTTTGATCAAAATTAGAATAAAGATTCTAAATATAAGATTTAGTATCATTATATCTTGATTTTAATCTACGTAAGGGGACATAAAAGTGGTGCAAAACTGTTTTATTCGGGAAATTAATTTTACACATTCTGAAACGTGTATTCTTCTCTGTTTCGAATCTTGCTAAATAAAGCCACACTGATGAGACGTGTCTGTGGATATATATATATATATATATATATATATATATATATATATATACATACATATATATATATATTCATGCTCCTTTTTATAATGGCTATGGTAAAGGAAATAATGATTTCCACTTAGAATTGAAGGTAATGTTTTTCAATGATCATAAATAAATAAAAAATAAATCAACGGATGGAAACATTTATGCGATACTACTTCTCACACGAGTACCAGCGGGTTCATGCTCAGTTATAAAGCGCTGGACGTTATTCAGTAGGGTCTTGGTTTCGAATATTGCTAGGTCTAGTTGCACTGATGAGTAGTAGAGACAACGAAACACGTGTTTATGGATAACTAAAAAAATGTGAACCGTTTGTTCACTCCTTCAGCTCGAGGAAAAAGGCGACTAGTTATAAATCAACACCACACCCAAAAAAGGTAATGCCTGGGAAAATGACGTCCTAGGACAGGACCGAACCGAACTGAACCGAACCGAACCGAACCATACCTAATTATTTTGATATGTAAGGACACCTCCAATTCTGCCGTAAAAACCCAGACAAACATATGCACAGACTCGGAGAGCTCGATCTAGAATCCAAAGATCAGGTTTATATGTGTTTTCGTTTAGCCTTACAACGCAGCGTTCGTTACCTATATTTCGTCTACCGTTTCCCTAGATCCAGGACTGTACCTGAATTGACTACGTCTCCGATAGTATCGACACAGCACTTGAATCAGATACGAGCGCCCAATTCCATGTATTTGGGGATTTTAATACCCACCACAGCGATTGGCTCGGTTTCTCGGGTTTCACAGTCCCAGCTGATAATAGCATGCACAGCTTTTCGATTGCCCATTTACTTACACAAACCGTCACTTTCCCGACCTATCTCTCAGATTGTGAGGACCAGCAAACCTTATTTTTCGACCTATTCCTGACAACACTGACAGGGACTCGTGTAAAATACCCATAGCCCATTTTGGAATATTGATCACCTCGTAATAATGGTTAGTATCACCATCAACCCCCGACCTCAAACAGAAGCGCCGGTATCCAAAACAAGATATTACCAATGCCCTGATTGGAAATTCTTCAGAAATCTCATGAGAGGTTCACCTTGGAGTAAAGCTTTTACTCTCCTTGTTGAACAGTGTGCAGAGTAGGTAACTGAATGCGTCAAAGCCGGGATAGAAGCACGGAAATTCAATAGCAAGCCTTACTCTCACCAATGGTTCACTCCGACCTGTGCAGCTGCTATTGCGCATAAACACTAACCATTTCACTGTTTTAACCGCCATAAGTGAGCTGAAAATAAGTAAAAATATGTTCCATCCAGAAACCAATGTAAGAGTATAATAGCCGCATCTGAGATGACTAGAAATCGCATTGCGTCACAGAAATAAGGAACTTGTGATTTGTGGAAAATCTATAATAGTGTATACAATGTGCAATCAACAATTTTTCCCACTGTTCAACCACTATAAAGTCGCCTACACGACAACGGACAAGGCTGAACCGTTTGCCCAAACGGTTTGCTCTAAGCTCCACATTGGACTCAGCAAACCTAATTTTTCACTATTGACGGAAACCGCACTAGATGATCTGACAATCACCCCTTCCCATTCCATGGATATCATAAAAAACTTTGACAACTCCAAATAATGTGGACCAGATCTTATTCCTGCTATAATAATAAAGAAATGCTCTACTGAGCTGGATCCTGTCCACTACAAACATCTATAACAAATGCCTTGCAGAATCTTGCTTCCTTGATAGCTGGAGAATTGCGTCTGCGGTACTAGTTTTCAAGAACTCTGATTAAAGAACTGACCTGAAAAATTATCGCCCCACAAGTCTCCTTCCGCTTTTTGCTAAAATCTTTGAATCATTAAGACATCAAGCCATAGTTCACCACCTTAAAAATGAAAAATAGAATAATTTTAGGCCATCCCATTCTACCGCGGATACCTTAACAGTCATCTTTGAATGTATATACCGCAATCTATATAAATTAAGTGAAGCTAGGACAGTAGCGCTAGATATCTCTATGGCCTTTGGCAAGGTCTGGCCTAAATCAACCTGTACAGTATTACTGGACGAATATTCAATATAATCAGATCTTACTTAGCTAAAAGAAAGATTCAGGTCATTATTCGATGGATGTATATCCAAACAGCGCCACATCAGTGAGGTGTGCCCCAGAGGTCGATACTTGGACCTATATTGTTTCTGATATTCATAAACGATTTTGTCGACACAATCACATCCGAGATATATGTATTTACTGGTGACACCATGCTCTATTGTAGGTATGAGGGTAAATCGAATGCCCACACAAGCAAGGTAATGGTTGAATCCTTGGAAAATAACCGACAGTCTGTAGTAGAATTGGGCCAAACCTTTCCAACCAACGATTGTCATGGTCAATAGCACCCTTCCCGAGAGTACAACCTTTAAACTCCTCGGCCTGACATTCTCAGACAACATGAAGTGGAATAAGTACACAGAAGATGCTGCCAATTCTGACACAAAGAAAGTAGGCTCTTCTACTGGTCTAGAAAACTTCTCCCACCTGCCACTATCCTATATCTCTATAAAGCCACCATTCGCCCACGCATGGAGTCTTGTTGCCATATTTAGGCTGATGCACCAACCGCTAGTCTCTTCATTTTAGACAGGGTGCAACAACGAATTTCTAACCCAATAGGTCCCGCACGGTCTACCAAGCTCCAGCCCCTGATATATCGCCTCAGTTGCATGCTTGTGTTTGTTTACAAGTACTTCCACGGGAAGTGCTTCGATGAGCTTTCTGCACTTGTACCCCTAAATGTAAATGCCCCTGACCCACCCCACTAGAAACAAAATCCTACTGTTTCACTGTAGAGGTCCCTAGATTACGGAATATATTCTACTCTAATAGCTTATTTCCATTGGTCTGCTTGTCTTTGGAATTGCCTCCCTGCCCCCTGTTTCCTATACCATAACAACATGCAAAAATTTAAATCTAATGTGAACAAACATCTTGCTACTAACTCCCCACTCAGGTTGCCCCCTTTAAATCTGACCCTTGTCACAATAGTCACTTACGCTTCACTGGCAATATGCCTTGTTTAGGGCGAGCAAAAATTATTTTACAAACCTCAACTAATTCAGACAAATTGGTCGGACTTTTTAATACCCAGACCCCAGAATCAGGATGTGCCAAAGATTCTCCGGTAGATGTGAACAGAAGCCTCAAAGAAAGCCCTTTATTTACGTGACTCTCATGCCAGCAATATGTGATATGGTCGGTTACAAGAATTGAAAACTAGCTCAATTGAGCGAGCTCTCTGGAAAAGTACAAAAATAGCTGTAAACGAACTGGTAGGCATTTCTCGTTTAGGCGCCCCCGTCGACAGGCAAAAAAACACTTCCTTATGTTATTTAATGTCAAAACACAATAACTATTGTACATAATTAATGATATAAGGAGTTTCTTTCATTTCCAATTATTTGAGAGGATTTGAAATTGGAATTTCTAATTTCTTTGTCAACAATGGTATCCCTTTATTTGGGCATTTTTTTCATGGTTTTGTGTGAATTTCACAACTCATTACCTACCATCTGCCTTCGTACCATAAACCTGGAGACACACCCTGATTTTAACTCGATTTCTCAAATAAAATTGTGTGTCTAAAATCTGTAAGTATACATGTTAAGTACTTCTGCAAAGTCGTTGACTCGACCCAGAAGAAATTGATCGCTGGATTCCAAAGGCGGTTGACATTTTAGTGATACATGTCAGTGTGCGGTAAGCAATTAAAACACCAAACAAATTTTCTCACATGTGACAGATTTTGAAAGCTGTTTGATCCAAACCCTTTTCAGCCCAACCCCTCGCGCGTAAAATATATATTTTAACTTACATAAATGACAGGTACGGTGAAGAATGCGCTTAAAGACATGAGGATATTTACCCCCCCCCCCCCACCACTACTCCAGAAAATGAGACAGTTTAGAGTGTGAAATCTGGATGGGTGCAAACTTCCTAAGATTCCAGTTTCTTTTCATGTCGTACATAAGACCTTAGTATTTCGTTACTCTTCCCCTCTCAGTTCTGTTTAAGCCAGCAACATTAGTGGCACTGACTTCAACTAGGGCTGCTACTTTCTCCCTCTTGCCCGATATAACTATGTCAGGTTTAACAGCTCCATTTTCTAGGTATGTAGCTGTAGGAATTGCATAGTGATAGTAGATGGTGTATTACTTATTTCCAACCATTATTTCTGGTATATGTTCCCAGGACTTGTTGCTGCTACGTTCTTGGCCTTTTGGCTAAGATCAAAGTGTAGTATCTGTTCCGATGGATACTGCACTCCATACTGGTGTTGTCTTGGCCTTCGGGTCTTGATTTACGCCGGTCAATGGGTCTGCCCTGTGCAGTTCTGGGAGGTCCACCTTCCCAGGCTTTGCCTCCCCTCTTTGGGGAGGAGTAAGTTTATTGCTTACTGCCTGAGGCGCCCCTACCGGGGAATGCCGACGGGGCTGCCCAGGCAATTTTTAAACCCCACTTTCCCGACCCGACCTTGGGTCACATCTTACTTGTGGGAGTAAGATAAAAACTGGCCTTGTGCCTAACTCCTGGAGAGGAGTAAATCAATACACTAGATATTCAATTTTTTTACAAAGAGTCCAGTGGAGATATTTACACACTTCATTGTGTCGCATTGTATAGTAGCCGTCCCCCAGCAGAACCGTACAATTGGATTTCAGATGGTTCACACTCTCCACTTCTGTGTGGCAGAACTTGTACTTGTCGTTGCTGAGACAACTCATCTTCTTAAAAGCATTGGTCATCAAGCCTTGATCTTGGGCAGCCCTTATCAACCTCTCCTAATCATAGTGGAGCGATCCTCCTTTGAGCCAGTCTACAGAGCCTTCCTTATCTATATATTCCTGAGCAAGATTATCAAGAAAATATTTGACACGTTGTTGGTTGGACCATTCTTCTAGTTTTCTGCAATGGAAGGTCTTAATGTACTTTGGGTCAATTTCTGTGACAGGCTAATTTGGTGTTTCTGTCTCATTTGTAAGACAGTCGTCCAAAATGTTTGGTCAGTTTTATGATGGAGGTTTTTCTACTGGCTCTTGTTTCTTGATGTTGATGTACAATCAGAAGGTTTGGGTTCTGGGAGCTCATCAGATATTGGCCGGTGCTCACAATAGTGGCTTGATGTTGATAGCCAATTTCTGAAAGACCAATACCTCCGGTTACTCTGGGCAGATGCAGCCTTGGTAGACACTGGTTTCTGTACATTACTCTGTAGAGTATCAACATTTTTCTCATTTTAGTGTCTGGCCTGTTAATGTTCTTTTTGTGGCCAGACGATAGTGCCAAAGCTATATGTTACAGTTGATATGGCAAGTTGGTTAATGGCAGTTACTTTGATTTTGTTTGTAAACTGTTTTCTTTTCAGGGAGGCTAGACTCTGATCTTTTCAGCAAGGATTTCGTCCGATGTTTTGCTCCACTTTTAAAACTTTGAGTAGTTGTAGCAAAACAATGGTATTTTCTTTTGTGCAACAGACCTATATATATATATATATATATATATATATATAAAACTAATCCATGGACACGTGTTCTGGCTCAATATATATATATAGGTCTGGCTTAGTATATATATATATATATATATATATATATATATATATATATATATATATATATATAAGTAATCCATGGACACGTGTTTCTGGCTCAATATATATATATATATATATATATATATATATACTAAGCCAGAAACACGTGTCAATGGATTACTTTTTTGTACGTATGAAATTAATTAAAAAAATATATATTAACGAAAAATACGTCTTATAAAGTTAACGGCGACTAATAATGCAATCTTCTGAAATGATCATACGCCAAACCATTGTTTACTTTTAATTCTTGGAACTGTAATAAATAATGTTATAAATTTTTATATTTATTAATTTATCAATTTTCATTCTCTCTCTCTCTCTCTCTCTCTCTCTCTTTGTCTACTACAAAATAAATGCCTAACCAAAAGTATTGTTTGCCAAGCCACAATATTTACCAAGGAAAGACTGAATAACAAGAAGTACTACGTGGGTATGACCTCCCTAGATTTTAAAACCAGATATTATGACCACAAAAGCACATTTAAAAAACAGAGAACGTCGAATTAAAACAGGCACTAGAAAACCACTATTGGGAGCTCAAAGAAAATGGACGCTCACCAATAATTGAATGGAAAATTATACGAGAGGCCAGTACATGTAGAAATTTAGACGACCCGTGTAGATTATGTCTGAATGAGAAATTTGAAATCCTAAACTTTAAAGACTCCCAAAATCTATTAAACTGTATAAGTGAGATAGCAAACTGCTGCCTGCACAGAATAAAATTTATCTTAGGCTAACAATACATCAATAAATAAATAAACAAACAAATAAGTAAAAAAAACTAAACTAAAACCTAAAAACTTAAAAAAACACCCGGCAAAACTAACTTCATGCATTTTAGCCTGATGACCCCCCGGGGATGAAACGCGGGATCTTCTGTGTAGCTTAATTGCCACAAATATATTTTCATAACTTACTACCTAGCTCTACTTAGGTATCGAGCACTGTTGAAGTAAATACTGAAAATTGATACATAAAAAATAATATCCTCTTATAAAATTTTATGTGGATACATGAAATAGTAATAATATATATATATATATATATATATATATATATATATATATATATATATATATATATGAATGTAAGGTTAGTGGGAGAGAACCCCAGCAGAGTGCTCGATTATAAAGACAATTAAAAAATAAGAGCGTATTACTTATTTATATGTTTTTTATGTGTATCATCGGTATACATATATAAATAAATTAATATATAAATATATGTGTATATATTTATTTATATTCCTCTGAATTCACACAAAACGTTGTTTAATAGTTCAATAGTGTTTATATTACGCGAGCTCAAAATATATAATAACTAGCAGGGTTAGCCGGAGTTGCTCGGCTTAGAGTGTTGGATAATATCATATACAACATTGTGTTAAGGAGAGTTAACTTTAACAGCAACATTTATGTTGTCAGCAAGATATCTTACTCACTGAGCTATTCAGATATATATCAATACTCTTTACATAACGCTTATAAATAGATTAATTTCATTGTGTAACATGTTGTGAATACACTTATATTTAAGGTACACTCCCTAGTATGTCTTCGTTTTTAGGAACAGAATGCACACAGACAGATAAGTGTTCTCCTTTATTATATAGATTATATATATATAGAGAGAGATAGATAGATGGATCTAGGTATATAGAGATGGATGAAGAGAGAGATAGAGAGAGAGAGAGAGAGAGAGAGAGAGAGGATGGCAGACAGATAGACAAAAGACAACATACAGACGGAGAGACGTTACATGCTAAATATACCAACATTTTTCACTTAAATTGTTTTATATTCATAAAATAAAATAAATATTCTTTAATTTCATATAATTTTATAAATAAAAACTGGGGGTAGAATCGAAACCGCATACTCGATGTTTTCAGCCTGATACTTTCGTAACTAAACAATGCAGACATTTATTAAGTCTACTTTTAAAATAACACTAATAAGAAAAATGGAATATGCATATTTGATGTTGGAAGGGGTCGCTTAGAGGTGGGGCACATAGATGTTTGGTACATAGAGTGTAACGTAGATATTCAGGACCACTTCCATTGTCTTCACTGGAGAATTTTATACATATGCTATTAAGTTCATATGAATAGGAACTATTTGAAGTTTTAAAGGAGGTTCGACCCCCATAGGTCCCTTAGGTTAGGTGGGCATTCAGAGATTCGGGACTATTTACATTGTCTGCCCCAGAAAATTTTATACATAAGATTTAAATTTCATAAAAATAGGATATATGTAAAGCTTTAAGGAGGTTATGCCCTCATAATCCCCTTAGGTGCGCACTTAGAGATTCGGGAACACTTCAATTGTCTTCCTCGGTAAATTTTACATAAGAATACACTTTTAGATTTTATGTAGATTCTCTAACCTTTCTTTCTATAGGGAACGCACATACACACAAACATTGAGTTTTATATATAGAAATAAAAAATGTTTCAAATTTACTTTTATCATTTTTATTTATACAATTGTTTCTGCCCACTTCAAAACACATTTTTCTTGATAAATTCTAAATTCAAGATATTTTTTCAAAAGGTTTCCTCAGTGAATTTTTGTCTTCAATCAAATTGAACCAAGAAAAATAAAAAAAAAACAATTAAAATTGTTCTCTGTCTTCATTTCACTTATTTCTCTTTTTCAAAGAAAACTAACGAAAACATTTCTGGATGCTTCTTTAAATAGACAAATCTACAAAAAATATGAAATTCAAATAATTTCAAAAGGTACTTAACAAAAGCGATATTATCTTTTTTCATAATGCCCTCCATTAGTTTTTTTTGTCATTAAGAGAATACACACAACAAATAAAGAAAACAGTTTTAAACCCACGTCTCTTTCCCATCCTTTTTCTTACTTCTTGTTTTTCAATTTCCATTTTTTCTCATTATTTTATACCCTCTTCCGAATGCCACAAAATTATCCACACCGTCATTTCTTTCAAGTTTAATTGTGGTACCATTCTATTGATTGCACATCTTTGATTTATTATTTAAAAAGAAAAAAAATGTGTATTTTAAAATGGGAAGAAACAATTGTATGAATAAAGATGTTTTAAAAATAAATTCGAAACACCCCCCCACACACATATATATATATATATATATATATATATATATATATATATATATATATATATATATATATGATGAGTCCCGATTATAAAGGACGAAACGTATACGTACATAGATAATAAACAAAACAAATATTTATTATTTGTAGCTCCTAGAAAATCCGTCTAGATGGGCACTGTAAGTGTAGTATTAACACAGCATGACGTCTCTAGCTATATGTGCATCGTTCCTTTCATTAAGTAGAACGCTCTTATGACGTCAAGCCGCCGGATAAAGTGTTAAAATTATCACTGTTTATTCGCTATTCAGCGTTGGCCGAGTGGTTCTAGATGTCGGGATTTGAGTTACAAAATACTCGGAATCCGAGGTTTCGAATCGCATGACCAGTAGTGAATAGTCATATCTCTATGCTGATGAGTCCCGATTATAAAATGATGAAACGTATACGTACATAGATAATAAACAAAACAAATAATTATATATATATATATATATATATATACTACTAATATTATAGAGTGGTTAAATCAACATGGAATGACATATATATATATATATATATATATATATATATATATATATATATATATATATGTCATTCCATGTTGATTTAACCACTCTATAATATTTCTTAATGTCTTTGTGAGCATTTAGAGAAAACGTGACTTTTTCCGAGAGTTGTCATCTAATTTACGTACGTGTGTCTTTATACACGACAACACGTATGTAAATTAGATGGCAAACTACTAAGTCTCTTTGCTTTTATCTATATAAGAATAATAAAGAATAATAACATTTCTATATACTACTACTACTACCACCACCACCACTACTACTACTACTACTACTAATAATAATAATATAGAAATAATGAAATTTATTATTTTTAACAGATATGCCACAGTCTATGTATTTTCGAATGAAATCCAAGTAGAATAAATAGTGGTAGTGGGTATGACCCAACGGGTCATGGGTACGTCTAGCATGTATAAAAATGTAAAGTTATGAGAATTTAACTGTGGTAGAAGAGTGAATATAAGGTGTAGTTCCTACCTCACTTGTATTGCGACCTTGTTGGCACACGTGCTTTCGTGGCCACTTCCGTGTTGCGTTTGTCATCGTTTTTCAATGTTGTCAAATGCAATTCTGAAAATGTCTCTGATTTAAATGCGACCGGTTTCAGCGGGCGGCGTCGAGAAGGAATGTTTGCGTCGATGTGACTTGGAAGTAACGAGGAAACCGAGTAGAGAAAAGAAAGGCTATGGCAGCCGAGGTGTGGGGGCGGTGGTGGAGGCGGTGGTGGTGGGCTGGAGATGCAGTAAATAAAACTAGCTGAAGTAACCGTCTACGCCGGGTGAGAGATTATAAATATAATTTAAAAACTTACACGCCGTTAGTTTAACGAAATCGAATATTAACTTTTATTAGTATTACTAGTAGGCACCCCGACGTTGCCCGGGAAGAACTCTTGAACCCCATACTATAATTTCTATACTATATTAACCTCGTATGAATCTCATATTACTATTAGTATATCATATTATCCCAGTGTGGACCCCATATCATCATTTGTATGTCATATTATCCTAACATGAACACCACATTAACATGAACCAAATATTACCATGTGTATATCATATTAGTCTAGCATGCATATCATATTATCATTTGTATATAATATTACGCCATATAATCAAAGTTAACGTACGTGTGTCCGACTCACTCCAGTAATCACATATGCAAATTATTTTTTATGAATAAAAAAACAGGGCTTTATTATTATTATTATTATTATTATTATTATTTGTTGTGGGGTACAAATCACCCCTATTGAAGAACTAATGGAAGCAACCATCTATAATAAATACCATGGTTGCAAAGACTCAAAGAGAGGACATTCCTATCATGTGAGTGTCCACGTGTGGTATCTGTTCCGATGGATACTACACCCTATAGACCGGTGTTGTCTTGGCCTTCGGGGCATGATTCCGCCGGTCTATGGGTCTGTCCTGTGCAGTTCTAGGAGGTCCACCCTCCCAGTCTTTGCCTCTCCTCTTTGGGGAGGAGTAAGTTGATAGCTTGCTGCCTGAGGCGCCCCTACCGGGGAATGCCGACGGGGCTGTCCAGGCAATTTTTAATGGCTAAAGCGCTCACGTTCTCGGGCGCTGGCTTTTCAAATCCCACTTTCCGACCTTGTGTCACATACTCCTATAGTGGGTAGGTGTTAAATATCGAGGACATTCCTATCATGTGAGTGTCCACGTGTGGTATCTGTTCCGATGGATACTACACCCTATAGACCGGTGTTGTCTTGGCCTTCGGGGCATGATTCCGCCGGTCTATGGGTCTGTCCTGTGCAGTTCTAGGAGGTCCACCCTCCCAGGCTTTGCCTCTCCTCTTTGGGGAGGAGTAAGTTGATAGCTTACTGCCTGAGGCGCCCCTACCGTTCTCGGGCGCTGGCTTTTCAAATCCCACTTTCCGACCTTGTGTCACATACTCCTATAGTGGGTAGGTGTTAAATATCGAGGACATTCCTATTCATGTTTTACCGCATGGTAGGAATCCGGTCATCTCCTACCACATTTAGTGGCGTTACTGTATTGCTATGAATAAATACATTGTATATTTTAACCTGTCACAATTTGTGGTTGTTATCTTTGTGACCCCTAGCACGGGTCTACAACATTATTATTAAAACAGAACGAAGGGGGAGAAAGAGTTTTATCGTCTTTTTTTATCGATTATTTTTGTTCTCTTCTCGATTATGTTTTTCTTTTTTCTTATCGATAGAGAGAGAAAAAAGGGAGTGAGTGAGAGAGGAGTTTTGTCTTCTTTTTATCGTTTCGTTTACATGAGTTCAATTGATAAATATGAATTAAATTGCGAACTGATAGCGAGCGAACCCAGCTAGTATTTACATACTTTTCAAAATTGGTCTGATATGGTCTTCAGGAGTGGTAAAAAAAACGACCCGAGAGCCGCACGTAACCATCAAAAGTTACGCGTTTGACACGCCAATACTCGTTTGAAAATGTCGAATAAACTTTAAATGTTCCTGTTGGTTACGTGTTAAAAAGTTTATATAAGATGGTGTGATCCAATGTGCGAGGACTTTATGTGTTGCTTTGCCAATTGTTCTAGGAAGACGCTGTGTTTAAAAGATCCACAGAAGTTGTGGTGATAACGCAACTTAGTTGGTAACTCGGGTAGGTGGTCGGTTCTGTCAGTAACCCCAAAACGAAAGATACTCGCCGTGAACAATAACCAAACTTTATTGGAAAACAGGTGTGTAATAATAATAAAATGTAAAAGTTATGTTACTCTTGTTGGAGGGGAAAACAAAGTTGAAGAATTTGACTCAGTCTTGATTAGGAGACTTTGCCATTTATTTCGTGCTTTTATCCTTTAAGGGGATTGAATTTGGAAATAATTTTTTAAATCTATTTATATTCTTGCTTTTGATCGATCACTGACTTCGACCCCTTTCTTGGTCTGTCAGTCTGTGTGTCTCTCGGACTGACCAACTGATGCGTGGAGAGCTCAGCACTTTATTGAGAACTTTCACTTGAGACGATTTTTGTGATTCATTAGCCAATCACAAATCGTGTTGCATTTTCTGCGCTGCAGTAAATAAGAGCCTCTGTTTCTCTCAAGAAGGTGGATTCTAACGCCAAGCCACAATATGTAGACTAGGTAAAAAATAGCACGTCTTACAATTTCTTGGCACGCTTTACAATTTTTTTTATATTTACTAGATGTCGCTGGCCCCTCACTAGCCTTTCAAATCATAACATAATTTGACCGTAAAATGATTTCTTGATAATTCAAACAACAAAATTTGTTCAAGTTGTCAATTCAACTCGGGAAATATAGCCTTTCATATTGTAAACAGAATTTGAAAGATGACTAAATTCAGTTTGAGTACTTTCTCTCAGCTGTCATATTAGATACAAGAAATAAAACCTTTAAAAATTACGATTTGATCATAACCTTTTCAACTTATGTTATTCATTCTTTCATCACTGAAATACAAAGAATATGACCTTTTGAATCCATTGTAAGGTTTGGCGACATTTGTCGTCCAAAAACGTGTCTACACCTATTTAAAAAATGAATTATTTAACAATTAATATTACTGTATTAATCAATTAATATTACACCAGTGAAAGTCCCCATCGTGTCACAATTGGACAGGTACTTAACCCCGGTTTTATATCATTAAGCGAAACGAATGACTCAAACCACTGTTGTGAAAGGGTGCTTCTTTATTCACCATTTTATATTTCCAGCAAGGCTGGTAACCATTTATAAAACTGGGTGGAGTTTTTGCTGACGCCACTTAGTATTTCCCAAATAGTCACCCATCTAACTACTGATCAGGCTCAACGTTGCTTAAATTTCATGATCTGACGAGAACCGGTGTGTAAACACGATTGAATTTTAAACCACCTGAACTATACCTAATTCAAATAAATCAGATAAAACACTATCAGAAGAAAGATTAAGACTGAAACGTAGGTAGGTAGTTAATAGATTCATCGCATTTATCACATACACACTTGTAGATTTAAGACAGTTAATACAATTGTTTAAAGAGTTAATGCACGAACGAAATCAAAGGACATGTGTGTGCAAACATTCCATGTCAATCAGGGCGAAAGAATGCTATAAATAAAATGTATCTACACTTTTATGGGGAAAGTTGTTTCGGTTATACAATGTCACCCCAAAAATGCCACCTATGGAATCGTTATAATAAAACCCACTATCCTTTCTGCAATCCAACCATATCTCTACTTTTATAAAGTTTATACATTTGTAAGTACAGGATTCAATCCGAAACTAACTAATAGATCATTATGAATTTTGGAACACAGCTGCTAGGTGTAAAAGATCGTAATGTGGGCTATATCTAGTTTAATTTAATTTAATTGAACAAAACACATAAATGAAACTAGCTACCGGAACAGTAGCAGAAACTTGCTATGAAGCGAGCGGACGACAGAAGATATTGCCGTTTAGAAGAAACAGCTTACCTTGTGGGATTGTATATATATATATTTCCTCGGCTGTTTTACTTGTGGAATATTCCATTTCGACCTCCAGACAATGTCGGGTCATCAGGAGAGAATATGCACCGTTTCGGGGCCGACCTCTCGACGGAATTTTCGCGTATCGCCCCCTCACTGATGTGAGGCCCTATTATCTGAATCGCATTTCAATCTAATGAACTGTTCAATGAAATAAAAACAACCGTCTGTTCAACGGCTTAGAGTCTCACGTGTCGTTTAATGCCTCAGCGTCTCGTATGTTGTTTAACTGCTGAGCGTCTCACTTCTTTGTTATATGAAAACGTTCTCTTATATCGAGGAGAGAAAAAAATTACTAAATAAATAAATAAATAAATAAATAAAATAAATATCTAAATAAATAAATAAAATAAATATCTAAATAAATAAATAAAAAACAAAAAAATATAAATAAAATTACTAACATTAAATTCCGAGAAATTATTCAAGGGAGATTACTTACAATCCAATGGTTCAAGTGAGATAATTTATAAAAATTTTGTTTAAAAATAAATAAATAAATAGAAAATGTTTTCCTCTCCCAGAGATAATTATACAGTGGACACTTGCTATTATATCACCATGTGATATTCGTTTTCGCCCAGAGCCACGTTGCACATTGTTCGGTTAACTCTATGAGGCGTTTGCTGGCTGCAGCTCTTTTTTGGCCTTTAATTCCAAGCTGGCCTAGGAGCTGAACTTTTAATACAATATTCATATACAGATCAAATTATGTTAAATATTTCATCCGATAGTTCCCCCAAAATGCTTTCTTTATATCTTTTTGCTATTATTTCTGAATTAACGTGGAAAGTGTGACTTTTAACTTTTCTGTGACCTTTACTTTGACCTATGATCTAGATATGCCAAAATTAAACCAGTTCTAAGTTAGACTATGACCGATATTTTGAGCAAATTTGGTGACGATTGGTCAAGCGATGTGAACGTTAGGCTGTACACAAACAAGCAAACAAACAAACATAGTAACAAATTTGACCTAAAACATAACCTCCTTGGCGCAGGTAACGCTTGTTAGCTTTACATGTATTAACAAAACCAACTCCCAAATCGCATTCTTCATTTACTATTTTGAATTCTCTAATTAAGATATATTTAACTTCGATATTTTTGGATCGAATATGTAATAGTTTTATATTTTTCTCTCTATATATAAAGTTGTAGTTCTTGCTCGTTTGTTTGTTTGTTCGTGAAATCGTCCTAGTGTTTTACAGATGAACTTCTATTACAATATATATTCTGAAACTAGATTATCCAGAGTATTTGAATAAGTATATTTCATTTTGAAGACAATAATTTCGTGGGGGGTGTGTGCACAACTGTGAACGGACTTTATTTTATTGTATTTATGAATTGAAATAGACCTCCATAAGCATATGTATTCTGAAACCACATTAACAAATGCACTTGGCTAATTAAACATTATTTTGATCAACGAGGGAACAATAATATCGTGAAGACTGCGTTTGTGCCGGATATCTATAAGATAGACATACAACGTTTTACTTTATTTGATTTAATTTTAACTGGAAAATTATAGAAATTAAAACAATTAAGAATAGCAATGGTAATATGGGGTTCGAGGCTTTGGACAGGAGTACACGAGGGTCCTTATTCATTCCATCATAACGCTTTGTGGGTTTAGCGTGGGATAAAGACGATTTTTTTTTACTAATGGGTGACTGCTTATCAAGGTACGGGGACCACTTGAGGATAAAGGTTATAGAGATCGTCCGTTGGACGACGAGCACCACCACACGTGGATTGGAAACAACTAGTGGAATAGGCAGAAGATTTCTTAAGGAATTGTTTATCCAAGATGGACGGCTCAGCAAGTATTTGTTTATATTAGACTTGAAGATGCCTATGTTGTAGTCGGCTTGGAAGCAGTTTCGTGGTATTTTGTTTTATAGGTGGGGCGCTCAATGAAAGAAACTTTGTTAATTGAAGTTACGCTTGATGTTTGTTACAGAGAGAGAGAGAGAGAAAGAGAGAGAGAGAAAAAGAGAAAGAGAGAAAGAGAAAGAGAGAGAGAAAGAGAGAGAGAAAGAGAGAGAGAAAGAGAGAGAGAAAGAGAAAGAGAGAGAGAAAGAGAAAGAGAGAGAGAGAGCGAGAGAGAAAAAGAGAGGGAAGGAGAGAAAGAGAGAGAGAGAGAGAGAAAGAGAGAGAGAGAAAGAGAAAAAGAAAGAGAAAGAGAGAGAAAGAAAGAGAAAGAGAAAGAGAGAGAGAGAGAGAGAGAGAGAGAGAGAAAGAGAAAGAGAAAGAGAGAGAGAGAGAGAGTTCCCTGTTGTGGTTGTAGCCAGGCGGGTTCTTGCTGTGAATGTTTTACAGGGGGGGCTGGATCTCATTTGAGCACGTGCCATGAACATAACAATACAGTAGAGAGAGGTTAGCAACATCTCTTCTGTGTGAAAGGGGATGCACGGAAGAGAAGAGACCACCTTCCACTAGATTGCCAAGTCGGGTTTGTACTCTGTCAAGAAAGAGTACTCCAAGCGGAACTTCCTTAAATATGACAGCAGTATTCCATCTTTGGACGAATTTGGCTCTTATACAGGTAAAGGATTGCGTGAGGCGTGTGAAGATTATTTTAATAAATGTCTTTGTACTTACACACCCTTCCTACTAAACCAATTCTGAGCACGTTTCTGTGCTCACTCCAAGACTGAAATTTGATGAAATGTAAAGAATAACAATACAAACTATATCTTGTTATGAGTTGGGACAATCCCGGGCAATGGAAAGTTTTCTTGCCAGTGTTAAATATGAATTAAAAGTTTGGACACTGTTTGGCGTCCATTTTTAATATATGGTTAGCGTGTTTGAATCAAGAAAAGAGTGACAAGAAAATTGCGTTTCTTTTTTAGTTAAAGATTTTTATTTGATAGCACCCGTTTTGACAGTGGTACGTGTGTAATTGAAACGATCTTAATATACATTTATAAAAAAAAGTAGAAAGAAAAAGAGAAAAGTGTTGTGTCGACGATTGGGGAAAAACATTGCAGTGAAAGAAAAAAGAAAGAAAAGTTGGGTAGAATTCGAAAGAGAGAAAAAATAAAATAAAAAGATGGAATAAAAGAACAAGCATTCCTTCTTGAGAATCAAACTTTTATAGTAACGAATGCCCCCCTCCCTTCCTCGAAGAAACTATATTCTTTCCAACAAGGCAGGTCGCCACTGTAGACGTAAGGAATTAGGGTGGAAGTATTGGGGGGTCATCCTAAGTTGGGAGCTGTGTAGCGAGATGTCTGTTTACATTAGTTTTAAATTTCTTGATGTCGGTACAGTCGAGGAAATAGGGAGCAGGGAGGGAGTTCCAGTGACCGGAAACACGAGGAAAGAAGCTAGTGGAGTAGAAGGCTTACCTACACAGTAAATGGATGGGATTTAGCTGATTGTCGGGTTGGTCTAGTGTATTTACGTCGAGAGGGCACTGAGAAAGTTCATCGGAGCACAATCCATTGAAGTACTTGTAAAATAGGCACAAGGATGCAACATTGCGGCCATGGGACAGGGGCTGGAGCTTGGTGGATAGTGATGGTACCAATGAAGTTGGCGACTCTTTTTTAGACCTTGTTTAAGAGGGAGAGACTAGTGGATGATGTACCAGCCCAGATGTGGCAACAATATTCCATGCATGGGGGGATGGTGGCTTTGTAGAGCTATAGGATGATGTCAAATGTCAGGTGTGAGAAGTTTACTAACACGGTAGAGGGAGCTCACCTTCTTTGCAGCAGCATTGGCAATGTCTTCAATGTATTTATTCCAATTCATGTTACCTGTGAATGTTAAGCCGATTAGTTTGAATGTTGGACTCTCAGGTATGGTGTTATTTGCCATGGCAATCGGTGGTTGAAGTTATTATGAGGTTTCTTGTAGTTATTGAATGAAAGAAGCTTTGTCTTTGCGGCATTAAAAGTTACTATCAGATTGGAGGCCATTTATTTAAGGATTCAGCCATTGTCTCGGATATGCCCATTGTTTACAACACTATTGTAGATTTTCCAGAAATCACAGTACCTAGTTTCTGTGACTGAATGTGTTTTTTGGTTATCTCTGTATACATTCTCTTTGCTTTACCTATCACTACTTTACAATTATTTCTTGGTTCTATGAATTTCTGTCTATTCGCAGCTGACTTATGGCGGCCGAATTGTCGGAATGCTTGATGCCTCTTTGCAATAGCAGCTGCACATTCCGAGGTAGACCATTGAGGAGAGTGGGGTTTGCTGAAGAATTTTCGCATGGGGACATAGGCTTCAATGCCTACTTTAGCCCATTCGGTTAACTCATTTTCACACTGATTAGCAGGGAGTGAGGTTTCACTCCATAAGGCGTCGCTGAAGTGATCTCTGATGGACTTTAAATCAGCCTGCTTGTAGTATCTAGTCGTTTTGAGCAACGGCTCATCAGCTTTTGGACGAGTTTTTAAGGTGATATCAATCATTACCACAATATGATCAGAGTTTCCGAGCGAGCTATTAGCATTCGTCACACAAGCTTCGGGTAGTGAGGTCAAGAACAGGTCGAGAGTGAGGCTTGCTGGTCCACACGATCAGGGAGGCGAGTCGGAAAACGACAGTCTGTGAGAGGGAGTAAGCTAAGGAGAAATTAAAGGTAGAGTTACCAGCTGCATCAGTAAAGCTGGAGAATTCCAACCAGTCACGGTGGTGTGCATAAACATTCCCAAATACATGTATTTGGGCATTCGAGTCGAGTGAGAGTGCTCTATCTATGCTTTCAGAGACAAAGTTTAGCAGGGTACAGTCCTGGGTCGAAGGTGAACGGTATAAGAAATATAAGTAACTAACGTTGTGATGTAAGGTCAATCTAAAGCACATGTAGACTTGATCATCTTATTCTAACCTATGTTCTCTAGTCAAGGGTGTTCCGAACATAAACTCCTAGCCCGTGCATATGTTTGTCAGTCTTTACTGTAGAGGGGGAGGTAATCAGTTATGTCAAAGTGGTAAGAGGAGATTGAGGCTTGAAGGTTTGTTTCACTTAGTGCTAGGATATCCGGGGAGTTTGTCAGGAGAAAGGTTTCTACGTCGTTGATATTGGTTCTAAGTCCCCGGATATTTGTGAATGCGAGCCTCAATTTTGTTGGATTTTTTTACTTTGTAATGTCATATAGTGGGTGCTTGTTTGTGCCAATAAGCCAACACAACCAGTCTATTAGTGGTGGTTGTAGCCTCGGGAAAGCCCATCGGGGATAACTATAGGGCCCATTTCCATGCACAATATGGCACGTACAGTTACTCACGATATTATACACCTCTTGATAGAGCAGCTGTTCTTAGCGCTACCTAAGAGTTAGGGCTCCTGTACTGACTTATTTCAGTCTAATAATACTAAACAAGCAGCAACCTAGAATTATCTGAGTTATTTCCGAGTTATCTCTCTTGAATAATTCTTGTAACGTTAGATGAATGCGCTCTCCTTTCTAGAGCTAAGAAAATCCGTTCAACGCATGTGCGAAAGTGGCATCTTGGTATGGCTTTCATAAACGCTGAGAGCAGGCGTATTAAACTTTCTTTTCTGGTTGCAGTCGCTCAGACTCCCAGAACACCACAACAAATAAATCATATTTACTTATACATTGTACATGTATCTTCTCTACCTGCGACCCTGACAACACGCTTTTTTCTTATTATATTGCGACGTTAATGTAGTTTCTCTTTAGTACTAATCTTCTTCTTTCTTTTTCCTTTATGCAGCACATTATGTACACCATTACATGTTTCCTGTATCCCCTTTTACGTTTCACTTCGGCAAACAGTTGATTTGAGAACAAATGTGTATGCATATAAATCTAACTGTTCCTTCATTATTGCCCTTTTATCTTCGTCCCAACTGCGATGTGAAATCTACAACACACAAAATGGCGACTGCCTGTGCGATAAAAATATACTCGAACACGTGGTCGCCAAAAATGTAAAAGCTAGAATATAAAATATTCGTTCGCTTTAAAGTGGCATAGGCATAGAATATAAACTACTGATTTAAATACGTGACGCTTGGACGGGCTTTCGTAAATGCGTTAGATGCAATGACAAAAGAAGACAACAACAGAAGAAGGAACAAAGATTAAAACAGTTGGCAAAGGAACGACTGGAAACAACTTGGATATTGATCATGTTTTTTTTACACATTATAAATGTTTAATTCCCAATATAAATGCATCGGTAGTTCGAGCGTTATCGGAATATAAATTGAGATTTAACAGGTACTCTGTGTTCACTTAGCACACATTGGGTTAATTCTTTATACTTGTAATGAATGGGTATCCAAAAAATTTCAGTACTTATGCAGTCAGTCCCGAGTATCGACGGATAATCCTGAGTCGGTCCCGAAAATGGCCGAAACAGCCTACGATGTAAACGCCATGGAACAATGTAAAAAGGTAGACGACAGTTAACATGCGAATGCTTAGGTTAGGGTTAGAGTTTTACAAAATTAGTCCCTCAGAAAAAAATAGTCGAATTGAAAAAAAACTTCTTAAAATAAAAATAAAAAAGGTCGCTTTCAAATCGTAAACTGCTTCAGCTATGTCCAGGACTTACTCGGAATTCTTCGTCGATACTCGGAACTGACTCATTAAATACTGAAATCCTTTGGATACCCATTACTTACAAGTATATAATTGTTCACTGCCATGAAAAAAGCACTTTGTTATGTTATGATATGCCCATGGGGAGGGGGTAATACCATAGCATGACGCACTCCTATTATCTACTAGTTGTTCTTACACAGCATTGCCCGGGAGTCTTTTTTCATTTTTTTTAACTATGCTGTTCTTTTACCATTTCTTTTAAAATAAGATTTTAAAAGTTAAATTTAATTATTACGGTATCGTTTGGTCATTAAATTATTAATTGAACCACGCTGTTATAAAACTATTAGTTATTTTGTTACGGTAATATTGTTTTAAATCTCTATTTATAAAATTATTGGATTGTTGAGGATAGGACATTATCAAATGATAGAATGACAAAGTCTATCAATACAAAACTATCTAATTGTTAAGACAATACAAAATGAAGGCTTAATAAAGTGTCTCAAGAACGTTCAATGTAAAGGAAGGTGTTTTGTCTGCAAGGAGAATTTGAGTAGATATGTTCATTTCGGCCGGCGCCGTATGAGTTTTCGTGATACAGTGTGTGTAAATGGAAAAGGCACTGTAGATGTTTTTTTAACATAGTTCACCCCAAACAAGGCAGGCCGCCACTGTAGACGCAAGGGGCTACTGAGAAAAAAGAAAAGGGGAGAAGGTTGGGGAGGGTCAACCTAAATTGGGATCTGCGCAGCGAGATGTCTGTTTACATTAGTTTTAAATTTCTGCATGTCTGTACTGTCGGGGAAACAGGGGGCAAGGAGGGAGTTCCACAAGCCAGCAGCACGAGGAAAGAAGCTATTTGAGTAGAAGGCTCTCCGACATCTAGGGACCTCCACAGTGAATGAATGAGATTTAGTTCATTGTCGAGTTAGTCTAGTGAATTTACGTCGAGGGGGCACCAGAGTAGCTAATTCATCGGAGCATAATCCATTGAAGTATTTGTAAAACAAGCACAAGGATGCTACATTGCGGCGATGGGACAAGGACTGGAGCTTGGTTGACAGTGAGGAACCTATTAGGTTGGCGATTCTTTTTTGGACCTTGTCAAGGAGGAAGAGACTAGTAGATGATGCACCAGCCCAGATGTGACAATAATACTCCATGCATGGGCGGATGGTGGCTTTGTAGAGATACAGGATAATGTCAGGTGTGAGAAGTTTACTAGCATGGTAGAGGGAGCCAACCTTCTTTGCGGCAGCCTTGGCAATGTCTTCAATCTATTTGTTCCAATTCATGTTACCTGTGAAGGTTAGGTCGAGGAGTTTGAATGATGAACTCTCAGGTAGGGTGTTATTTGCCATGACAATCGGTTGTTGGAGAGGTTCCTTGTAGTTATTGAAGGAAAGGAGCTTTGTCTTAGCGGCGTTAAAAGTTATCAACCATTTATGACCCCAATCCACTACAGCCTGAAGGTCATTTTCTAGAGATTCAGCCAATGCCTCGGGTACGATCGCATCGGTTTTTCCAACATGGCGAGAGTAAAGCGTGGTGTCGTCAGCAAATAAACCAATCTCAGACTCTATGTCATCAGGGAGATCGTTTATATAGATCAGAAACAACAGAGGTCCAAGGATAGATCCCTGTGGTACACCAGCATTTATGTCATGTTGCTTGGATGAACGGCCATCGAGGACAACCTGGATTTTTCTTTTGTCTAGGAAGGATCTAATTATATTAAGTAATTGCCCAGTAATACCGTATGAGCGTATTTTCAGGAGAACCCCTTTATGCCATACCTTGTCAAAGGCCTTGGATATATAAAGCGCTACTGCCCTAGCTTCTCCTGCCTTGTCGAGTGTATGATACATGCGTTCAGAGATGACCGTTAGGATGTCTCCAGTAGATCGTGCTTGTCTAAATCCATACTGGCGGTCAGAAAGAAGTTTAGCATTAACTAAGTGCCGTACTATCGCTAGATTGATTAAGGATTCAAAGATTTTAGCAAAGATCGGCAGCAAACTGATTGGGCGATAGTTCTGAGGATCGGTTCTATTCCGGAATTCTTGTAGACTAGTACCACAGAGGCAATTTTCCAGCTATCGGGGAAACAAGATTCGGCTAGACATTTATTGTAGAGTTTGGAGAGGACAGGGGCCAGTTCAGCAGAGCATTTCTTTATTACTATTACATGTATAAGATCAGGCCCACAAGCTTTGGAGGTGTCAAGGTTTTTTATGATGTCTCTGACCTGGGATGGGGTGATGACCAGGTCATCTAGTGTGGCTTCGGTCCGCAAAGGGAATTTGGGAAGGGGGTGGTTATCTGAGTCCAAAGTAGAGTTAGAAGCAAAGCGCTGGGCAAGTAGTTCAGCCTTATCAGTGGCCGTGCAAACGACATCATTGTGGTTTGATAGTGGGGAATCGTTGAATGACCATTATTCACTACACTATTGTAGATTTTCCAGAAATCACGAGTACCTAGTTTCTGTGACTGAATGCGTTTTTTTTGTTAACTCATTATACCTTCTCTTCGCTTCACCTATCACGGCCTTGGAATTATTTCTTGACTCTATAAATTTATGTCTGTTAGTAGCTGACTTATGGCGGCCGAATTTACGGAATGCTTGTTGCCTGTCACATTCCGAGGTGAACCATTAAAGAGAGTGGGGCTTGCTAAAGAATTTTCGCATGGGGACATAGGCTTCAATGCCTGCTTTGACCCATTCAGTTAATTCGTTTGCACACTGGTCGGCAGGGAGTGAGAAGGTTTCCCTTCATGGGGCGTCACTGATGTGATCTCTGATTGACTCAAAATCAGCCTGCTCGTAGTATCTTGTTGTTTTGAGCAACGGTTCATCAGCTTTTGGACGACTTTTTAGAGTGATATATATCATTAGCACAATGTGATCAGCATTCACGAGTGGGCTATGAGCTTTTGTCACACAAGCCTCGGGCATTGAGGTCAAGAAAAGGTCTAGAAGTGAGGCTTGTTGGTCTACTCGATCGGAGATGCGGGTCGGAAAATCGACAGTCTGAGAGAGGGAGTGTGCTAAGGAGAAATTATACGTAGAGTTGCCAGCTGCATCAGTAAGGTTGGAGAATCCCAACCAGTCGCGTTGGCGAGCATTAAAATCCCCAAATACATGTATCTGGGCATTCGAGTCTATTAAGAGTGCTCTATCTATGCTTTCAGAGATAGAGTTTAGCAGAGTACAGTCCTGGGTCGCCGGGGAGCGGTATAAGAAATATAAGTAACTGACGCTGTGATGTAAAGTCAATCTAAAGCACATGTAGTCGTGGTCATCTGATTCTAACCTATGTTCTCTAGTCAGGGGGAGAGTGTTCCGAACATAAACTATTAGCCCGTGCATATGTTTGTCAGAGTCTTTACGGTAGAGTGGAAGGTAATCAGTCATGTCAAAGTGGTGACAGGAGATTGAGGATTGAAGGTTAGTTTCACTTAGAGCTAGGATATCCGGGGAGTTTGTTAGGAGAAAGTTTTCTACGTCGTTGATGTTGGTTCTAAGTCCCCGGATATTTGTGAATGCGAGCCTCAAGGGCGGAGGCAAAAGTGTTTTTTTGGGGTGTCTGGTTTAGGTTTGCTTTTATTTTTTTGTAATGACATGTTTGTTTTGATTATAGAGTGGGTTGGCCAAGGTGGGTAATTGTTTAGTGCCAATAAGCTCACACAACCAGTCTATTAGTCACGACCTGGTCCATGGGGGTGTGACCTCGGGAAAGCCCACCGGAGATAATTGCAGGGTCCCTTTCCATGCACGACATGGCACATACAACTACCCACGGTATGATGCGACTGATGATGGAGCAGTCGTTCTTGGCGCTAGCCAAGAGTTTGGGCTCCTTGCCTTCAGTTGGAAACAGCAGCCAGACAAGCTGTCTAACCTGTACCCTCAACCTGTCGGAACAGACTGTTCATGTAAGACTTAGTGACGAAAAAACTTTCCCCAAGTTATCCAAATAGAGAGAAAGAGAACGGCGTTCATTGTCCTAGTAAGGAAACAAGGCGAGGCACTGAGTGTTTAGAGGCGCCCCAGCGCTGTTACGTCTGCGCCTGACTAATAAACAAAGAAGGAGTGCAAGGGCCGGCGATAGGCAGAACCTATCTACTCCTTAAGCAATTGTAGGTTTGCAAACCGGATATTTTGTTCGAGATTCCAATTCTAGGAAGGTTGTCGATAAGGACTAAGGAGGCCTCCCTCCCCAACGGTTTACTGCCACGGCGTAAGTAGCTGGTAGCAAGGTTTTTTGTCAGAGATTTCTTTCTCTTAGATGGATAGCCTTACAAGATCTTACGGGTCCAACACTCCGAGAGGGGTTAAAATAGCCTGCGCCCGTGTACTAGTCGGGTATTTCCTATCCCCCGCAGGTAAAAAAAATGTGCGTGTATAGTGGCGTGCCTGTTTTGCCAGTGAAAGAGTGTATGTGTGAACTTGTCTGCGAGAAAGTAGTTCATGAGTGTCTCTTTCGTGTCTGCTAATATACCATCAACACCGTCGAGGGTCGTTCTTACACGCCTCGACGGTGGAACAAAAAAAACGGAAAAGAGAAAGGAAAACGCTGGGTTGGGTTTTTATATTACGCGCGAAATTTCGACAGTGAATATTCTCACGACTATGATTTGTTAAAAGAAACTGCTGATTGGAGATTTTGCCCAATCGAGAGTTTATTTTATGTACTAACAAGTCACCGCTTATCAACATTCGCGGCTGCTTCCAACAGAACGTAAATAACGTCCAAAATTTTCATTCTTTTAATAAATGAAGATTTGTTAAGAATATTAAAGCCAGTTTAAATGACTTCATATTCGACAGTTTAAACGCTTCCAAATTCATTTCAAATTTTGAAGGGTCATGATGTAATTCATTCTTTTTTCAACTATTAGCAAAAGATTAAAATGGCTGATTTGTTTACGAAGACACGGAAATGCATACCGGTAGATTTACTTTCGTAATTAAATTATTTTTTGAATAGCATTAAAAAAAAGTTCCTTTTAGTACTTTACGCTATTTCAAACGTGTATGGTTACATTTAATGCTACCAAGACAAGGCTCATTTCCTTTAACAATTATAAGAAACCTTTCCAAGCACCGATTGTCATGGCTGATAGCACCCTTCTCGAGAGTTCAACGTTAAATCGAGAGTACGGTTCCATCAACTTGCAAGCGATATCTACCACGCATAAAATAACACAGCAAAGACGCACGTATGTTTACATTTTCGAAGCATTCCCGTGAGAAATCGCCGAGGAAATAGAGGGTATTTTGGAAAAAAAAACAGAGAAAAAACCTTTTCAAGTCTTAAAAGAGGCTATTCTAAAACAAACATGGAAATCCGAAAACGGATGTCTGAAATAGTTATTCCGTAATATAAGTATTGGGGACAAGAAACTTTCACGGCTATTGTACTACGTGAAAAGTCTGTTAGGTACCATAAAAATGGATGTGAACATCTGTCAATTATGACTGGCAAGATTACCGCAAACCATAGAACATTTGTTGATCACATTCTCAGGCGAAACTACACTCCCAGAAATAGCAGGGAAGATAGCTGACAGTCACCATGCTACCTACACAAAAGTAATCGACAAAAAAAAATATCGAGATTGCGGAAATAAAATCAGCGATAGAAGATCTGGCCAAAAAGGTGGACAAATTGATGAGTATACGACAACCAGAACAGATCGCCGCCATCAGCAAAATTGTATTAATGTCATAGGGCATTCCGTGAAAGACTTTTAAAATTACTCAAGCCTTATTATTACACTTCTACTAATAAATTCGCAATCTCGTGGAAGATGAGCCTTTCTATTCCCTGCGTCCCTCCATCACAGAAGAGGTGTTGCTTATCTTTTTCTACTCTATCGGTATTTCAATGGCAGGTTCTCGACTGAGATTCAATCTCTGGTTTTCCCCGTAAAACATTCACAGCAAGAACTCGTCTTCCTACCTACACTGAAAGGAATTCTCCTTTCTTGCTCTGTGTACCTAAAATCAATCGGAAAGTTAATGAGCTGAGTTTTCCCCAAGAACTTTCCACCTGTCTGTGGAACACGTAACCCGGGACTGCTTCCCTAAAGACTACAATATGGTCAGTTTCATATCCAGTGTGAACAAATATCTGTCGAGTTGTCTTCTGAATTAATCAAATATCGTTCTTAATCCTTTCATGGTACTATTCCATCATCCAACGGACAATCTCGAGTGGCTTTTGGCCATCGTAAGTGGTGAACAAAAAGCAAACAAACAATATTTAACAAAAAACAAAAAGAAAAACAACATAAAACAACATTTAAACAACCAGCTAGTAGTGGCGAATACTTTCGCTGATCCACATAAAATCGGTCGCCTCCTTTTCCTATTTGTTGACTGGACTACTAAGAAATAAATAAGTGTTATTCAGCCTAACAGAAATCAAGACGCCCCCCCCCCTCCTACTCCTACTCTTCCACAAGCTGCAAATGATAGCAACATTAAAACGTACGGATCAGTATCTTTAACTTTTGATTTAGGGACGAAATACATTTCTATGGATTTTTATAGCAGCAGAGTTAAGATGCTAATCATCAGTGTGGATTTCTTTTATCAGATTTCAATGCGAATATCAAAGAAGAGCGTTTTTTAGATAAGCAAACTAAAAAATCCGTCCAAGGAAACATTTCTTCTATTGAAATGTTTGGTATTCACACAACTATGGCAACGAACATGCACTACTCAGTCCTTTGTAAAGAAATTCCCAATTTGATTAAACCTTTCTCGCACAATGATGACGAAATTAAGCATCATATTAGACATCACATTACTACACGTGGACCACTTGTTCACGCCCAACGCAAGCAATTAAACCCTAAAAAAATAAAGATCATAAAATTGAAATGTTATCACATCTTGGACCGAGGCATTATTCAATTCACCAATATGGTCATCTCCATCACACGTGGTTCAAAAATAAATCGAAAGACGATTGGAGACAATGTGGTGGTTATAAAGCTGCAAACGCCTCTATGGTTCTCAAACGATATCCAATCCGACATACACATGATTTACCCCATCTTTTTCTGGAACCTTTGTATGTTCACGGATAGACTTAGTCCAAGTTTACCTCACAATTCAATGTTGCCGAAAAAGATATTCCCAAAACAGTTATCTGTACCCGATTTTGCCTTTTTTTGCTTTTTCCCGCCTTCCATCTAGATTGCGAAATTCCGCCCAAGCTTTTCAACGTTTTATCGAGGAGGTATTACGTCGATTGCCTTTCATGTTTGCATATATTAACGACATTTTAATCGCTTGTAAACAGAAACAAATGTAAAGGAAGTATTACATCGTTTAGACTATTACGTTCTTAAACATAAACGTGTGGAAATGCGAATTTTATGTCATTTACCTAGATTTCATTGGACGCCGTATCGACAAAACAAGCATAATTCCGTTACCTTCTAAAATGAAAACAATTTCAAAAATCCCTGTACCAAATTCACTAAGAGAGTTAAGAAGATTCATCGGCCTGATGAACTATAACACACGATTTATTCCCAGATATTCTGACTCTCACGTATTGTCGAAATTAACAGATGTTCTCACTCTCACGTATTGTCGAAATTAACAGATGTTCTCACTCTCACGTATTGTCGAAATTAACAGATGTTCTCACTCTCACGTATTGTCGAAATTAACAGATGTTCTCACTCTCACGTATTGTCGAAATTAACAGATGTTCTCACTCTCACGTATTGTCGAAATTAACAGATGTTCTCACTCTCACGTATTGTCGAAATTAACAGATGTTCTCACTCTCACGTATTGTCGAAATTAACAGATGTTCTCACTCTCACGTATTGTCGAAATTAACAGATGTTCTCACTCTCACGTATTGTCGAAATTAACAGATGTTCTCACTCTCACGTATTGTCGAAATTAACAGATGTTCTCACTCTCACGTATTGTCGAAATTAACAGATGTTCTCACTCTCACGTATTGTCGAAATTAACAGATGTTCTCACTCTCACGTATTGTCGAAATTAACAGATGTTCTCACTCTCACGTATTGTCGAAATTAACAGATGTTCTCACTCTCACGTATTGTCGAAATTAACAGATGTTCTCACTCTCACGTATTGTCGAAATTAACAGATGTTCTCACTCTCACGTATTGTCGAAATTAACAGATATTCTCACTCTCACGTATTGTCGAAATTAACAGATATTCTCACTCTCACGTATTGTCGAAATTAACAGACGTTCTCAAGTAAAAGAAAAATACATTGATCTGCTGAAGCTCTGAAAACATTTAAATCAGTAAAGATATCTGTAGATGATTTTAATAAATTAGCATGTATCGATAACGATCCATCTGCACAGCGTATCAACCGATGCATCCAATACCGTTGTTGAAGTTGTTTTGCAGTAATCTTAATAGGTAAAGTTTCACCTATTTCATTATTTTCGACTAATCATTAATGACCGCCAACAAAATATCGAACTTTTGGTCGGGAACGTCTCTTTCAAGCATTTCCGATATTTGTTAGGGGGTAGAGAATTTATTATATTCACGGATATCTATGATTCCCAAAACATACCCAATACGACATTCATTTCCCTATCTTTTTTAGCCGTTTTCTTTAATGGAAAAAATACACGTACTTAACTCGAGAAATGCGTCATTTAGACCGCATCGCACAATTTACAACGAACATTCGTCACGTCTCAGGAAACAAAAATATCGTTGCCGACGCTTTTTTACGTATTCAAAGGATAGATGAACCCTTGGATTTTCATTTTATCGAAGAGAGTAAACCAAAGATTTTGAAAAACATTTCTGAAAATACTTCAATTGCTTTAAAAAAAGAAATCCTGTTCCTTTCCGCGATAAATATATATTATGTCATAATACAAATTATTTTAGGCCATAGTGTACTACCTTCATGTCGCAAAAATATATTTAATCATTTTCACAGCTTTTCTCAACTTGACAAACGTGCTACACAAAAGACAGATATTTTTGACCGAATATAAATTCGCGCTTGAACGCAAATATGTATTCCCTATCAAAGAACAAAAATACATAAACATACATGAGTAGTGATGGTTGACTTCCCAATCCAGACTCACGTTTATCTCATATTGATCTAGTAGGTTCTTTACCTACATCATACTATATATATATATTAACATACATATTAATCAGGGTCGACATATTTACTCGCTGGCATTCACACCATGCTATTAAAGACATTTCTTTGGAATGCATTATAAAAACATTTGTTAAAGAATGTATTGTAAATTATAACGGACCGACTACCATAGAGAAGTTATCAATTCCAATTAACAATTTTCAGAGACGTAGTTTAGATATTGGGAACTACTCACATAAATAGAACTGCTTATCAACCTTCTTCAAACGGAACTGTTGAGAGATGTCATCGACACTTAAAAGCTTCACTCTCTGCTCAATCAGATCTTAATAAATGAAGCGAAAATTTACTTCTTGACATCGGTTTATCTTTAAAATAAACTTAAAAAGCACTGCAACGGAAATAATTTATAGTACAGCATTACGCTTACCAGACGATTGTTTACGTAAAACAGAAAACTCTAAGAAAATAGAAAACTTTATTTCCCGTTTGAAACAATCAATGACAATTTTTTTTCAGACCCAAACGATTAAAACAATTATATGCAATCAACAAATATACGCACGAGGCATAGAGAAACCTGAGATAAGTAAATATAAATACATGATAAAGGGCCGAATACCCAGAAATATTGTGATATTCCGGCATCACACACACCACTCTAGTAACAAAGGAGAAATCTGGAAGCAAGTAAGATTTAATTACATATGAATTTTTAAAATTGTCTTATTATTCAATATCCATTTTTCTTTCGTACGTTCCGCATTATCTTTTTTTTTCGCATCCTCTCAACAACAGCTGCACTCCGAGGAGTTTGGGGCTTGCATGAACGCTGGTCACTCTCTGCTGATGTGCGGCTATTTTTGAATCGGTTGAACCACCCCTTAATTTGTGTTACACATCGCAACTTCTCCAAACACCTGCTAAATCAAACGCTACGGCGGAGATGAACACCATTCCAAAAGAAGACTCCCAGAGGTGTTTCCGGCAGTGGATGGATCGATGGGATAAGCGTGTGCAATCATAAGGGGCCTACTTGGAAGGGGATTAGAATCCCAACCCCGTCACGTATTTCAAATATTTTTCTGGCTTAAGGTCGGATACTTTTTAGACAGGACTCGTATATATATATATATATATATATATATATATATATATATATATATATATATATATATATATATATAAGAGAGAGAATTTTTATTTTTATATTATGGCGAATGCTTATATATTTTTCTTTTTCCGCCTTACACAACCTGTTAAGAAAAATATAGTCTTTGGTTTAATAGGCTGCTCTTTAAGGATAATCAATTTAATAATAAAAAAATAAAAATACGCACACTATTTCAAAACAAATAGGAAGAAAGGTGAAGAAAAAATGTTAAGAACGGCCAGTCAAAAACACAAAAAACTCACTTTGAAAATGAGAATCCGAGAAAAATACCCCCAAACATCTGACTCAATCGCTATCTTGGAATTAGACTGTTAAACCAAAGACTATATTTGTCTTAACTGGTTGTGAAACGCACGTAAGACGGAAAGGAAAAAATATGAGCATTCGCCGAAATAAAGAAATAAAAAATAAAATAAAATTGTTATCGTTGACTGATTTTTTCTTTGTTCATTGGAATGCAACCAGCCAGTATATATGCTCTGAAACCGTAAACATGACTGCATTAAGCTTGTTATTTGAAACAATTTGGATGATATTATAAGAGATCTATACCTTAAAAATATAAATTTCCACATATATATATATATATATATATATATATATATATATATATATATATATATATATACACATATATATAATATATATAATATATATATATAATATATATATGTAATATATATAATATATATATATATAATACGACCCATTTTATTATATATATATATATATATATATATATATATATATATATATATATATATATATATATATATATAAGCTGCTAACTGACTGAATTCCGAAGGACGTGCCTTTCATGATGGCCAATGTCTCGAAATTTGGAGTTGACATTATGGAGAGATGAAGGAAAGTAGTAGTCGTAGCTACTGTCCGCGTTGTCACTCAGACTCCAGGAAATACGTTGAAAAACTTAAATTTGGAATGTTTTTGTCGCTTTACGAGTAGTTTGATGTAATTAATGTTCACTCTCCATGGAACCTTGCCTATTAAGCTGTAGATATAACTATCCTTGTATGTAATATATAGGTATCTTTTTATGTATAAATACCTATATGTGTATATATGTATATTTATCTGTCTATTAATTTGTATATATATATATATATATATATATATATATATATATATATATATATATATATATATATGTGTGTGTGTGTATAATAATATTTGTCAATATTGTTTATGTATTTATGTTTGCACTTGCGTATATTTTCGTGTTCAATTGTATATCTATAAGCTTATATGTGTTACCTTTAGTGTTGGTCACTTCAATTTTGTAAGTACCTTTCAAATTTAAAACACTAGATTGTAATTGTGATACCCTCCCTTTTTAGGATAGAATAACGATCCGTTGGTTATGTTTTTGTATCATAATCATAGTTAAACTTGCTAACAGAACATACAGTATGTCCTTTATCTTAGTGATTATTTTAATTTTATTAATACTTAATTTAACATCATTATTGTTAAATCTTGTCTCTGAGGGGTCAATAATGCCTCGATCAAAGTTTCCAAAATGTATGCATTCTATATTAGTTATGCATTCTATAGTAGATATCTTAACTTAAATTACCCTGATCGCATTATAAATATGACTTAAGTTCCGAATTACAAGTTCTGTACTTTGTATCACAATCTTAACTAATTCTGTAGCTAATTTGACCGTATGATTTATACTTTAATTATTCTTCCAATTTTCTTTTCTACTACTTCTAACCTATTAGAAATAGTTTTTAATTATACCACTTTTAATTATGGTCAATCCATCTACCACCAATATTTAAACTTCAGAAACTTTAACATTTTCTTATTGTTTGATTATATATGTTACTAATTATCCCTTCTAATAATTCTTAAATATTGTATAAAATAATATTTATTTTCCTTTTGAAGTGCAACTTCCTACATGTAATTTTGCTTAAGCACCTTTCTACTTTGAGCCATATGTACATCCACCTTTCTACTTTGAGCCATATGTACATCCCTAATTAATGTTTCCACTTGGTCAACTCCTCTCATCGTTTCTATTTGCTATATAATTGATGCTGTCTATATGATTTTGATTTTAACTGCGCTGACGATAGATCTAATATCAATATAAACATATGGCGTCTGAAACGACCTTACATGTAATGTTGAATACTTGGAACGCAATTTGATCATGTAATAGAGCTTACATGGGTCTATGTTATACATATATATATGTATAAATATATATATATATATATATATATATATATATATATATATATATATATATATATATATATATTTATTTATTTATTTATTTAAGTAAATATTAAATTATTTTTACCTACATACGCCGGCGTTTCAAGCTTTTGCTATAATCAGTGTAGGTAATGATAATTCGCAAGATTCGAACTCAGTTCCAGAATCACTCAAGACTCCGCAAGCAAGCGTCATAACCACACGGCCACGAGAAATTACTACGTAAAAAAGGGAATTAAGTTCTATTTATGCACAAACAAAGCGAGCACAGACAGTAAACTTATCGAGAGTATTCAACGAACATATAGCTACGTGACAGTCTATTTGTAACTCCCGGAGCAGGGCTCAACTTCAATTTCTTAAATGTGCTTATAATAATATTCATTTAAATAAATATCAAACAATTTTTACCTATATATATATATATATATATATATATATATATATATATATATAAAATATTAAATTATATTTTTAATATTTTACCTACGTATGACGTCGTTTCAAGCTTTCAGCTCTCACAGAGACACCTCGAATCTGTAAGCGTTCGCTCAATCCCTTAGTGCACGGGAGGTTGTCACGTGATAAGGGAGAAATTTAGTTATATTTACGTTGAAAGTAGCGAGCGTAAACATCAAGACAATCTAATAGAACTTAACGACAGAGTCGGAGTATTGCACTGAGACTGTCTATTTCAAATCTCTCTAACAGTGCTCGACTTTAATTTTACTTAAATGGGCTTCGATTATATATATATATATATATATATATATATATATATATATATATATATATATATATATATATATATATATATATATATATATATATATATATATATATGGGGGGGAAATGAAAAAGGAAAAACCAAGAGATATTTTTTATATATTCATCAATATTTCGTACTTATTGTAAGACTTCCTCAGGATGATAATTTGAAGAAAAATTTCATGCAAGTACATCGACATTTTATGTCAAATTATCATCCTGAGAAAGTCTTACAATAAAGACGAAACATTGATGAATATATATAAAAATATCTCTTCGTTTTTCCTTTTTCATTTCTCATTACGTCGGATTACTCTCATCCTTCCTTTCTCATATATATATATATATATATATATATATATATATATATATATATATATATATATATATATATATATATATATATATATATATATATATATATTATTAATAAATCATTTTGAGATTCGTTTTCTCTTCTCGTTTATTTCTGTTCACCCTTTCCACCTTCCGGCAATTACATCGCATTGCTACAGCCTCGGACTACTAATCTGCACTTATATTTACTAGCAATACTTCAAGCAAACTACAATCTCCTTTTATATATATATATATATATATATATATATATATATATATATATATATATATATATATATATATATATATATTCAAGGATATCCTAAATAATTGAATTCAGGGATAACATACACATTTCTAATACGATAGTGGATACTCTACTTTTGACCATGGTTGATATACAACAGGAACTCTACTTCTTACTTGTCATCTTGAAAACTTTTAAAGGTGGAATGTGAACGCTACATTAAAGGAAAATGCAATCTTTAAAGAATTTTCAAGAAGTTTTGTTGTAAAAATCTTTTAAAAATCTTTTTAAATCTCTTTCAAACTTTTTAAATTAAATTTTTCAAATAGTATTTGAAGCACCTTATATTACAAGATGTTTTTCTCTCTGATGAAAAAAAAATGCTGTTTTTGAAAAATCTTGATTTAAGGTTGAATTGACTCTCAGTTGAACACACAAGAGAAAATAGATAAATTAGTTTGTTCATGTTTGAATAATATGCTTTGTTTGTCTTTTATATATATTCCCCAATCCAGGGGAGTATTTGTGCGAATACAAGAAAAATATTAACAAAAAAAGAGATGTATATGTGCGTACAAAATCGGCTTCAAATCAAAATAACATAAATAGAAGAAAAACTATTTTTCAGCTGACGAGAAGAGTTAAACATATCTTCACCAAAAGCAATACAAGGAACCGTTAAAGATTTGGCGCTGACTTGCTAGAAACCGATTCCTACACTATATAAGACAGGGCCAAATTCATCAGAAGTCTTGACCTGTATTAACAAAAATACGACGCATAGCAGATTGAACATCTTACACATTCTCCAACCGAAATAAACACTACCTAACTAAAACAACACGTGGCAGAAAATACGCACACCCCACTTAACTGTTCGTTCTCACACATCAGCAGCAGCTTTACATGTGCGGCAAATAGTTCAACCGGTACATTTCTGGACTCACTTCAACGTCATACACACGATTAAATCATCGATATCCTCTGATGTTTGATAATTAAAACATATATTATTTATTTGTATGAATTACGTTGTTCATTTATTTCATTTTCGTTACTTTCTTTACAAATCTTACTGATATCGTTTACTTGTATAAAAAGGCATATTAAAAAAAGGAGCAGAAGAGATTGAACATTACTATTGTTATAACACAGCGTTTATAGTAACGTACCTATGAGGGCCGGACATAACACAAGATCAGTTTAATGTAGACGATATCTAAAATGGGACACTTAGGATGGGACGAAAATAAAAATTGCCCCAGTCGAGAAGGACTTCTTCTCCTATAGCCGAGAGTAGAACAGATACTACACTTCGACTCCGGTCCGAAGGCTATAGTTAATTAGTTGCGTCGTACTGCAGCAAGATGTGTCACAAGAACGGAAGGTCGAGAAAAAAGCTATCCCGGGGAGAGGGCACTCTGTCGGGTAGAAAAATAGTCGACAATGAACCCGTCGGAATTCCCCGGTATAGGTAATGCCTGGGAGAGTGCACTTCCTAGGACTAATCCGAACTATACCCCATTCTAACAAGGGTCGGGCACTCAAACAAACCAGAGAGGAGTGACACAATGTGCCAGGGTTTTACCCCATGCCAGGTAATTATTTGCGCTTATTTCCACAAAAACTGGTCGTGAGAAAATCGGCCCCCCCCCCCCGGGAGTACACTGTGGCAGTTTTTGAAAATAGCTAGGATTTTATCCGTCAGCATTTCCCGATAGGATGCCTCAGGCGATCGTCAATAAACACCTCTCTCTCGAAAGAGGAGATAATGCCCGGGAAGATTGCCTCCTTTGACCGAGCAGGACCATACCTGTTTTAGCCCAAAGGCCAGGAAGTAGCAGAGAATTGTCTACGATGTCTGTTAATAGCGCGCGAAAGAGAAACACACAAATAATGCAAGTCGGTTGAACTAATTATAACAAATTATATCATTTAGCTTCTGTATAAGCTCGATCAGGATTTAACGCAATTTTGCAAAAAGCCATGATCGTGTCTTTTAGCAGAATAGAATAACAGACAATATAGGTATCGTGATATCTCACCTTGTGAAATTGATTCCACTCCTGAAGAATTATCACAGCTTGACTTTGCGACTTCCGTTTTTTTTTAGGTTAGCATAATTAGTCCATTGAGTTTTGGAATTGTTGAAATGACTCCTCCTAAATTAATTCTCTTGAGTTGGTGAATATATAAAAGGAGTTGACACACTGTGGCGTGTTGTAACTCTTTATTCTCGGTGGCCAGTATTATTGTTTCATAAGTACCAATCGCGTGTAGGTATTGGACATACCATACAGCTTAAGGTCTGCTTCATGTAAGGCGATAAAAAACATTACTGAAGTAGTAGAAACCGTTTTCACGTGGATTTGGTTCAAAAGAGCCGATTCACGGAACAAAGTGGATGCCATAAAATGTATTAAAACGAAGATGACATTCAGATCTATCGAGTTGTTATACTCCAAGAAGTAATCAGATCTATCTTTGTGTAGATCTTAAATACAGGGAGTGGGATTGCTGGAACGAATTTCATTGGCTGATGTTAAGCGCACATCTTACCTATAGTCTGTTTTCTTTCTGGTCATTTAGTTTGAAATATTTATGTGGTGTGTAGCACCCTGTCGCATTCGATGAGTAGGGGGAGAAGGACATTTTTTTCTTTTAATAAATTCTTGGGTTGCTAGTGGAGTGAGTCTGATGATTTAAAACCCGACACCTCGAGTCAAACTAGTTCATCGCTAGTGACCGACTTCGAAACACCTAGAAGATGCTTTTTTTACGATTGGAAAGCGAATGGCGATATTCGTATTTCTAAAAGAAAATAGGGGAACTAAAAATATGAATAAAGGGAAATTGTGAAATGTAATAAAGAAAAAATATAAACAAGTTTAAAGTAAAGGGGTAAAAACAAAAGGGGCAAATAGTAGTATGAACGCCCATAGCAGGTGGGGGGGCGGGCGGACATGAAAGTATGCTTGAAGGAATAAACAGTTTTTCAATCGATATTTTCTCGCGAATATTAGGTAACTTTTCCAGATGGTGGTGGTGGTGAGGGCACGATTATTATAGCACCAATTGTGGTCGCATTTGTAACTATTAGAACTGGTTTTAATTTAGATTCAAACATTTAAAATGTTATTTTTGTGATATTTTATACATGCAAATCGACTTGACGTGAAAATGGCACAAGGGAAGAATAAACAATGGCTAGAAATGAAAGCGGAATAGAAAAGAAAAGAAAGTAAAAAAAGAAGAGAGGGAGTAAATCAAACAGAAAGATTAATTGACGTATAAAGAACCAAGAAAAAAGTATTTAAAAGGAAACCTCTGACCGGGAAAGATGAAATAGCGGTTGGTTTTTATACAGAAAAAGAAAGTAGTAAATAATATACACACACAAAAAATAAAATAAAAATAAAAACTAAACTACAAAAGAGAGATTGATTGTAAGAGAAAAGGGAAGGGCTGGAGAGGGGAGAGTTTTAACGAAGTCGTATGTCAATGGAAATGGCGTCGACGATCACAAATGAAAAATAAAATCTATATATAAAATCCGACGTATGTATATATGTCTGTATAAGTTTATCAACTGAGGAGCTACAGAATTAGAATTTTCGTTTACAGATAAAGTAAAAAGAAAGTAGTCGACTCCACTGCTCCTGCCCCCCCTCCCTTCTTATGGATCGGCAATCTATGGCACAGGTGCTTCGGCGCTACGTCTGCACGACTGGAACCGAATGCGCTACCCCCTCGGCCCGTCATTGCAACCCATTACCGGCGTGCAGGTCGACACGCGGGTTTTTTTCGTAGGCGGCAGGCGCTTCTGAAAACCGATGTTCTTTTGTGCGGGGCCACTGGCCGTCGGACCCGCAAACGTAATTGCACCTTCCGCCCGGGACGGAGAAAATCTAACGCGATCCATTATACGTGGCGAGCCGGTTAGTCTCTAATTTCATTGGACATCTTGTGCGGGTGACCCCGTATCGCTCTTTCGGGGCGTCACGCTCATGGGAGCTCGAGAGAAGAGGCGGGAGAGAACTTGTACTGCTTCACCATTAGGCACGTCGCAGGTGTTCGGGTTGATGTCTGATCAGGCCGCCTGCCACCTTGGGCCAACGACGTGCATCAGCAATCCACCCGACTGTCTTGAAACACGGATTGAGAAGTCCTCGTTGTTCGCGAGTTGTAGGGACCCCACTGACTAACTTCGAAGGCGGAGCGAAAACGAGAGAGTGTGTTGGAGGGTGCTGACAGGGAGAAGTCATTTTGGGGTCGTCGGTGAAGTTCGATTTCGATCGCTGTCTCTTCCTTGCCGCATCTACCTCCGAGCCGCGCCTGACCCCACCGGCACGGTGTCTCATCTTCCGATGTTGTCGCTGTTGGCCCACACTTTTCCTCTCATGAGGAAAGGGAAGACTCGTGGATTGAACTAATCCTATTTTGTCGTCGAGTTTAGGCATTTCCCCTCTCCACCCCACCGGGTTGGTTTCTTTCTCCAAGTATGACTCGGCTGACTCTGGCATAGCGAGCAACCAGGGACCCAAAAGATAGAGATCCACGCCAAGTCCGGACGAAGTCAAAGGAAACTCTGGTAGAAGTCTGAAGCGCATCTGACGTGTAAATCGATCGTCGGAACCGGGTGTAGGGGCGAAAGACCAATTGAGCCGTCTAGTAGCTCACCCTCGGTCGTTGCAATTTCATCTGCTAAAGCAAACGATTGGAGGCCGCGGTGCCGTTCATGGCCTCTACTTACTCGAACTTGGAACGGGTAGAAAATGAGCTACTTTTAGGAAACAGAACTGACGCCGTGGGATAAACCAAACGTCCACCTAAGGTGCCTAATACGACGGCTATGAGATCCCTGAAAAGGTGTCGGCTGATATAGACAGCAGGACAGTGGCCACGGAAGTCGGGATCCACTTAGAAGTGTGTAACAATTTACCTGCTGAATCGACCGGTCCTGAAAATTGATGCTGCTGTAGCGTCAGACCGATGCCGGACGATCGCGGCGAGGAGGGATAACACGCGCCGGAACGATGCCGCGATGAGTAAGAGGACGCCACGGCGAGAATAAAAGCCAAGGCGCGAGCCGACAGTGGATACAGGTCTCGGTGGTTGTAGAAAATATGCGAACGAAACATCCGAAGACCGAAGTAGAGAAGGGTTCCGTGCAAACAGCGGTCGAGCGTGGACCAATTGGTCCTAAGACGCGGGCGAAAGTCTTCCGGAAAGGCACCGGATCGGTACTTGTAACGTGTGCGTGTGTTTTAAACAGCATCAGACACAGCAGCCGGCCTCCCGTCGAAAGGGAATCGGGTTAATATTCACGAACACAGACTTGGAGAGATCCTAGTGGATGTTACGTCAGCTGTATCCATCGTTTCCCAGGCGAAACATGCTGTGACGCAAGCGAGATCGGAGACATTGCTGGGAACTCCGGGAAAAGTTCTGCCTTCTTCATAAAGGACCATTTCCGTGAAATCGGCTCGCCCGAAAAAAGTTACCTGTAGAGCGCCGCAGCTCGGGCCGCGTCTGCTTTGCGTTTGGCGGCTCTTGAAAATCTGGTTCCGGTTTTCGCAGCTCTCGAGTCGGTCCGTACCCAACCATCTGCAGCATGTCTCCAACGTGTACAGACTTTCGTCGATAACATTAATGTAGGTAAAGGGAGTTGGCAAAATGGATCCGTACCTTCGGAAGAATGATTGGCTCAGAGGACTCGGTCGGCCGGGCCGTGCCCACGTGAAGTAAGGAACCGGTTCGGAGCTGTAACAATCGCTCCTGTCGTTCTTTGCGGCGAAGGCATACGGTAGCAAGAGGGGGAAAGCGATACGGGTGGAAGTCTTCCATCAAGTGGCTGTCTACGCGGTTACCTCTCTTTTTCTTCTCTCGTTGCGGCCGACGCAGTTCGTCGTCATCGTCTCTAGATAATCCACTCGCGTTACCGCCTCGTCGCTACAGACTATTCAGATGGCGTAGAGTACTACGACTTCCAGCCCATTTTCTGGTGAAGGTTGGTGCCTCGTCTGCATCTGTCCCTCTTTAGTCAGCGTCTCTCTCGGCGTGGACGCGTATGAACGGTCAATTCAGAACTGGTACCAAATGACTGTCTAATTAAGACCAAACATCGAGTGACCGGTCGGCCAGTACAGACACGATGTAATTTCTGTCTAGTGCTCTTAATGTCAAAGTAAAAAAATCAATCAAGCACGGGTAAACGGCGGGAGTAACTATGACTCTCTTTCCAAGGCTCTACAGGCCACAACCTTCGATGTAGATTTCAGAGCACGAAAGTCAGGAGGGAAAGAGGTAGACGTTGCGATGGAGCCTTGGGGTGTAGGGTTTATGCGGTCAGCCCCAAAATATGGGTCACATGCTACAGCATTGCGTGGTGACCCACGACGCTCGATGCGCTCGCGACAACTCGGTCTCAGACCTCCTGGCGGCAGAAGGGCTTCAGGGTTCACGCCGAACTTACAAGGGGAATGTCGCGGAATACGACTTGTCCCTCTTCAATGAAGCGCTACGTTCTCAAATGGTGGGTGTTGGTCCGAGTTTTCCGGTGAAGCGTGTACCGGTGATCTATACCTACCAGGGACTGTTTTACCATACAAGTGAGTCTTCGCTAAGGGGGCTGCGATTCAGTTGGCGAGATCTGGGCGACCTTGTTGTCATGGTGATGGTTGATATGTGCCCTAATACGTACATGCGTGGCACGTAGACACCCGATTGTCATACAGTTTCCATCCACGATCGTCACACGAAAGTCACCTTCATTATTGAGATGGTTTCTCAGTCGTATGGACGAGGCAACCCAAACCCTGTCTTGGTCTGGAACGCTACACCGGGATCAGTCTGTCACCAAGAATAAGACACTTAATGTGCCCCCTTCTATGCTGGTTGTGAAAAAACAAATGAAAAAGACACAAAATATCGGGAACTAAGGGTCTGGACGAGCTCCTTAACATCGTGGCTTTGTGCCCCTGGCTCGTGATCCCTGTTGGTGGGTGAACGATCTGATGCAATAACTACCAGTCAATAAAAACTAGATCTAATCTAACCAAATGCGTCATTATCTAATTAGTGACGCGCATAAACAGATAAAAGAGATTTCCACCGTCCCTACATACTATCTAGCTTGTGCGCCGGAATTGGCAATGGACTCGTCCCGCTGTCACCTCGATACACGTCTTTCTCTTTTTCGGCTGCATGTCTGCGCGCCTTACCTCATCGATTCTCTTCCAGTCGGGGTTGCGCCGGCGTCATTCGACAATGTCGAACCTGAAAGACCGCCACTTCCGTCGTTTCCTCGTTTACCCGGTGAAAAGGGAGACTGGTCGCCAGACGGTCGTCTTGCTAGCCTTAAGGAAGCGGCTCCCACACGTTTGGATCCCGCACTCTACCCTGAACAAGAGACAATGCCAGGTGGGAAGTTTTACTGGGGCGGTACGTCTGTCAAACAGTAACGCAAGTGCCACAAAGCAAGCTAAGCGAAGGCGAAAACCTCGCGTAGAGCAAAAAGGCAAAAACTCGCTCTATCTCGATTTTCACTGGCTTGTGACGGTAAGGTGTTTCTAGCGACGTCGTCTTTTGATCTTTCGATATCGGCTCTTCCTATCTTTGCGAAGCAGAATTCGTCAGGTGTTGGATTGTTCACTAACTGACAAAGAATGTTAGTAGGGGTTAGACCGTCGTGAGACAAGTTAGTTTCATCCTACCGATCGACATGTGTGCAATGTCGGCCGTATCCACGACTATTCCGCCTAGTACGAGAGGAACTGAAGGATTGAGGCAACAGTTCGCGTGCTTGTACAAACAAGCGGCGGTGCCACGCTGTCTGTCTTTGTGTGATAATGGTTGAAAGCCTAAAAGCCGGAACCGCGATCGGTGCAGTCAGGGTATTACAAAAGGCGTCTCTTTCTGTTCCGCTGGAGCCTGCCATAGTAGTTGTCGTCACTAGTGGTGGTGGCTGCGGCGGGTTCCTTCGAGCTGCCGGCAGGTCGCTGTCATCGTTGCCACTTATGTTAGATGCACGACTGGCGGGATGTTTCCGTCGCCATCCTGTTTCGAACCGCTGTGGAGCGTGAAACAAGAGATCGCTCAGAGACCACTTGACTTCAGGCTCGGGGTGTTGTATTTAGTAGAGTAACCATCACACTGCAATATCTTGAGACTAAGCCCTTGACTGACCTGATCTGTCCTCACCGAGGGACGACCACACAGCACCACACCGTAAAAAAAAATCAGAGCCATTTTGATCTTATCGGTGTTTTTTTTTCATTCCTCGTTTTCTGTCGAGAGTGACTGTCTGGCTGGAGTGAACTTCACTCTCCGCCGTTACGACGGTAACTGTTCTCTGCTGCCCGCAGAATGTGACGACAATGTGCAGGATTTTATGTTTACAAGTAAAAAGGTTAATTAATAATTAACAAACAAACAACTTTAACAAAAAATTAAAAAACATACGGTTCCTTTATAGATATAATTATTCGGGAGAATACCTGCTCTTTTCTGCGACGCCACAAAAATTCCATTAGCTTGAGGTGAAAACTGGCATCTTTTGTCCCCAACAATTTTCTCAACTTTCCTTTGGCATTTGACCAAAGACCTTCGTTTCAAAATTAAAGTTGTTTTCCTTCATTTGATTTAATCGTAATTGCTATAGAATGGATAATTCAAATGAAAATATAAATATGGGGTTCAGAGATGGGATAAAAAAAATTCTTGCTTTTCTCAATTTTCTCGGGCCACGCCGAGATATGGGTCACGCTAGTAGTAAATACATTAAATAGTAAAGAATTGACCCTCAATTACAGGACAGAGTAGAATTGTTTATATTTTTCTGTTAACCTTTTTAATGTTAAGACATATATAATGTTTTATTACGAGAAGTTATGTTTTCGGTCGAGTTTTTCACTATGTTTGTTTGTTTGTACACATCTGAGCGTCAACATCCTTTATCGTCACCAAACTTAGTCAAACTATCGGCCACGGTCTAACTTAAAACTGATTGAATTTTTTTATATCTAGATCAAAAGTTGTAGGTAAAGCTCACAGAAAAGGTGAAAGTCACACGTGTAGCGATAACTTCGGTTCATCGTAGAGACTCGTTACTTGGCCCATATTGTAGCCAATGAAGTCTCGCATCACATATGACCGTTATCTTTTACAATGACCTTCAAATATTCAGTTATGGTCAAAATTTTGATAGAATTTCAACTTACAATCTGTCCAAATTTAATGTAAGGACGTGATGCTCTTTGACAACAGTAAACACCATGCAAAATTTTAGCATGATCAGATAAATCGTTTTTGAGTTTCCATGGCATAATTTCACGAATACTTCATACAATATAGAGAAGTAAGATCAAGATAAGACTTTAGCTCATCTATACGTTGTCAGGTGGTGTTATACAGTCTTAAGACTAATTTATGTTCTTGTTTATTATTAGATTTTATTTATCTATTCATAAAACTACTAGACAAAGTCTCGTGTGTGTGTTTCTTGTCTCTACGTAACTTTGATGAATACACATTGACTTATTCTTTATTATTTACTATTAACTAACCATTTACTTAAATCCAAAATGAAATGAGAGAAAACAAATTTGAATTGCTATTTAAAAAAAATGATGAACATGATTATATTTTGAATTTTTTCTGTTAGCCTGAAATTACATTTTTATCCCGGAAAAGCCGTTAGCCCTGCTAGTTAGTCATAAAGAAAATGAAGTTTTCCTCTCATTAACCCATAGTTTGGTTGAAGCATGGCTGGTAAATAAGTACATAGGTATTTAATAAGGCTGTTTACAATGTGGAAGATAACCGAAACAATAAAAGAGATGCACAAAAATAAATATTCGGAGACAAAATATGCTATATTTTTCCACAAAAACATTCCGTTTTCAGAAAAGAAAACGTCCAAATTGTCCAAATTATCCCAAACGTCCAAATTGTCCAAATTGTCCAAATTGTCCAAATATAACAGCAATCTTTAAACGTTTCTTTTTTTGAAAACAGAAAGAACATTTGCATTTTGAAAAGAGGGAATTGGACAAAACTCAAATCAGCAGTTTCTGTCAACCAATCAGAGTGCAGGAAATATTAATTTCCAAAATCTCGCACGTACTATAAAACCCCAAACACACAGCTTTCACTTCGCATGGATATACACGCGAACGACATAACCCTGTCCAGGCCCCTTTAAGGTGTAAGCCATCGACAAACGCAACAAGAAACACATGGACTTGTACACTCAGCGAAGCACACACCTGCCGCACACACCTGCCGCTCGCCGAACGCATATGCACAGTTCATACATACACTGGCAAAACAGGCACGTTAACACAACCACACACACATATGTTTATGTCTATCCCATTTACATACACTCATTAGCAACTTTAGACAACGAAAGATAAAGAGTTCGTAGATGTTGGGATTAAATATCCCTGGAAGAAAGTTCAATTCTCGCACGTGAGAATGCAGTAACAATTATATAGATAAGTGCAAAATAGAAACAGGGCAACAGCTTTTGTGAGAAGGAACACAACAACAATTGTATATAAGTTTAAAACCGTTTTACTTGTGAGAAAACATGAGGGCAAATATATACAACAAATGGTGAGTTCAAAAAGGAGGAAGTTAATTTAGGTTTGCGAAAACGTGCTTCGCGAACTTATCTTGTGGGAGTTCTGGTAACAGGTTGCACGTGCGGCCGCCTCCATTCTGGCTTTTGTCGAGATGTAGTCACTTCAGTCTAAGATGGTTGGTAACAGGAAGGAGTAGGGGCTCCCTGCGACTGCCGTCGAGGGCTCTGTCTCAGAAGTATCCAGCCGCGGTCCTACCAGGTTCAAAAGGTGGGTCGAAAAGAGGCCGGGACACAGCGTGCAAGCTTTTTTATGGGCTGACTCACGTGAACCCTAAGGGAGTAGGGGTTGGGATGCCTGACAGCCAATCCGTGAGACCCTTAAGGCACAAGGCTGCAGCCAATCAGTGAGGGGGGGGGGCGTTAATAAATTCCAATATAGAATACGAACGTTCAGAAAGTCATAAGAAGCGATCCGGTGAGAGAAGAGTTGTTTTGTCTGTAAGGAGAAATTGAGGAGAAGAGTCGATACGCAAAAGTAACATTAACTGCCGCTGCTACTTCGAACAGGTTAACAAAGGGGTGTCAAGTCGGTAAGCTTCCTGAAGGTTAGTGGTCAAACGTGAGCATCACTGAGATTAGAGAAACAGTTCGGTAGGTTTGGTCTAATAACACAATAATGGCCGGTACTAGTATTTAGCTAGTATAACAAATCAGTTAATATTCGGTTTAATAACGTTGTATAAAGAACGTAAGCGATTTAATTTATGATTTCGTTAAAACCTCACAACTGATGTAATTCGCTAAATAATATACAGCAAGTGGCGGTTGCATATATTATTATTATTATTATTATTTACATTTTGAAATTATATCATTGTACCTTTTTCATAAATGTGACTAAATTTGTGCTTTGAACTCCACATTTTACGGAGAAGACATAACTAATAGAATAAAATCTGTGCTTTGAACTCCATATTTTACTGAGAAGACATCATTAATAAAATAAAATATGCGCGTTGAACTTCACATTTCACTGGAAACACATAACTAATAGAATAAAATATGTGCTCTAAACTCCATATTTTATTGGAAAAACAAATCTAATAGAATAAAATTCTGTGCTTTGAACTCCACATTTTACTGAGAAGACATAACTAATAGAATCAAATCTGTGCTTTGAACTTTACATTTTATAGAGAAGACATAACTAATAGAATAACATTTATGCTTTTAACTCCACATTTTACTGAGAAGACATAACTAATAGAATCAAATCTGTGCTTTGAACTTTAGATTTTATAGAGAAGACATAACTAATAGAATAACATTTATGCTTTTAACTCCACATTTTACTGAGAAGACGTAACTAATAGTCGTCGGTACAGGGTGACTCCACCCCCACAAAATGTCACCCATAGAATCGTTAATAAAATGTGCAATCCTGTCTGCAATCCAACCATATGTGCTACAAATAAACTTCAGTCTTGAATGCCTGATTTGTCCACCACGTTTCAGTCATGAATATTTAACAGTCGTTGTTTTATCGCTGTTAGATGATAAGTACACCTGGACATAACATACAGAATTGTCAATGACTCTGATATATTCCTCTTTTGACACAGCCTTGAGTTTAGCGGTTATGGCCCTCTACAGTCCAGGAATAGTCTTGAGGTTATTTTGATTTATATTATCTTTGAGACACCCTTGCAGCTAAAAATCGGAAGCGCGATAGGGGGGAGGGTTTTAAGAAGATATACCTTACTAATAATGGTTGGTGCAGGGTGACCCTTCCCCCTCCACATAATGTCACCTATAGAATCGTTAATAAAATTCATAATCCTTTCTGCGGTCCAACCGTATTTGGTACAAATAAACTTCAGTCTATACCGGACTTGTCAAGTACGTTTTAGTCATGAATGTTTAACAGTCTTTGTTTTATGTCCATTAAATGATATGGGGACACGTTAGTGATCGACTCGCATAAGCAGCTCATATAATGTGTAAAACTATTAAAGCAATGAAGAGCGTTTTGCCTTTGAGCAATGAGCAAAGATGAGTAAAAATGAGAAAAATAAGCAAAGATGAGTAAAATGAGAAAAATGAGCAGAGATGAGTAAGAATGAGAAAAATGAGCAAAGATGAGTAAAAATGAGAAAAATGAGCAAAGATGAGTAAAAATGAGAAAAATGAGCAAAGATGAGTAAAATGAGAAAAATGAGCAGAGATGAGAAAAAATGAGCAGAGATGAGTAAAAATGAGAAAAATGAGCAAAGATGAGTAAAAATGAGAAAAATGAGCCAAGATGAGTAAAATGAGCAAAGATGAATTTGTCGACAATTTTCTTTTACGTTGTTACATCGTTGCAGCTACAAAGAGAAAGACAAGAAACTGACTGTTACATCACCACTTTTATTACTAGACGTCTCTATCCAATGAAACAACTACTTACGTGTCAGAGTGACGAACGGCTGTTTCTGTCGACAAAGATATGCAATTTCCCACGCTATGCTGAACACTTTCGAATACCTTTATTTTTCTAAGAGTCATTAACCATGCAATGATGCCTAAATTATAATAATATTTCATAATTCTGTAATAAAAATAAATTAAACCATATACCATTCTGGGTTATCTTGAATATTTCAACTCTGTAATGGCTGCCAAATGTTTGCGATTAGTTTCGTCTTACATTTCGACCGGTATAGGAGCAAAACTAATGCATCCTGTTATTTTTGCCCTGTTAACTTTTTACATTTGCTTGATGTCCAAGTGTTAATTAATCATGCATTATATTTCCGAAGAAGTCGCAGAACTTTGTTGTTGTTTTTTTAATCTTTCGATAAGAAATATAGCCGTACACACCTCCCATAACATAACAGCACCATAGCTTAATCGCTGATCATCGTATTTGTAAAAAGAAATTATGTCATTCCAAACCAGAAAAAGGAAAATAGCACATTGCTGGCTATTGTTGGCTATTGTTGGCTATTGCTGGCTATTGTTGGCTATTGCTGGGCTTACACAAAATGTTGCGAAAAAAAAAATCCTAACCCTTTCTCGACAAAAATAAAACGTAAATTCCATTCTATGGATAAAAAAGAAGAAATTTGTAATATATTTCAATTCGTTTGATTTTATTATTTGTTAATTAATTTGTAAATTTGTTATATATTTAAATTCTATTTGTGAAAAATAATTTGTTAATTAATTAATATTTTTAAAATAAAAAGAAGAAAAAAAGAAAAATTGTAACATATTTCAATTCCTATTTTAATAAACATTGTTTGACTTTATTATTTCTTACCACAAAAACAGAAAAAAAATATGCCCCCTCCCCCCAAAAAAAACAGGACAAAATAATACGGCATATTATTTTTGCCCTTACACAGGTCGAATTGTGAGACTAATCGCAAGCATTTGTCATCTATTACAGAGTTGAAATGTTCAAGATAACCCAATTCTAGAAATTACAGCAAAAAGAAATCGAAATGCAAACATTTTAAAATAATAAATATTCTAAAGTTTTAACCTTGTAATAATTAAAAAAAAAAACAACACCAACAACAAACTTCATTCTAATCCTAATATCGATAGTATTAATAAGTTAGAGTGTTATGGGTCTGTTCGTGTGCAATTAGAAACATGTGATTGGTTGACAAAAAGGAATAGGCAGAGTATACATTACTAAGATAGTAGTTTTACGATATCAATACCAGAGCTCGAATCTCACGTAAATCTAAAGGACTTTTTAAAAAACTGGATAGTTTTTATAAATTAAAAAAATTAACATAACATAAAAAATTCCATAAATATATTTTTAACCTTTTTTTGTAAAATTCGTAAAAAAATAAACATAAACGGTATTCATTATTAGTGAAAAGCGAATTATTTTTGCTTAAAAACATAATTTCTAAACACTATGTAAATACATTTATCGTAGTTACTTACTCTTTAACGCATAGTTTTTTTCCACAAAATTTTACAAGCACTTTTCTTCGTACTAGCTATACAACGGTAGAAGCTAGGTAAAGATGGAAATTGACATATCCAGGTACTGTACCAACACCGACCAAGTAGCAAGTATAAACTAGTAAGAATTTAAAAAAATAAAATACCTGAAATAGCCGATGGAGCTCGCCGAAAATTACCGATCCACCCCCAAAAGAAAAAGATTTTGAATATTATCCGGCCATTATTTTAGATTCGCTTTTGATGTTGATCCGTCTTGTAAATGAAGGTCGAGATGACCTGAAATAAGGTGAATTGAGTACAAAGGGTCAAACATAAAAAACTCTGATCTGATCTGATCTAAAAAAAATGTAGATAATATTACTGACTGATTTCTTGAACGTATTTCAACGATGCTGACATTTAAAGAAGTAAACTGTTTACCTGTTTAACGTCTGAATTGAATGCCCGATTGTTCCGTGTCCTTTAAAATCCCGTATCAAAAGAACAATTACCATTATTCTCGCAATCATCTTGGATTTCACCAATTTAAAAGCAAATGGTGTTTAAAAAACTGTTTATACAATTCTCTTTCCGTCTTTATTGTAGACAAGGTCATTGTTTCGAGAGAAAAGAATGGAATCCGATACAAGGGATACAAGCCATAAACTTTCTCTTAATTGAAAGTTACATAATGACTTACTTGTTCATTGTTCAACGGAAAACTGAATGTGACAATTTATCAGCTAATTTCATTCTTCTTGAATTATTCACGAAATGACATTGAAAATAAAAGAGATTAAAAAGATCAATGATTTAAATCTATGGAACATCCCAGAAAAGAAAACAAATGTACAATATGATTTTTAGAATTAATATACAAAAAAAATGTGTAATTTGGATGATTCGAACTACTGTTCTCATCTTAGGTGTTATTCGAACTACTATTCTCATCATAGGTGTTATTTGAACTACTATTCTCATCTTAGGTGTTATTTGAACTACTATTCTCATCTGAGGTGTTATTTGAATTACTATTCTCATCTTAGGTGTTATTTGAACTACTATTCTCATCTGAGGTGTTATTTGAACTACTATTCTCATCTTTGGTGTTATTCGAACTACTATTCTCATCTTAGGTGTTATTTGAACTACTATTCTCATCTTTGGTGTTATTTGAACTACTATTCTCATCTTAGGTGTTATTTGTACCACTATTCTCATCTGAGGTGTTATTTGAACTACTATTCTCATCTTTGGTGTTATTTGAACTACTATTCTTATCTTAGGTGTTATTTGAACTACTATTCTTATCTTAGGTGTTATTTGAACTACTATTCTCATCTTTGGTGTTATTTGAACTACTATTCTCATCTGAGGTGTTATTTGAACTACTATTCTTATCTTAGGTGTTATTTGAACACCATTTTGGCCGATGTAAACTCCGACATTCTTTGGGTGCTCCTTTTCGGACTCGATTTTTTACTTAGCTGTACATGTTAGTTGCAGCTTTCTATAAGTATTATATTAAAAAATAACATTTAAACGTTAAGCGAAAACATATTTTGTGTGGGGTGGGGTGGGGTGGGGGTAAAGTAACTGTGTCTAGACACCAACGCTGGAAGGAAGATAATATTTTATATGAAAATAAATATATGCGATATAATAACCACATCAGTGGGAATAAAAAAGAAAATAGAAACAGCTCGCCCGCAGTTTGCATAACAAAACGGTTGAAAGTTTATTTATAGTTAAGTCAATTTCACCCCAAAATATTTTGGTCGGCCTGATCAACACTGTTTCGGGGAGAGCCTTGCAGACGATAGGCAAGAAACCCAAAAGGAGATGGTAATACGTGAGGGGATGGCCTCCAGTTACCTTTGAACACTGTGCATAATTCGAAATAACGCAAAAAGCGCTGTATTTATTTGTAACAGTAACCCTAAGGTTGGTTGGCAATATAAAAAAGAAGGAAATAAAGATGAAAAAGTTTCGCGTGTAGGTGGCGTGACTTTAAAAGTCAACTAGTAGTCTAAGGGATCGATAAAAATCAGTCTCCTCGAATATATCCTTGTCGGTTACGTCAGCACTTTCTCGCGGATGAAAGGGCTGCAGACGACAAACAAAACAAAAACACCCCTTTTCGAAAGGATATAGTAATGCCCGAAAGGATGGCCTCCCTTGACATTTAAAAAATGTGATGAATTCGAAATCATACAAAAACGCTATCCTTTTTATCCAAAAACTAAGCGTAAAAGCGTGTTGCAATATAAGAAAATATTTATGAACGTAGGTAAAAATCAAAATCTGCAACAATTTTCTTAAACATGACAACCATAGCTACTAAAGACTGCTGTGTTGATCGAGGTACATAAAACGTGGGCGAAGCATAAAGGAATTACATGTCAGCTGCTTGTAGTGAGAATTCGCACGTAAGAAGACAATGGTTTTAACCGGTTTGAGATCCGATCCTGGAGTCAAGAGTTTGTTAAACAACGTATATATTTAGGAAAATATGTAACAGAAAGGGGGTAGAATAAAAATAAAAAATAAAAATAAATTAAAAGAAATTACGAATTTTTAATGTGAAAAATGCCAGCAAATGTTGGGTGAGCAATTTTTTAAATTACCGTAAGGGCGTTTTAGTTTTCGGAAATGACATTCTATTAATACAAGGATGAAAAATCTATGCATTTTGTAAGAAATTAAGCGTTTTTTTTGCACCACAGTATTTGAAAGTATCTACTATAATAACAAAAATGGAATAGATTCAATGTACCCGACCTGGCAGGGGATTATTCTTTAACAAAAATCCTATGGATCGGAAAACGTTAATTTGAAATTCATCAAAAGTGAAAATAAAATAGAATAATAGAAGCGACTGTTAACGAACAATCAGAAACTTCTGTTATTCTGTCAATCTGGAATGTAAAAGAAAGTCTCTGGAATATCCAATGAAAACGCAAGGAAGTGTAGATTGAAGAGGGCGTCCCATATTTAGGTTGAAAATGTAAAGTAACAAACAGTAGACAACAGCAAAAACAGAAAATTAAATAATAAGGGTGCTTGTAAGGAATGGTATCATATGCAGAAGACTTCCTGAAAGTGAAAATTCTTCCTACTACCTGTATGGATAACTATGTTAGGAGAAGTTGTGGAGCGGTAAAAATGTAAAAATATATTGAAATATTTTCTAAAAAGAAAAAGTATTAAGAATTGGCCAAAATCGTGGCCGTGGCAGAAGACTATGTCTTTATATAGATCTATAATGGCTAATGAAATAGGATCAAAACCACTTTATTTTATTATAAAGATTTGAATAGAGAGAACAATTTCTTTAGTCAATATTAGGTCGCCATTCTCGAAACGGAATGAAGTCAAAGAGGGATCGGCTGTTTGTTGGTTAAGTGAGGTAAGTGTTGTCAGTAAATTTTGATGTTTAGTAACTTTTCTAGTCGAGGCTGAAGAGAAACTGAATTTGGGTTGAAACAAACCAGTTTGTTAGAGAAAATTGGAGAATCCTGACATTTTTGTGACAATCCACTTTTTATGAGAGAACGCCTGTCATTGTTTCCCTAATCCAATTATTTCTAACTATTCATTTAAGGACCGGAGGAGATGTGTGGTTCCTCTGCGCATACCCATTGTTTTGTCATCGGTGTGTCCATATCCAGTAGGGTAATATTGATGTGTATCATGAACCAGAAAGAGATCTGATTTGAACAGATGATAACATAGCGCACAATAAGAAGGAATCCCTTAAATACTGTTTCCAGTTATGAGTAACAAAAGCTCATTATGAAAACTGAAATATTCTTTTGGATATAGAATAAGGGAAACAGGAAAGTGGTCACAAGGATTATCGAAAGAATGGACAATTTAATTATAAAAAGAGATTTGCTTCTATAAACTAGTCGTAAGACCACATACCTCTGCCTGAAAACGTAAGGATAGGCCAATATCTTATCTGGACCTTACTTCTCCCTATTGTATTACGGAACTTTTCAAGGTAAACGTCAAATATGAAAGTCAAGGTCACATAAGATGCGAGAAAAGGAAAAGAGGAAGACCAAAAATGAACTGGAAACAAACAATCGCGAAAGATTTGTAAGAAACGGATTGAAGCTGGAGGTTTGCTTCTTCTTTCGTGTGAATCAGATGATTCTGATGTTGGCATTGGTTTCCCCAATGTTTTTCTAGTTAGAAATCATTCTGGAAAGACATCGGGTACTTACGGGAAGGACCACGAGAAGGTTGCCAACATCCCTAAGTAAAAGTGGTACTGTGGAACCGACTGGATTCGAACTTGGAACACCCAGGTCTTCAGTCCGTGTCGATATCCACTTAACCACCGTCACCTCCCGGAGGGATGCTGTGAATCTGGCTACAGACCGAATGCGATGGATCACTTTGACTGCTTCATGTATCTCAGAGTGCGGGAGTTCCTCAGTCTAAGTAAGTCTATTTGGAACCAGCACGAGAAAAATAAATAAAAAGAGAACTGCCAAGAGACACCGAATGGCATGATGCCGAAATACAACAAAAGAGATGGGAAAAAACTTATACATGCATTTTGCACAATCGATTTTTTGTCACTCTTATATAAAAAATAGCAACTGTTCGCATTTGTAGAAGATAGAATTGTTTATAATGACCAAAGGAAGAAATGTTCAATGAATGAAATCTGTTAATCTGTTGTTCCGGTAAGTGAGAATCTAAAAGAAAACTTCTGAGATTACAAAAAAGCTGAAAATGTAGAATATCTAAAATACAATAGCAAGATAGAAATATCACATAATAACGGTGCTACCAATGTACGTGTTCTACAAAAGGGTTCACTTTACTTTATATATAAAATTATAAAGGCCAATAGATTTGTCGTAAAAATTTACCCGGAAAAGTGTCTAATCTTGGTATAGCTTTGTTTTAAAATTCCCGGACAGCTATGCGGACAGGTAAACATCAGAAATATATGGTTTTATGTCTTCTATGGAAATACTATGAGTCGAGTGATGTACAGCGACAGGCCAATAACTTGTCATAAAACAGTAAGTTGTCACCCACGTAGAAAATCCGATCTGCCATGTTTAAATGGAAAAAGAATAAAAGATCCTGAAAACAAAATGAACTAAACTAATCAAACACGTGCCTCCTCTGGACGTTAATACGTAATAATTTTATAGATACACTAGAAGAATACCCGTCCCAAGACGAGTAAAATTTATTCTTCGAACAGAACAGTTTTGCACCACTTTTATGTCCTCTTACGAAGATTAAAATCACTATATAATGATACTAATTTTTATGTCTAAAATAGTTATTCCAATTTCTATCAAAATCCATGGTTTTGATTCTAGAAAATGTCTATAATCTAATGCATAACCTTAAGGATTTTTAAGAAGAAATTAAAATTCAGGGAATTTTGCCTAATTGGTGTCTGATGACTATGGATAACATTCAATGCAAATCTGATATATTTGAATTTTCAAATAGGAAGTTGTCTCAATATTATGCGCTTTAAAACTCTTTAAATACTCCAAAGAAACTGCAATTTGGGGAATATTTATTAATTGATGTCTAATACCTATTCTTGAAATCTCACAAAAATCGGAGGTATCTGAATTTACCACCCCATTTTACCCGCTTTGTATAAAACTAACTTAAACTAAATATAGACCACACTTGAACCCTTACACCTAGAAGCTGTGTTCTAAAATTAATAATTATCGGTTAATTAGTTTACGAGTGAATCCTGTACATATAAATATATAAATATATAAACAGTCTTAACTTTACAAAGTTGTAGATATACTAAAATAACGCTTATGTCTTTTAAAGATATTTGTCATAAATTTTATATTATTACGCTGTTTTTTTTTTTTTTGCCGATGCTCGTGTTTTCGTATCATTAAATAAACGAATTTTAGTCTACGGGGCAGGGAATAAACAAGTAAAACTACCAAGTTAAAAATAAGACTCGTACAAGATCACAAAACGGTTCCCCCGAAATAGGAACCACCTAACGCGAGTGTCGTCTTTGACCGCTTGAATAACGACCCGAACGATTACAGAAATCGTAGTTTGTATAAATAAATCATCTCCCAAGCTCATTTTTCACTTTGTAGTTTTCTTTGTATATTACCAGCCCCGTGGATTAAATTAATCCTTTATTTAATATTACCCACGCAAACATGAGCGTCAACAAATAGAAAGCACCGTAATACTGTATGGCCGGGGGTTGTTCTTAGACAAAGGAGTTAAACCCATGTGGGGTCCCCCGACAAAAGGTTGTGGAAGAGATGTCTTTATAGCAGCATGTCATTCCCACTGTTCGAAGTGGCCCGACCACGTGTGGATATAATTAACAGGATAAAACAAACAAATGGAAGAAAGAAAACATTATTATAATATCTCAAATTATATTAGAAAGAAAGCGAAGGAATAATAAAGCTAACACACAAGAATGGTATTTTGTAAAATCAATAATTAAGAGTAAAACATTTATATTAAACAAAATAATTTATTTGGCTAAAACATTTTGTAGAGTTCATATTTTTAAGGAGTGCAAAAGTTCCATTTCTAAGTTCATGTTTGTAGGAAGGTGTATATGCGAGCGTGTTTGATGTATTTTTGTGTGGCAATTGTAATGTGTGTGTCTGACAGAATAGTTCATTATTCGTGGTAGGAATTAAAAGAGATTACCTACTTTTTTACTTTACCTCCCCCCCCACCTCTTCGGTTGAGCCGGTGGGGGGAGGGGTCGACGATCTCCTCTGTGTGCGTTCGGCCGGAAATCGGAAGAGAAAAGAGAGAGAGAAAAGAGGATGCGTGACTTGTTTTATAGGGAGTCAAATCACGCGTGGTCAAGCTGGCCTGTCGCTTTCTGATTGGCCGAAATTCTTCGGCCAACGTGCTTTCACGAGATTATCCCTCTTCTCTACCTCAGAGAGGAAGAAGGGCTGAGTAAACAAAGAAAGAAAAGTTGCACATAGTAGCGTCTGTTACAACTGTCCGAAATAAATTCCAATGTTAAATAAACGTTCTCACAAAGTTGTTGTTATATTATGATTTTGTATGTTTGTCTGTCTGTCTGTTCGTCATTTCTTATTCTTCAAAACGATTCAACAAAACGACACCAGATTTGACATGAATCATCCTTGAAATGACAAGTATGCTATATTTAGGGTGCGGTTAAAACGTCAATATCATTACTGCTACGACTACTATTTCGAATACTAAAAACAATAAATATGTATAAGCTTCTTTGTGTAGAATTGCACCAAATTTTTCATGAAACACAATGTTAAGGCCACTATTATTACTAGTGCAACTACTCTATTACTGATTGGTGACTAGTAACCAAATTAATGACTGACAGGGGTAAATCAGATAAAAATAAATGTCATAATGGCAATATTGTCAAAAAATATGTAAAAATGTGGAGCTAAGTCAGGACACGATTTCGAATCGCGCCGATCCGTAGGGAAAGTCTCTTCTTCATACCTCAAAATAGAAGATTTCATTATCTTGTTGTCAGTATAATTCGGAGAAGATAACTTGAATATGGTTGAAGAGGAATAAGTGAATATACTGAGCCAATAAACGCTTGTCAGGATCGTTTTATTTAAATCGCAAATAAACCTATGTGTGTGCAAAAAAAGAAGAGAAAAATGATTTGTAAATACAAATGAAATAATAATAATAACAATAATAATAATAATAATAATAATGATAATAATAATGATAATAATAATAATAATAATAATAATAATAATAATAATGATAATAATAATAATAATAATAATAATAATAATAATAATAATAATAATAATAATAATAATAATAATAATAATAATAATAAGAGGCTACAAGAATCATGTAACTAAACAAAAGAAAAAGCAATGACGTTACTATGGGGATGGAGGATTAAAGCATCTTAAGAGGATGCTTGTCGACACACACACGCACACACACACACACATATATATATATATATATATATATATATATATATATGGTTACTTATCTGTATAGCAACTGGGAAGAGTGGGGCTGGCGCGAGCTTTACTCAAGTGTGTCTCACAAATCTTTTTGATTAGAAGTAAAGATTAGACGTTTAAAAAGAAAAGAGAAAATTAAGCAGGGACAGGGCACAAAAGATCGAAGTGATCAATTGAAGATGGATCGAACTTTATATTTATATTAATACCTTTACCAATATCTGAATACCCATCATCATCATCATTTTTATTTATCTAGCTTTCTTTCAATTCCATCTTTATCACTTCCTCCCATATTTTCTTTGGCTTTCCCCCATCAACCTACCTCGCTGCCTCAATTGCTCTACACCTACCATCCATTCTTTCAACTTGGCCATACTATCGAAGTCTCCTTTTCCGCACACATCTCCCTATACTGTCCAAATGTAATCTTCTTATGAGCTCATCAGATCAAAGCCTGTCTTAAAGGCCAACATTACACATCCATCATATCATTTTCATATCAATTGTTTCCATGCAACTCATGTCCTAAACCTATACTGGCCAGGTTTAACTTTCATACATCATCACACTGTGTACACATGCTCGATAGACTCTTCCCTTGGTCAACAGTGGTAACGCTCTGCTGATTGGTAATGGAAGAGGTTCCCTATCAACGTCATAATATAAAAAGAGGCATTTAGTTACAAAAGCTGGCTGATAATTGTTGCCATTTTTTGTCTTTGACGGGATTTGACAAAATCTGGAAAGCTGCTATCAAGAATGAGACAAAACGGAAACTTTTCAAGGCATCGGACACTAACTGTTGCTTGATCTAAGAAATTTCATGGATGATACACCAACATTTTTTGCGTCATATAACAAACAAAATGTTGTATGGTTGCCTTCAACGCATATCTGCAGTTGTTCAACGCCGACTTTTGGTGCTGGCTGGACATATATCCCGAGACGGCAACCTGCTGAAAAAGTTCTCCTGTGGTTTCCAGAGGTCAAATGACGGGCTGGAAGGCATGACATTACAATCAAGACTCTTCTGAAGAAGGGCACTGGCTTTTCGGGATTGGAGCTTCTGGTCGCAATGAGTGAGCGAGCATCATGGCGCAAGAACTTCGTGAATGTTGTACTATTAATTAATGGATGACTGAAGACAAGAAGACAAGACAAGGCGAGATTAGCAATTAATCTTACGTAATGCAGGTACCGAAGGGAGAACCAAACGTGAAAACGAAAAATAAAACTATTTTATATTGACCTTTAAAACAGAATACGTGTATCACCACGGGGGCCATTTCTTTGATCCCAGTAGATTATTCGAACGGCGGCTTCTCGCGTAGACAGCTGGAGTCTCGTTGTGAAGATGAAACGTCGCAGCAGTTCGTTCAATCTCTCTTCTTTGTCTTCATTGTTGTTTTGTCGTAATGCGTGTTGATTAATAGCAGTCATTAAGTTTACTATACCCTCGGGTTTTTCATGTTTCTTCTCTAGTATATGGTATACATGACTAATACTACCAACCCATCTCTCGTAGGGAACGGTAGCAGCTATCACAAAGCACGGGCGCTCTATCTTACAGTCCAGAAAAAAGAAAAAGAACTAATAAGATTATCCACTACGTGTCACCACCGACTTCCTGTTATAATGCAATATCCTGACATGTAACAATAACTCTAATTTGACCTAATGGAAAATTCTATTTTCTTATGTTGAATTTTCCATTTTCAAGCTTATTTTTATACACCGCATCGAAATACTGCTACACCCGGCCATAAATTTATAAGATTACACGAACGGGGTAGCGAACACATTTAGTGGTCAAGTGATCACATTCGTGTGCATACATGGAAAGAATAGAAAGAAAAAGAAGAATCAACTTTTTTTTCTTTCTGTTGCTAGACAAATCGGGTATCGAATCTGCGACGTCAATACCGATTCTGTCTTAGCTCAAGCATAAACCGACGAATATAGACTTTAAAGATCAATTAGAAAATAAATCAGTTTATTTTCGTAATATTGCCCCACTCTGCGATAACAACAGGGCTGAATTCGAGTCATTTAATTCAAGATGAATGTGGAGAAGAAAGGATCAGATTATGCATAATACGCGTATCCTTATAACAAGAGCCAGTAATTATGGTTCAGTATTTTTGAGATGAACGTTGATACTTTGTATTATTTGGATTATTCGGACTTCTGTTCTCATCTCGGAATGTTATTCTCACAACGTTTTGGCCGATGTAATCTCCAACCTTCTTCAGCTGCATCTTGTCAAATTCGGGAATCTGTACCGAATTTCAAACTGAACCCTTTATTAAATCAACGGGTATAGACTGCTCTCGTCCCGTCAGCCATGACCGGGTAGAAGTTTTGAGTAATTCGTAATTGTATTCTTAGTATTATCCGCAAGTGATTACGAATTAATCAAGACTTCTACCCGGTCATGGCTGACGGAAAGATAGCAGTCTACACCCGTTGATTTGATAAAGGGTTCAGTTTGAAATTCCGTACAAATTCCCGAGTGCGACAAGATGCAACTAAAGAAGTTTGGAGGTTACATCTGTCGAAACGTTGTGAGAATAACACCCAAGATGAGAACAGTAGTACGAATAGTCCAAATAATACAAAGAAGAACCGGTCTTTTTACGATCGGGCAATTCAATCTACGCGTTTAACGACGAAAAGGCCGTTTCAAACTAAAACGTGACAGACCAACGTGGGGCGTTATAGACTGACTTATTGACGTATTTTAAGTCAAGTATATTTGAAAGTGCATAGAATTACATTCTGACCTGAGGATCAGTTGACGTGTTCAAAGATTAATAAATGAAAATATGTATGTGAATCTTCGTTTGGTTTAATACTTATCAGGTTCCAAGGCCAAATACGTATTCTCATTTATTCATTATAGAATGCCATGATAACAAGGTATCCTATAATGAAATGCCATAATGTATTGGAACATAATTCGTAGCAATAAATCACAAATATTAAACTATAACTGAAAAAAGCATCATTTTATTTTAGCGTAAACAATACTAATACAACAAAACCGATGTTAATTAACTACGCATGCCCTATAAAAATGAAGAATGTAGTTCACGTGTTCTCTAGAAATAAATTATGTGTTAGACTAGTTTTATGGAATTAGAATGTATTACACATGTTCTATAAAAATTCATTACGTATAAATAAAGAATGCTATAAACACGTTCCAACAGAATAAAGAGTCTACTATACATAATCTATGGCAATACAGATTGCACTATCTGTGTTTTATGAAAATAAGGAAATGCACTCCACATATTTTATAGCAATAAAAAGTGTATTACATATTATCTATAAATACAGATTATACTTCTTCTATATAAATACAGAATATATTACACATGTCCTACATAAATAAAGCGTATAATACACACCGTCTATAGGAATAAAGAGCCTACTACAAATAATCTATAGAAATAAAGATTGTACTATCCGTGTTCAATAGAAATAATACCCGGGACTGATTGTGAAAGACTCATATCTTTAATATCCATTTTCAGAACGGAACGTGTCTTGTATCGCATCCGATTTAACTGGCTGGTTAATCGCTGAAATTAAGTACTTTATACCCCCCCCCCCAAAAAAAAATGGTAAACCCATCAATATGCCGCCGCCATTGCTCACAGAAATAAGTATTTCCGACGAAATAGATGCTCTGAAACCAAAGCCATCTTTAGGTTTGCCCGCAATCTGTTAAATCCAGAGTGGCCGAGCAGAGGCTTGGTTTCTACGAGATTTTGGCAAATAACAAACAGAGTTCTGAACAGATGTAATACATCTATTCCAATCATCATCGAGGGACAAGAAGTGATATCCTCAGCATCTGATGAAGCCAATATTTTGCAAAAGAACTTGATATTTGATTTAATCCTTTCCGATCAGGGCCTCCTACCTCTAGAATTCACCCCCCCCCCCTATGACTGTAAATACTCTAAGCGACATCCATATATCTGTCCGGGGTGTTGCCAAACTTATAAAGAACCTCGATGTCAGCAAGTTAACTTGTCCTGATAACATTCCAGTGATAGTGATAAAGAAACTGCAGCCGGAACTAACTAACAAAACTGTTCAATCGTTGCTTAAAGAAGAAACGTTTTCCATCACCTTGAAAATCTTCATCAGTCTGTCCAGTATTTAAAAATACTGGAGATTGATTTTCTGCATCTTAGTACAGATCTATAAATCTCTTGTGCCTGATGAGTAAGTTGCTTGAATCTGTGATAAATCAATCAATTTTTACCTACCTCAGCAATAAAAATCTACAGTGAAAACCAATATGGATTTCGTCCTGCAAGATCAAATGTAATATCGTACAGGATCAGTGAATCCATTGACGGGGCTTTGTTTCTAGGGCGATAGTTCTTGATATATCAAATGCCTTCGATAGGGTTTAGCACAACGGCTTGCTTCATAAGAGTGGTAGCTATAGAATATCTGGAAATGCCCCCTATACCATCAAATCCTTTATCTCTGATATATCTATAAAAGTAGTTGTTGATGAGCAAGAGTCAGAATCACATACTAGCAATACCAGAGTGCTTCAAGGATTCATACTCTACTTGATATTCACCAATGATCTTCCAATATCATATTCTGAGATAATTCGTTGACATCTATGCGGACGACACAACCATCTACGACAGTACTTCGAATATCATTGATGATCAAGAACTTTCTGATTCTCTCTCTTCCGACCTGAAGAACGGGGAGCAATGAGGAAAATAATGGCTTATTACATTTCATACCTATAAAACCAAGCTACTCTCCTTCGACCACCAACGCTTGGAGCCCCCTGCTTTGATAAGCTCCTACGACTAACTCCCCCCCCCCCCCTAGAGCTAAAATAGAAGACTTACACCAAATCTATTGCTAATAGAATGGTATGGTGTTCATCTCCGCCGTCGCGTTCCGCATTATCTCTTTTTTCGCACCCTCTCAACAACAGCTGCACTCCGAGCAGTTTGGGGGCCTGCCAGAATGCTGGTCACTCTCCGCTGATGTGCAGCCATTTTTGAATCGGTTGAATCACTCCTTAATTTACACCCATCGCATCTTCTCTAAACACCTGCTGAATCTAACGCGACGGCGGAGACGAACACCATTCCAAAAGAAGACTTACAGAGGTGTTTCCGGCAGTGGATGGATCGGTTGGCTAAGTGTGTGCAAGCACAAGGGGCCTACTTTGAAGGAGATTAGGGTCACAACCCCGTCACGTATTTGAAATATTTTTTCTGGCCTAAGGTCGGATACTTTTTAGACAGGCCTCGTAATTATGTTTCGGAATTTTTTAGATGTGGATTGATTTGTATTATTTGGAGCTGTGACTTAACGGATACAAGTTCTAAATAATAATCAGTTCTAAGTGACAGTCTTCCGGAGGTTGAAGGCTCAATCCTTAGTGCGAGTTATACTAAGAATACAATTACGAATTACTTAAGACTTCTACCTGGTCATGGCTGATGGGAAGAGAGCAAGCTAATCCCGTGGATTAAATAAAGAGTTTCGTTAGAAATTCTGTATAAACTTCCGAGTTCGACAGAAAAATTCCCGAGTTCGATAAGATTCACCTGAAGAAGGTCAGAGGTTACATCGGCCGAAACGTTGTGAGAATAACATCCAAAATGAAGACAGTAGTTCGAATAATACAAATAATACAAATTAATATAATCATACGACTTTATACGTGTGTATGTGTTTGTTTGTGTCTGTTATTTTCGCCTCCACATTAATTACAATTATTTGTTCTTTACTATTGATTGATTAACGGCAACTACTGAAACGAACTTTCACAAAATTCCTATTTCACAAAATAATTTGATAACGAAATTAAAGTCACCCAAATTAATTCCGTTTCTTCGTAAACAAGTCGTTTTTTTTTCTTTTACTCCCGGGCAACGCCGATTAGGTAAAGCTAATTATATATAAAAATATTCACACAAGTTATATATCTTACATGCTCCAGGAACTTGTTCCAATCATTTACTCTCTCTCTCTCTCTCTCTCTCTCTCACCTTCTCTCTTTCCTTTTCTCTCTCTCTCTATCTCCCTCTCTGCAAAAAAAATGTTGATTTGAGTAAGCGATCTAGCTGCTCGTTCTCTTTTAAATATCACAAATAAATTCGACAAAATTGTTTTTTTTTCTGTTTCAAATTAATATCTACTTGGAAACATAACCGGCATTCCAATAGTGAGTATTTTATGGCTTGACAAACAGTGTTTAAATTTTCACTTTTTAAAGCTATAATTTTATTTTATTTTATTTTACTTTTACAAATCGACTTTTTAAGCACGTGTTCATATGTATAATATTATTGTCAATGTCTTTCATTTGGTAAAAAGTAAAACTTTATTCCGGAAGTTCTCGATTGATCAGCGATTATTCACTGAACACGACATATTAATGAAGTCGCCTGGAAACAGAATGGCCGACGATGTGTATATACAGACGGCTTATCATTGGCCGGCGGTATATCATAACATAAGTAGATTTCCCGGCATTTGGATTTAAAAGACGAAGCAAAGTGATATAAGAGATGAAACATAATCAAAGATTAGGTGACAGATCACCAACACTAAGCTCTTGTTACATAACAGTCATCGTATTCATTTAAAACAATTCCATTGTATTAAAAAGAAAAGTTCAAAGTAATATCTATATAAATACTGATACTATATTTATTACTAAGTGCCCACCCTTTTTTATCTCATGAAATAAATGTAGTTCGTCGCGTAAACAGCTGAAGTCTCTTGTTGACATGTCGTAGGTAGTCAGCTCAATCAGTTGTGACATCTCTCTGGGGTAGTGGCAGCGATGGCCATGTCAGTGTGCAGATTTGATCTGTCTATATCTTTCTTTCTCTTCTTTGTTGTTGTCAATGGTCGTAGTCATAGTGAAAAAAAACAACAATACCATTATTTTTGCTCTACAACTTTCATGTTCTTAGTGAAGCTTTATTTTTTTTTACAAATACAATCATCTTACATACATTATACTAAGGGGTTTACACCTTATTAATAAGACGTCCACTCGGAGGGGGATATGTGTTTTCAAAAACACTTCCGCACGTGTCTTAGGCCGTCAGCCAAAGAGGAAGAGTTTACTATCTTCTTTGCTATGCGGAACTCCGGGCTTCCCGTCCATGATGGCATATCCTGGCACGTTAGCTTTGACTTACCTACTAGACAAATCTTTGAGTGTCTTCAGTCTCTCTGTACAAGGGTTTGTCAGGACAACCTGACATGAGGGTACAAGTAAACCCGGACCAAATATTCAAAATAACATAGTATTCGAAGCTCAAATAAGACCCCCTCGACGCGGCTATACTGGCTCAAACAAGTAATGGCGCACCTTCTAGTTATGTTACCTCAAGTAAATACACGTAGCTGGATACTCCACCAGACTAGATGAATTTTTGTCCTAGAATCCGGTAAGACTAAAAGACCACATAAAATATATACTATAACATAGTTAGCTGGTCGATTAGGAGAGGAGAATTAATGTTCTTCACTTCTTTACTAACTCAATGTTTGAGAGGTAAAGGGCAACTTTAGTTGTACACTCGAATATCTATGTATCTCATATAGAATTCAAGTGTTAGTCCCTTGATTTCTGAGACTTTACACTGAAGTAAAATGAAAAAACTTAACTTCTAATTAAAAATTACTCTATATTTAATCTCGTTATAAAACGTAATTCTAACGCATGCACGTCCAAATATTGATATATAGAAAGGGGGAAACTAGTAATTACGTTGCATTTATTTGTCCCTTTTAAATATTGCTATATAGAAAGGGGGAAACTAGTTATAACGTTGCATTGATGTGTCCCTTTAAAATATTGCTATATAGAAAGGGGGAAACTAGTAATAACGTTGCATTCATTTGCCCCTTTAAAATATTGCTATATCGAAAGGGGGAAACTAGTAATAACGTTGCATTTATTTGTCCCTTTTAAATATTGCTACATAGAAAGTAGGAAACTAGTAATAACGTTGTATTCATTTGTCCCTTTTAAATATTGCTATATAGAAAGGGAGAAACTAGTAATAACGTTGCATTTATTTGTCCCTTTAAAATATTGCTATATAGAAAGGCGGAAACTAGTAATAACGTTGCATTTATTTGTCCCTTTAAAATATCGCTATATAGAAGGAAGGAAACTAGTAATAAAACTACATTTATTTCTCCCTTTAAAATATTGCTATATAGAAAGGGGGAAACTAGTAATAACGTTGCATTTATTTGTCCCTTTAAAATTTTGCTATAAAGAAAGGGGGAAACTAGTAATAACGTTGCATTTATTTGTCCCTTTAAAATATTGCTATATAGAAAGGGGGAAACTAGTAATAACGTTGCATTTATTTGTCCCTTTAAAATATTGCTATATAGAAAGAGGGAAACTAGTAATAGCGTTGCATTTATTTGTCCCTTTAAAATATTGCTATATAGAAAAGGGGAAACTAGTAATAACGTTGCATTTATTTGTCCCTTTAAAATATTGCTATATAGAAAAGGGGAAACTAGTAATAACGTTTCATTCATTTGTCCCTTTAAAATATTGCTACATAGAAATGGGGAAACGAATAATAACGTTGCATTTATTTGTCCCTTTAAAATATTGCTACATAGAAACGGGGGGAACTAGAAATAACGTTGCATTTATTTGTCCTTTTAAAATATTGCTATATAGAAAGGGGGAAACTAGTAATAACGTTTCATTGATTTGTCCCTTTAAAATATTGCTATATAGAAAAGGGGAAACTAGTAATAACGTTGCATTTATTTGTCCCTTAAAATATTGCTATATAGAAAGGGGGAAACTAGTAATAACGTTGCATTTATTTGTTCCTTTTAAATATTTCTATATAGAAAAGGGGAAACTAGTAATTACGTTGCATTTATTTGTCCCTTTAAAATATTGCTATATAGAAAGGGGGAAACTAGTAATAACGTTGCATTTATTTGTTCCTTTTAAATATTTCTATATAGAAAAGGGGAAACTAGTAATAACGTTTCATTGATTTGTCCCTTTAAAATATTGCTATATAGAAAGGGGGAAACTAGTAATAACGTTGCATTTATTTGTTCCTTTTAAATATTTCTATATAGAAAAGGGGAAACTAGTAATAACGTTTCATTGATTTGTCCCTTTAAAATATTGCTATATAGAAAGGGGGAAACTAGTAATAACGTTGCATTTATTTGTTCCTTTTAAATATTTCTATATAGAAAAGGGGAAACTAGTAATTACGTTGCATTTATTTGTCCCTTTAAAATATTGCTACATAGAAAGTGGGAAACTAGTAATTACGTTGCATTTATTTTTCCTTTTAAAATATTGCTATATAGAAAGGGGTAAACTAGTAATAACGTTGCATTTATTTGTCCCTTTAAAATATTGCAATATAGAAAGGGGGAAACTAGTAATAACGTTGCATTTATTTGTCCCTTTTAAATATTGCTATATAGAAAGGGGGAAACTAGTAATAACGTTGCATTTATTTGTCCCTTTAAAATATTGCAATATAGAAATGGGGAAACTAATAATAACGTTGCATTTATTTGTCCCTTTAAAATTTTGCTATATAGAAAGGGGGAACTAGTAATAACGTTGCATTTATTTGTCCTTTTAAAATATTGCTATATAGAAAGGGGGAAACTAGTAATAACGTTTCATTGATTTGTCAATTTAAAATATTGCTATATAGAAAAGGGGAAACTAGTAATAACGTTGCATTTATTTGTCCCTTAAAATATTGCTATATAGAAAGGGGGAAACTAGTAATAACGTTGCATTTATTTGCCCCTTTAAAATATTGCTACATAGAAAGGGGGAAACTTGTAATAACGTTGCATTTATTTGTCCCTTTAAAATATTGATATATCGAAAGGGGGAAACTAGTAATTACGTTGCATTCATTTGGCCCTATAAAATATTGATATATAGAAAGGGGGAAACTTGTAATAACGTTGCATTTATTTGTCCCTTTAAAATATTGCTATATAGAAAGGGGGAAACTAGTTATAACGTTGCATTTATTTGTCCCTTTAAAATATTGATATATAGAAAGGGGGAAACTAGTAATAACGTTGCATTTATTTGTCCCTTTTAAATATTGCTATATAGAAAAGGGGAAACTAGTAATAACGTTGCATTTATTTGTCCCTTTAAAATATTGCTATATAGAAAGGGGGAAACTAGTAATAACGTTGCATTTATTTGTCCCTTTAAAATATTGTTATATAGAAAGGGGGAAACAAGTAATAACGTTGTATTTATTTGTCCCTGTTAAATATTGCTATATAGAAAGTGGGAAACTAGTAATAACATTGCATTGATTTGTCCATTTAAACTATTTCTATATAGAAAGGGGGAAACTAGTAATAACGTTGCATTCATTTGTCCCTTTAAAATATTGCTATATAGAAAGGGGGAAACTAGTAATAACGTTGCATTTATTTGTCCCTTTTAAATATTGCTATATAGAAAGTGGGAAACTAGTAATAACGTTGCATTTATTTGTCCCTTTTAAATATTGCTATATAGAAAGGGGGAAACTAGTAATAACGTTGCATTTATTTTTCCCTTTAAAATATTGTTATATAGAAAAGGGGAAACTAGTAATAAAGTTGCATTCATTTGTCCCTTTTAAATATTGCTATATTGAAAGGGGAAACTAGTAATAACGTCGCATTTATTTGTCCCTTTTAAATATTGCTATATAGAAAGGGGGAAACTAGTAATAACGTTGCATTTATTTGTCTCTTTAAAATATTGCTATATAGAAAGGGGGAAACTAGTAATAACGTTGCATTTATTTCTCCCTTTAAAATATTGCTATATAGAAAGGGGGAAACTAGTAATAAAGTTGCATTCATTTGTCCCTTTTAAATATTGCTATATTGAAAGGGGAAACTAGTAATAACGTCGCATTTATTTGTCCCTTTTAAATATTGCTATATAGAAAGGGGGAAACTAGTAATAACGTTGCATTTATTTGTCTCTTTTAAATATTGCTATATAGAAAGGGGGAAACTAGTAATAACGTTGCATTTATTTGTCCCTTTTAAATATTGCTATATAGAAAGGGGGAAGTAGTAATAAAGTTGCATTTATTTGTCCCTTTTAAATATTGCTACATAGAAAGTGGGAAACTAGTAATAACGTTACATTTATTTGTCTCTTTTAAATATTGCTATATAGAAAGGGGGAAACTAGTAATAACGTTGCATCTATTTGTCCCTTTTAAATATTGCTATATAGAAAGGGGGAAACTAGTAATAACGTCACATTTATTTGTCCCTTTTAAATATTGCTATATAGAAAGGAAGAAACTAGTAATAACGTTGCATTTATTTGTCTCTTTTAAATATTGCTATATAGAAAGGGGGAAACTAGTAATAACGTTGCATTTATTTGTCTCTTTTAAATATTGCTATATAGAAAGGGGGAAACTAGTAATAACGTTGCATTTATTTGTCTCTTTTAAATATTGCTATATAGAAAGGGGGAAACTAGTAATAACGTTGCATTTATTTGTCCCTTTTAAATATTGCTATATAGAAAGGGGGAAGTAGTAATAAAGTTGCATTTATTTGTCCCTTTTAAATATTGCTACATAGAAAGTGGGAAACTAGTAATAACGTTACATTTATTTGTCTCTTTTAAATATTGCTATATAGAAAGGGGGAAACTAGTAATAACGTTGCATTTATTTGTCCCTTTAAAATATGATACGTACATACAAGTCGCAGAGTACACGAATGAAGTAATGAACAGTTTTAAAAGTTATGCGATCACATTCGTGTTCTTACATGGAATAAGTAAAGTTCAATAAGTGGAATCAGTCTCTCTGTTTCTCTTTGTCGCCTGACAGATCGGATATCGAATCCGTTCTCCTATGCAGGTTCCGGATTTGCTCTTAAGGGCTCAATACAAAATATATCACTTTATTTTCCTTAAATTCATTTCGAAAGATTCTTTCCCCTTACATTACTGATAAGCGGTATTCAATAGTTATTTGATACTTAGCTGCCCTCACAACGATTGGATTACTAGATTCACAGTATTTATTTTTATACAAATGAGTCACCGCTTATCAAGGCCCAAAGGCCACTTGAGGATAAGGGTTAATGAGATTGTTAGTTGACGATGAACAACACTATGAGAAGATTTGCAAAGGAAGGGTGAAATGGTTAGAATTTGATTATTTCAGTGGACGGCTCAACAAAAAATTGTTAACCTTGGACTTAAAACGGGTAGTTTACGTAAATGTCAAAGGCTGATCTCAAAATATGATTTAGCAGATCATTGATGAATATCAGGAAAAGGGTTGGTCCCAGAATCGATCCATGAGGCACATTGATACCATGTGTTTCTGACCTGTCTATCAACTAATTTTATAGATCTATCAGAAAAAAGGATTTGATGGTTGAGAGGACATTTCAAGATATCCCATAGCCAACTTGTGAAGTAATCCTTTGTGGCAAACCTTATCGAAAGCCTTTGATATATAAAAAGTTATTGCCCTAGAAACGAATTCTTCGTCAATAGATTTACTGATCGTTTGCGATATTACAGTCAGCACCCCCACCGCTGATATGGCAGGATGAAATTCATATTGCTTGTCACTAAATAGATTGTTTTTGCCGAAATGGTGGATAACTTCTTTATCTATCACAGCTTCAAATAACTTACTCATGACGCAGAGGAGATAGATATGTCTGTACTGAGATGCAGAAGAAGGTGATGTGAAGAACTTCTTTTTTAAGCAACAATTTTACAGCTCTGTAAGAATACGAGCTATTTCCGGTTGCATCTTCTTTATAACTATGACTGGAATGTTATCAAGACCAATTGTCTTGCTGACATCAAGGTTCTTGATAAGTTTGGCAAATACCGGACATATATATGGATGTCGTTTAGAGTATTTACGGTCATAGGGGAAATCTTGGAGGTAGGTGGCCCTGATCGGAAAGGATGAAATTGAATGCAAAGTATTTTGCAAATGACGAAAAAGAACATAGCCATGGCATAGATTGACTACAAGAAAGCTTACGACAGAATCCCTCAAACATGGATAATTGAACGCTTAAGAATGTACAATGTATCCGACAAGATTATTAATCTGATAAAAACGCAATGGAAACATGGAGACTGGAACTGACAGCTAGAGGACAACACCCGACTGAGTAAAGAATAAACTCATCTAAGCAAGGAGACCGGACATAATAATAGTTAACAAGAAGGAACAAATTGCCAAATCGTAGATTTTGCAGTCCCAGAAGGTTACAGTGTAAAAAACAAGATGGTAGAAAAATGAAGCAAATACACAGAACTTGCCAGAGAACTGAAAGGAATATGAAACATGAAGAAAGTCAATATAATACTAATAATCGTATGAGCACTAGGAACAGTTGAAAAAAAACTGTAAAAGAGACTAGGAAAAATTGGAATCAAAGTGAAGACTGAGACTATACAACGGACAAAAATGATGAACACAGCTGAAATCTTAAGGAAAATCCTTGAATACGGAAAGCAACCCACATAAACAACGAATACTAACCAGCCACATGGAAGTTGCAACAGAAATAAACAAAAAACATGAAAGGAACACCACGCTAACCCGAGGAAACTGAAAATGCAAGAAATCTTATTACCCCCTCCCACACACACACACCCAAAAATGGCATCAGTCTCAGCTGTTACAACACAGAATAATCGTGAAGGGTCAAGGAAGATAGAAAGACCTAGGAAGAAGAGCACTAACCAGACCTCTACTGGAAGTGTACGGATAGTACTGAGATCTGGGGGTAGCTTATTGCCATCCAAATCCAGAAGAAGACCAATGGTTGTTGCCAGCGGGAAATCAATGGTAAGCGGCTGTTGCGATAGCGCAAAATCATTTGCAATGGTTATCGAAAGAGGTGGAGACTACTGGACATCTGGGAAGACTTGTTGTCACTTTCAGGTAACACCATCAGCTATTACCAGTGAGCAATAATTTGTGATGACCTGTGTGAGAACTAGTGAGTACATAATAATAATAATAATAATAATAATAATAATAATAATAATAATAATAATAATAATAATAATAATAATAATAATAATATGCTAAAGTGCTAAATAAGGCCAAAGAGAACAGAAAATTATGGAAGTGGGAAAATATGTCTGACAAAGAAGAAAAACATACAAGAAACATGAAGAACTAAAGCAAAGTACGGAAGCCTGAAAAGATAGAGGTATAAATCTGAACAGTACAAACAAAAGAATATTTTTGGAAACAATTAAGTCAGTTTTACCAAAAAGTAAACGGGAGAGAAGAACAAAAACAGAGCAGCTGTACCCGGCAGATACAAAACAATTCTGGGGCAATATATGGAAAAAGCGACAAGACCACAACAGAAATACCGAATGGCTGAAAAAGATGAAACGAAAGAAGACTTTTAAATAATTGAAGAAGGAACAGAAACTGAAATTAACGACGAAACAATCAAGACGAATACAATGGCAAGCTGGAAACCGCCAAAGTAAATGACCAAAGGAAGGAAGAATTACAGTAATGCAAAAAGACAGCGAGGCGAGAACGCTCCTAAGTAACCACAAACTAATAACCTGCCTACCAACTATGTGGTAAATACTAACGGAACAACTAGGAGAACATATCTGCCACACCTTCAATAACCTTGGACTACTCCTCGAAAGAAACAAGAGGGCCACATGATGTGTTATACATAAACCAAAAGAACATGAAATAGTAAAAAGCAGAAAAACATGGCCATGGCATGGATTGACTACAAGAAAACCGACGACAGAATCCCCAGTGCATGAGTAATTGAATGCTTAAGGATGTATAAAATATCTGTCAAAGTTACTGACCTGATTAAAGTAAACATTAGAAACATGGAAACTGGAACTGACAGCTGGAGGACAACAACTGATTGAGATAAGAATACAGAGAGGAATTTACCAGAGAAACTCTCTATAACAGCTACTGTTTTTAATAGATATGATTACACCCAACAACATACCCAGTAACCGCCATGTCGGATATAATTTTACAGACAGAGAGGAAAGAATAATCCACCTCATGTATATCGACGATGTGAAGTTATTTGTAAAACAAAAATACAAAAAACAAAACAAAAAAACAAACATGAACTGGAAAAAATGATAAACACAGCCAGAATCTTCAGCCAGGGCATTCAAATTAAATTCGGAATGCAAAAATATGTTTTACAAAAGATGAAAAAGGGGAAACCAGGAAAAGATGAGGACACTTGACAAATACTTATAGACATCTGGGAGTTCTGTGAGCAGACGTTATCAAATCAAAAGAAATGAAACAAAACATATTGGAAAAGAATACACGAAAAAAAACAAGAAACAGAATTACATAGTAGAAACCTGATGAAATGAATAAATAACAGGGTAGTATTCCTAGTAATATAGGCTGGACAAAGGAAGAACTCAAACACGTGGACCAGAAAACTAGCAATCTAATGACCATGCACAGTACACTATACCCGAAAGGTGATATTAACCGACTTTAAATAAAATAGGAGAGAAGGGGAACGAGGTTAGGTAAGTATAGAAGACTATGTAAATGATATAAAAAGAACTAGAAAAATACATAACCTAAATAAAGAATGGCTGATCATCGCAGCAAGAGATATCGTTAAATAGAATAAGAATCAACAAAACTGAAAATAAAAATGTAAGAAAAGAAAAATTGTAAGAGAAGCAGCTACATGGAGAATTTATAATAATGGCCAGAGAAATGACGTATAAAACACCTGGACATGTCTGCGAATAGGGCATTCCTAATAACAGTTCCACAGAATACCGCGACCAGAACGAAAAGAAAGAGGCGGTAAGTGTTGTACATCTGGGGAGACATGTTGTCACTCAAATCCCATGGAACAGCACTTGTTATTGCCAGTGCGCAATCGCCGATAATGACTTATGTGAGAACACATACTGAGTAAATAATAATAATAATAATAATAATAATAATAATAATAATAATAATAATAATAATAATAATAATAATAATAATAATAATAATGTTAACAATGACGATAATAACAATAATAATACAGTAAATAACCCCATCAGTTAATGCAGACAGCTAGCGTGAAAGGAATATAAAAATAGACATGATCGAATTGGAATGGTAGTCTACTAAGAACTGTGCAAACAAATAGTATAGGCACAAACCTAACCAATATTGGAAAATGAAAGACATAATATCCACTGGGATATTGAAATACAAACGGAAAAACTCATCCAAGCAAGAAGACGGAAAGTGATAATAGTCGACTTAAGGGGGAATACCCTGTTAAATAGACCCAATCGTTCACAAAGTTAAGATCACGGATCGAGAAAAACTAAGCAAATACATGGAGATTGCCAGAGAAATGAAGAGAATATGGGACAGGAAGAAGACCACTGTAGTACGAATACTTGTAGGAGCACCAGGAACAGTACTGAAAAACCTGGAAAAGGGACTATGGGAGAAATTGGAATCAAAGAGAGGATTGACACCATACAAAGCACGGTATCGTTGAAAACAACTAAACATATTAATAAAAATTATCTAGTTTGGAAGCCAATGCACACAGCCAGGTGACACAAACAAACAACTGGTTAGTGTAAATAGTCAAAAATAATAAAATATAGAAAGAACATTTCACGAATCCAAAGACACTGAAATTGCCCGAAATCCAATAATCTGACATTATCCCCTTCCAAACACACACATACACATGTGGTAGCATCAGCCTCGATTGGTACTACACAAAATGGACATGAAGAGTCAAGGAGAATGGAAAAAACGACGAGGGGGACACCAATTAGACCTCGTTGGAAGAGTGCGGAGTACTCTCCTCACTTTCCAACGAGGTCTAATTGGTTGAGGAGACTTATTGCCACTGAAATTTCAGTGAAAGCCAACAGTCGTTGTTAGCGAATAATCAATTGTAAACGGCTGTTGCGATAACGCAAAATGATTTGCAACGGTTATTGAAAGAGGCGGAGAGTTCTGGAAATCTGGGAAGATTTGCCAGTGAGACTCCCTTGAACACTACTTGCCATTGCCAGTGAACAACCGCTGATAATGACTCGTGTAAAAACTCCTAGTGAGTTTACATACATACTTACATACATACTTACATACATACTTACACACAGACTTACACACATACTTACATACAGACTTACATACAGACATACATACATGATGCAAGTCAAATACAAAACGGAAATCTTCCAAACTTGAAGATTCATTACTTCTGTTAAGATATTTGATTGGATTGAATGAAACATTTAACAAATAGAAAAAAAAAAAAAATCTGCAAAATGCTAATATGCCGTTATTTAAGCGACGTTTCGATCGGTGGGACCTTTATCAGGGTACAGCGTGAGCTATGTGAACTAATTCAGGAATAAGTAAACATATATTATTTTTTAAATAATTTTTTAAAAGGGGAAGCATTCTTTTACGTTTCCAAATGGTTCACTAAGTATTCAATTTAAGATCAAACATTTTACGCAACAAAAACAAACATTAAAAAATAACACAAAGAAAAAATGTCAAGAGATAAAAAAAACGTACCTTTTTATCTTCTTTAATTCCTTTCACTAAAATTAAAGTAAAATAAATGTTTCGATAACGAAAACCGCAACAAAAAAAATGCGAAAACTGAATGATATTACATGTTTCTGTTGGTCATAAAAACCATTTCGCATGTAGACATCTTGAACTGATGATCACTGATTAGTTTGGTAAAACAGGAAGGCATAAACCTCCTGCCGTTCCTCCACCGTTGGTGAGTATCGATTTCTGATATTCAGTTTTACAAATGAATGATCTTATAAGATGAGTGATTATTATACAAAACTTACAATAATGACAGATGTTGTATCACTGTTGTCTCACTGACTTAAAACGACTTTATTGAACATGTGTTCAAATATTGTCATACTGAATACGACGGATGATTAACTGGCAATTAACGGAAATGTGTGTGTGTGTCTGTGTGTGTGTGTGTGTGTGTGTCTGTGTGTGTGTGTGTGTGTGTCTGTGTGTGTGTGCGTGTGCCGTGTCTATCCGTGTGGAGAGATCAGTGCAGGAAACGGAAACGCTGCTCCAGGTGTCGATCAGTTTTTATCTCAAGTGGCAGAAAAGACTCGCGACGGCGCTAACGATCGAGTATAAACCACGTGCACTTACTTGAAAGGGCCGCCCATTGCTTTGAGTTTGACGACAACAAGTTAACGCCAACTTATCAATGCGACCGAATAAAGAATAGATGCCTTTAATAGAAGAGGAAACAACACCCCATGCAAACCGACTTGGCTTATCGATCAATTACGGTTAATGGTTTATAAAGAGAGCGGCGCCGATATGCAATGTCTATTTCTCTTTTATTAACCAGCTTAGACATTGAATCTCGGCGCGCATGCATACTTGAGAAGAAAAAAAAAAACAACACGAAATGATGAAAATGTAGATATTTATAACGATGAGGAAAAGGGTATCCGTTCTTCATTATAATTGAAGTCGGCTGTGATAAAATGTCTACTTGACCCCATAGACGACAATAGACCATATTGAAGGTTAATAGAAATTCATTTTATTTTGGGCTGTGCTGAAAAGGAAATTAACAACAGCTGATAGTAAATCCTCACAAAAGCTTGGTAGATTTTATCATGTCGCTGGCGAGTTGGAAAGACCAACGACATGCACCCTGCTAGTAAGATCTCAAAACTCCAACTACTTCCTGTATTCTTACGCCAAGAACTCTGATTTCCCAGTGGGCGAATCGCTCAGCGATAAACCTGTCTATTTACGCCAAAAGAAAATAGTACATCAAAATATGCGACTCCTATATATTTTTATTTACTAATCGCACTGGGGCGTAACATAAATTCTTCAGATCTGACTTTTTATTAATATGTTAAAATAAATCATTTTGATTTGGCAACGTACCCTACGTATTATAAAATACATGTTAGCTTTGTCCACATTAATGGTGCAATTCTCTGTAATTTTTACTCATAAACACTGAGTTTTCAAGATGTTTGAATACAAAATACTTTTTGTAAACAACAAATTCATAACAATTTGTCAAATTTTATTTGATATACGTCCTCACACACACATTTTTATTTTAAAACGTTTTGACAATTTTCTAACTACAGCCTTTTATCCTTTTTGAGTGCCCTTTTGTGCCCAACTTGTAACACCTTTTTTTAATTCTTATAAGACACATTATTCAATTTTTGGTGTGGGGCTCAAAGATCGATTCAGCATATATAAGAAAGTAGAAAGTGGACCTTGGGTTTACTTTCGGCAGCCTCGTAACTCTCGCTTTCCTTATTTTGTCCTTTAGTCCTCACATTCTATGAGAGATGTTTCTGACAAAGGTGGAAGAATTGCTGTTTTCTGAGTCGGAATCTATTCATCTAACACTTATCGTTGGCTAGTTTTTGACCTTGAAGTAGTATTTTCTAAAACTCCTTCATGTCTTGTCTGGAGCGATTTCCATAATCTCTCTCTCTCTCTCTCTCTCTCTCTCTCTCTCTCTCTCTATATATATATATATATATATATATATATATATATATATATATATATATATATAATATAAAAGTAAATAGAATAAAGATAAATGTTATCTTTAAATTAATCCTCTCTTGAAAAGTAAATGCTCAATATACCTCTCCTCCCGTTTTTCTTTTTTTTCCTTCTTCTTTATATTATGTTATTATAATTTACTTGTATTATCCACTTGTAGACTTTTAACCCAGACTTAAAACCATCATTTTTTTGCTCTGCCAAGGGAGAGATTATATTTGGCAATGGATATTTTTGTTCTTTGCGTTTTTCACAAAATATTTTCCTCGAATTAATACAATTGTATTCTTTTAGATGAGTGCCATTGTTTTCGATTGAACTGTTTTACTTCGGACCTGAATCCCTATATTATTCAAACCGGAACTTTTCACGAAACCGACTATAATGATTCATATCTGTTTAGTTTTACACTACCTATGCTTAATAATAATTCTGATTTCCTGGATATGCTTACTTGGACATGTTACCTTTTTGTGGGGATGATTCTTTTTTGTTAAAAAATATTTTTATATGTTTTGCATTTTTCATATGTTCAATTCTGTGTTTAATAGTAATATGATTTTGCTGTTTTATAAATTTGATTTCCTCTGATGATAAATGTATATTTTTTGAAAATCCATAGATTAAGGAAAAGATTAAAAGTTTCTAATAAACATTGTACTTTATCCAATTTTTATTTTCATCATGGATTTTCATATATATATATATATATATATATATATATATATATATATATATATATATATATATATATATATATATATATATATAATCAATGAAACAGACGAGTGGAAAAAAAGGAAAATTGTTAAAATTACCTTAAGACCTAAAAGTTTTAGTTTTTAATTTACCATTCTAACGTTTCCTCTCAGAGGGTCAGACGATAAGGCCTTAAGGTAATTTTAACAATTTTCCTTTTTTCCCCCACTCGTCTGTTTCATTGATTATAATAATGCTTCCTCTAAAATTGATCCTACGATTCTGTTATACACGAAATGTACTTATATATATATATATATATATATATATATATATATATATATATATATATATATATATATATATATATATATATATATATATATATATATATACAGTACCGTCCAAAATTAAGGAACAAAAATTAAATCTTCTGAATCTAAACAAAATTATAGGTGAAAGTACCAAATATTAAATCTCTTTTGTTTTTTAATGTGATTTAGTTAAAAATGATATTTTCCCCTTAATTTTGGATATTTAAAATCTGTAAAATGGTGGATAACTTTAAAAATATTATTTGAATTCATCTGAAAATCTTGGTAAAAGTTCAACTACATAATTTACATATGTAGTGAAATTTTCACAAATATTAAAATATAATTTATTGGAGATTAGGAAGATTTTATTTTTGTTCCTTAATTTTGGACAATATTGTATATATATATATATATATATATATATATATATATATATATATATATATATATATATATAAATGAGGCTAAAAACCTTTAAAAGCATGTTCAGATGCAATATTTATTGATAAAATAAAATCAGAATAGATTTTGTTTTTCATTTTACACTTCGATCTTTTGACTAATAATTTCGCTAGAAACCTCGCATCTTCAGAGTATGAATAGAAGTTGTAATAGTTTAAATAGTTCCGTTTGTCGAAGTCCTTAGGTTGGGAAATGGACGCTGTGTTGTTATAACGGCTCATTCACTTTTTAAATATGAGGTAACGCGCATGCACGCGCGATGTGTATTAAAATAAGAAAGTTAATTTTTTTTTCTTTTTAAACATCTTTTTAAGAATTTAATAATAAATGAGGTTATTTCCTGTTTTATACGTGCATAAAAGTAATCCATCGGAACGCGTTTCTGGTTATCAGCCGTCACCAACATGGCTAACTTGGACAAGTATCGAACTTTCGATATCGTTGCCTATAGTCTGGAGTTTTTACCACGGGACTATGACGACTTGCCCGGAAATATGTACGATTTTTATCGCCTAAATATTTAAGTGATGTATTTTTAAAATTGTTCAGCTAGCTGTCTTTATGTTTTTGACTTCTTAAGTGATAAAGAATAAAGGAGAAGATTGCATTTTTGTTTCCCTTAACTTTATAGGGCGTATATTTTGTTAGTATATATATACATATATCTTATAAATTTTATATATACATAAAAGTAACCCAAGGACACGTGTTTGTGGCTATCAGCCAGAATCGTACAAAATCGTACATATTTCCGGGCAAGTCGTCATGGTCCGGTGGTAAAACTCCAGACTATGGACAATCATATCGAAAGTTCGATCCTTGTCCAAGTTAACTCTACTGATGACGGCTGATAGCCAGAAACACGAGATGATTTTATAGATAACTAAGAGACAGATGGGTGACTTATGAAATTATTACTTATAAATTCCGGCTAATAAGAATAGGACTCTTTTTTTTTCAAACATAACTCAATCATCGACTTAATGTATATTTTAGCGTATATTTTGTGTGATTGAAGTAAATGGAAAAAAGCCTTATAGAAACAAACGTTGAGGAACTCACATTTAGTATAATAATAGATAGATTAGAAAAAATGTGACCCGTTGGATCACAGATTAAGCTCAGGTTAAATTGTTTGTCTCAAGAAAAAAGTGAATTTGCAAAGCCAGTTAATTTAAAAAAAAAAAAAATTAAAAATAAAAAGTAGTATCTCTCTCTTTCTTCTTCAGCTATAGGTTAAATATTGGGAGGTGACGGTGGTTAAGTAGATACTGACAAGGACTGAAGACCTGGGTGTACCAAGTTCGATTCCAGTCGGTTTCACGGTACCACTTTCACTTAGGGATGTTGCCAACCTTCTCGCGGTCCTTCTCGTAAGTACCCGATGTCTTTCCAGAATGATTTCTAACTAGAAAAACATCGGGGAAACTAATGCCAACACTAGAATCATCTGATTCACACGAAAGAAGAAGACGGTTAGATATTGTTAATAAATGCGGTGATAGTCCATTGAAAACAATATAGATTATTCTAATCTTCTGTTTAATTTAATTTATTTTTTAATTTTTTAACATAGTTCACCCCAAACAAGGCAGGACGCCACTGTAGACGTAAGGGGCTACTGAGAAAAAAGAGGGGAGAAGGTAGGGGGCAGTCAACCTAGATTGGGATCTCCGCAGCGAGATGTCTGTTTACATTAGTTTTAAACTTCTGCATGTCTGTAGTGTCGGGGAAACAGGGGGCAGGGAGGGAGTTCCAGAGGCCAGCAATACGAGGAAAGAAGCTATTTGAGTAGAAGGCTCTCCGACATCTGGGGACCTCCACAGTGAATGAATGAGATTTAGTTGATTGTCGAGTTAGTCTAGTGAATTTACGTCGAGGGGGCACCAGAGTAGCCAGTTCATCGGAGCATAATCCATTGAAGTATTTGTAAAACAAGCACAAGGATGCTACATTGCGGCGATGGGACAGGGACTGGAGCTTGGTTGTCAGTGAGGGACCTATTATAATGGTTGGTTTTATTACATTCGACTAGTTTTATTACACATCCTCTGGATTTTTTCAGACAATCTCTTCATATATGGTAGACAGACTATGGTGAGTTTTCGATTAGTGTCTTTTGATAGATAATGCAGATTCATTGGAGCTAATGTCATTTCGGCGGAGGGTTTCTCTTAGGTTGTCGATCTCCTTTTGATATGTGTTAGTGTTACTATATATTACTCATATTGCCTTTACTCATTTCTTTATATTGTATGGATAGTAGGACTTGAAGTTGAGGTATTGTCTAGTCACGGTTGGCTTTCGATGTACGGATGACAAGAACCCTTCTCAGTGTGCGTTATCAGCACATCGAGGAAAGACATTTGATTATTATGTTCTTTCTCCATGGTCAACTGTGTTGATTGACTGATGGAGTTCACATGATCCAGCAATGCTTGAACATCTTCTTGACAAGTCCAGAATATAAACGTGTCATCCACATATCTAAGTCACATTGATGACTTTAGTGATGTGGATCCTAATGCCATTTATTTGAAATATTCCACGTATACATTGGTCAATACTGTGGACGATGGTGATCCCATAGACAGGCTATCTTGTCGGTATATATCAGATCCAAGTCAACATCTATTGGAATACAGGTGCGTTCCTCTCGTGAGGGATCTAAAGCTAACCTATTCCATACCACACTCAGAGTTTCATCAGTTGATACTTTCATTACCAAATTTTCTACGTCTAGATTTGACTTAATTTTGAAAAAGTATGTAGTGATAATTAATATCACTACATACTTTTTCTCAATTTTATGAATGTACATTTATTTGTTCAATTCCTTCCTTCATTTATATTTTATTTAGATTTAAAATAAAATTTACATTTACTTAATTGATGTTTTAAATTTGAAAAATATCTTGCAAATATTTTATTAGTGTTTCTTGTTACATTTTCGTAGAGATAAATTTTGTGACACGTAGAAATTCAGAGCAAAAATGAATGACGAGACATGTTTTCATATAGCTTTTTTAAAACAAACTATTTCGGTCAATGAAATAGGGAAAATCTAACTTTACTTTATATATATAAATATGTGTGTGTGTTTCCACGCGTCATTGGATAAATTAACCCATAGACATATTTTAAAACATTAGCAACTGAAATTGTCATTTTTGTTACCTCTAAAAAATAAATCCGTTCACTGCCCAGACATATGCCGTAGTAGTCAATCATTCCGATCGTATTTTATATACGACAGACCCCACCCAATGTGAAAGACAAGTGACATTAACTCCAGTGTCACCCCCTAATTCCGTCTGCAGGCGTAATACTGCCACTGCCGCCAGTCACTATATAATTCAATTCAGCCTTTCCATAATAACCACGTTTCCTACAAGAGAATTGTGCTGATTTATTATCAACGACCTAATGTCTGTACAGGTGCGTGATCGAAAGTGAGCACATGTAATATTTACGGATTTATATATATATATATATATATATATATATATATATATATATATATATATATATAATTATTTATACCTACAGACGCTAGCGTTTCAGGCTTATTGCTCTCATCAGTGCAGAAATATAACAACTCACAGAGACAACCTAGAATCCTGAAGCAGTCGCCATATCTACTCGGCCACCGGAAACTGTCACGTAATTAAGGGAAATTACGATCTATATGCTTAGAAGCGGGCACATATAGAAGAATGCTCGACAGTGTTCGACTAACGTATTTAGAACTTTGCATTAAAAATTTCTGACAGTTTATTTTTAACATCTCAGAGAGTGCTTGACTTTAATTTCTCTCACACA
>OY744541.1:51111471-51153971 GCA_963556195.1 Sepiola atlantica
ACACAAGAGAGATATTAAAAATAGTAACTCAAGTAACGCACTTTTCTCCCACGTTGCACAACACGACTACTCATTCAATTTTAAACAGGCTAAAATAATTAAATTCATATCAAATAAATCTCGACGCAGACTCCTTGAAGCAGCACTAATCACAAACTCCAACACCATCAAACAACATAAATTATCTCCGTTAATCAGCAAACTCATCATGGTGGAACAAAAATTAACATCAGAACCTGGATAACCATCCCATACCACATGTTCTATTAATAAATATACACAGATAACTGGAATAAATAAAGACACTCACACATAAATAAATAAACTAGTAGATCTCATTTCCATCTCTCTCACTTATATATACATATTGCATATGCATACACTTTTATGTTCATAATTATGTTAACGATATTTGGTTAATTAATAATACACTAATAATTAGACAAATGGGAATAAATAAACACGTTCACACATAAATTAAGAAACTAATGAATATTATTTCCTTGCTCTTTTTTACATATATTCACATATAGCATATACGTACACTTATATAATCGTAAATATTTTAATAATTATTGATCAATTAATAATACACAGATAATTAAATAAATAAATATACATAAATACATTCACACATAAATAAATAAACGAGTTATATTATTTCTAACTCTATTTTACACAAATTTCCACATATTGCAAAAAAAAAAAATTAGTTAATTAATGAGACACAAATAAAGTAATTAAATAAATAGGAATAAATAATACATTCACACTTAAATGAATAAACTAATAGGTATAATTTCCTCCTCTCTTTTTGCCACAATTTTCATTTTTAATCAAAATTTGCGTTTCAAAATAAAATAAAAAAAATCCACGCGTTTACATTCATTAAAAATATATTTATTTTTCTTTCTTCTTTCCTTTTGAATTCGAAACATGACAATAAGGTCAGACTTCCGCCCCCCCCCCCCTACATCCACTATCGGTTTTGACACAAATGAACCAGACCAGACCCTAAGCTATAAATAGAAATAAAAATTAATAACTCCCAACCATCACCCCATTTATTATTTCCCTTGAACTGTGTAAACTGCTGCTGATCATCTTATTAATATTTGTTTATTTATATACTAATTATTATAATTTTATTATTTTTAGTTTATTCGATTTATGAACTTTCTCTCTATTTATTTAATTCTAATTTTAAATTTTTAAATTTTTTTATTTTAGATTTAAATGTGTGGGCCGTTATGGAAATACGAACGGTCAATGGGAGTTAACTTAGAAAATAGAATATGGTTATAATTAAAGCTTGAAAATTGAAATCAATTGTGGAAAGAATTAACATCATGAGAGTAAGAAGAAACTGTAGGAGGGGGTGGGTGGAATTAAAAAATAGAAAAAATATACACACATATATACATATAAAGTGTACATTTCTCAATACATATTTATTTTAAAGGTATAATATTCCTAGAATAAATATATTTAAATTTATTTTATTTATTTATTTATTTTTGTTATTATTTATTTATTTACTTTTTTTATTAAATTTTAAACCTTTATTTAGAGATTATAAATGTATACACATACACACACATGCATACATATATATACATATATACATATAAATAAATATATATATATACATAAATATACATATACAAATATATATATATATATGCAAGGCCTACATACATATACATAAAGTGCATATTACTCCATTCTTGTTTAAATTCATGTTTATTATTATAATGTTTTACACACACACACACATATATATATGTGTGTGTATATTAGCAGAGAGTTCTTGGGTGACAGCATATGCAATAGTATAATAAGGACTACGGAGTAACTTTTTGAGCATGTTTATTTTCTAATGGTTGATTCTGCTCCTATTACAAATTAGACCTCTTTTTATGTCTAGTTCAAAAATTCAAATATATCTCATTTTTTGTCTTAGTAGTAGTAGTAGAATTAATAGCAGTTGCCCCCTTTATGTAACACCTTGCAATTTAATCCTTCTCCTGCCAAATTTGGTGCAATTCTGTCGAGTAGATTTGGACCCTATACGTTATTGTTTTTAGACGTAACAGTAGTAATAGCGGTATCACAAATATTAATAGTAATAATAGCAGTTTATTCCTTTCCATGACAAACTGAGAATACTTTATACCAAAATATGGTGCAATTCTGTCTACTAGTTTTTAATCATATAAGTGTTTATTGTTTTCTCGTCTTAACAGTAGTAGTAGTGGTATTATTATCTATATATTAATACGATAGCGTGTATGTTCGTGTGTCACGCTTCCGGCAAAAGCTCTGCGCATGCGTGTTGCACCTAGATTTTGAAAAACATTCAACTCGCCCTTTCAACATTTTCAAGCATTTCTCTTTGGCGCAACGGTTAGCGACGTAGTAGTTTTGACTTCGGCCCGACTGGTTTATAGTTCAATCCAATCCAACCTGTAAGATTTGTTTCTACATTTCGAGGGGAAGGGGAAGAGAGGTAGGGAGGGGACGACCGGGAAGACACATATTAATACAATAGCGTGTGTGATTTTGTGTGTCATGCTTACATCAAAAGCAACGACCTTCCGAATCTTTGTATGCTACTCATGAATTGGCTTGGCCTTCGAGGCTTGATTTACGCCGGTCTATGGGTCTGTCCTGTGCAGTTCTAGGAGTTCTACCCTCCCAGGCTTCGCCTCCCCACTTTAAGGAGGAGTAAGTTTATTGCTTACTGCCTGGGGCGCCCCTACCGGGGAATGCCAACGGGGCTACCCAGGCAATTTTTAATGGCCACAGTGCTCACCTTCTCGAGCGCTGGCTTTTAAAACCCCACTTTCCCGAAACGACCTTGGGTCACATCTTACTTGTGGGAGTAAGATAAAACTGGCCTTGTGCCTAACTCCTGGAGAGGAGTAAATAAATATTCATGAATTGGAGCCAAATTTAATTTAATCGAAACCATTCATAAAGTAAAGTTTAGTCGTCGAAATATTACCTTCACTAGAAATATTGTATATAAAGAAGTTTTGTAAATTGTTTCATGCATTGTTCATTTTTTGTAAATAGATATACAAGTCCAAATCTTATCATATTTTATTCAAACATGTATAGGTTAGGAACAAGATAATTAATATTAAAAACATCATTTCGTGTAATTTACACGGGTCCCGCTAATTAATAGTAATAGTTTTAGAAGTCAGTCAGTCAGTCAGTCAGTCAGTCAGTCAGTCAGTCAGTCACACACACACACACACACACACACACACACACACACACACACACACACACACACACACACACACACGTTTATTCTCCGTAGAGAATCGCCTAGCAAACATTCAGTACTAAAAGACAACACCAGTGAAAAAACTTCAGAAATAGCAAAAAGACAGCAAATTGAATAACAAATCAAACATTTAAAACATTAAAATCATTCACCATAAAGGTTCTTCTTCTTCTTTCGTGTGAATCAGATGATTCTTATCGTCTTGGAAGTTTCTCAACCATTAAAACTATATAAAAAAAAAACCCCAAAAAAAACCTTAAGTCCCAAGTCGTTCTATGGAAAATCACTCATGTAAGTAATTTTAACTTTTTCAGTTATTATATTAGTTTGCTCCTAACATTATTTAAGGGATCATCAGTTGTTTACCATGAAAAACTGTTTCGGGAATTTAAAAACAAGACAGTATTTAATATCATGGCTTCCCAGCAGAGTTGATCAGACCCCACTTCCCTTAAAAGACAAAAACCTAAACGTTCCGTATACTAAACCTAAGTTTTGTTCCGTATAAATGTTTTGCTAACTTATATTAGTTATTAATATATATATATATATATATATATATATATATATATATATATATATATATATATATATATATATATATATATATATATATATATATATACATAAAGTTAGTTGAGATCAATAAAATTTGAATATTGTTCTAAGAATTCAAAACCAATAATTATTAGGCGTACGATTTTATTTCTAAGACTTTTTTGTATGTTTGATGATTTTAAAACGTCACTTCATCAGCACCTTTTATAGACAGAAGTCTCTTGAGAAGAAAAACATCAGATTTCAGTACTAAAAGACTACACCAGTGAAAGGACTTTAGCAATAGCAAAAATACATCAAATTAAATAACAAATCGAACATTTAAAAGATTCAAATCATTCACAAGGTTGAATCGAAAAGAAGAAATTACATAAGAAAAAAAATAATAAGAGAAAATATACATCAATAAATAAATAAAAGAATAAAAATATAGACAATAGTTACATTCAACAATATTAATAATAAAAATAAAAATACTGATAATAATAATGTTAGAATAAAATAAAATATAATAAAATAAAATTGGATAAGGTAAATAAGAAATTTAAATTGAGAAATAAAATAATAAAGGATAAATAAGAATAAAATAAATAAATAATAAAAAACAAATTAAGAGTTTATTTTATTTTAAATAGAAAACAAGACAGAGTATAGTTTAAATTAATGAAAAATTAAAATTATTAGAAGATAAAAAGTCTATAATGGATTAAATAGGGATATATCGAGAAGTAAAGATATAACTCGAAAACATAATTCTATTTTTAAGAAGAAAATGCATCATAATTAGAAAAGCGTAAAATAATAATAAGTATGATGGGTAAATGAATATACTCATGTACAAAACATACCAGAGAAGAACACAAATATGTCCAAATTTCAAATTCAAAACAGAAAATAATTCCGATTAGAAAAATACGAAGTAGAAGAAAATAATTTAAGTAAAATTACGAGAAATATAAAAAAATAAAAATATAAAAATAAAGAATATATAGAGAGAAATTCAATTTAAATAATAAGAACAATTATTATAAAAAAATATAAAAATAATAATTAGGAAAAAAATAATAATTAGGAAAAATGTTAAATTAAATAATAGTAATAAGAAAAATAGTATTTAGAGAAAATAATAATAACAATAATAATTAAGAAAAAGGAAAAATAGTATCTACATACATCTTGACACACACACGCACACACACACACACATACATACACACACACATATATATATATATATATATATATATATATATATATATATATAAACCAGAAAAACAAAGTGCTTTGATATAGAAGACAAAAAATTACGTTGAAAGAGAATAAGTCTCAGAACGTGTTCGATCTACTATAAAGGGATATAATTTTGGTTAATTAGATACCTATATTCCTGTCAAAGTGTTTTTTAAAAAAATATTTTTTATAAATACATATTAATTATCTACAGACAATCATCAGTGTGGCTATGTATAACTATACCGCCGGTCAAACGATCCGAACCCTGAACCCAAGTAACTCCAATCCGACACCCTTAACCATTCGGCCATCGTAACAGACAGAAATAAACCCTATATTTATTTATGAACATAGTAAATCTCAAAAACTGTTCGATATGCCATAAAGTTAGTGAACTTTCGCAATAATGCTTAATGTGTGTGTGTGTCGAGGCATCAGATTTAATCAGTTGATTTCAATAACACATTCGTAATCAGCAGGTTACTCGTGATGTTCTAATTACAGTTTCCAATATTTCTATCAAAGTGCATTACTTGAAGGCGTCTTATAATAATGATTTCTTACTAGTTGTATCTACATTGGTGTTAGTTTACTTTCAGATTTGTTTCGCTTAATGTCCTTCCACATTTTTGTATTATATTTTATCCTTTATTTATTTTTTGAAGATAATAATTCAGTGTGTATTTATCAAAGTTGCATATAGGCGAGAACCACACTAGGTTACAAAAATGAAGAAACCAACATATAAATAATTTAATTGGCTAAAATAAGAAATAACCGAGAAGGATTTGTCCGACCGAAAACAGAACAAAATTTAAAAGAAAATCTCGGTAGAAACCTGAAAATCGGTAGGAAATAATTAAAAAAAGAAAATCGGTAGGAAATAATTTAAAAAAGAAAATCGGTAGGAAATAATTAAAAAAAAGAAAATCGGTAGGAAATAATTAAAAAAAGAAAATCGGTAGGAAATAATTAAAAAAAAGAAAATCGGTAGGAAATAATTAAAAAAAAGAAAATCGGTAGGAAATAATTTAAAAAAGAAAATCGGTAGGAAATAATTAAAAAAAGAAAATCGGTAGGAAATAATTAAAAAAAAGAAAATCGGTAGGAAATAATTAAAAAAAGAAAATCGGTAGGAAATAATTTAAAAAAGAAAATCGGTAGGAAATAATTTAAAAAAAGAAAATCGGTAGGAAATAATTAAAAAAAAAGAAAATCGGTAGGAAATAATTAAAAAAAGAAAATCGGTAGGAAATAATTAAAAAAGAAAATCGGTAGGAAATAATTAAAAAAAAAGAAGAACTGAGAATGAAAACGATTTAAACTTTACGATCGTTGAGTCGATAACTTTGTGTCAAGTATGTAATTATTTTGTTAAAAGAAAAAACTACTTATTGCTATGACAACGGATCTATTCGGGCTGTAACTTTCTCGCGTCGCAACTGCACTTGGTAAACGGATATATTTACACGCCTTGTTCTCCACCATTTAACTCTGTTCAAGATTATGTAATAATTGTACATTTGCTGTAAATAAAATGAATATATATTTCTTGAAGCTATACCGGTCAAATAAATAGGGGGAATTCTTTTCTCTCTTCACTATCTTTCTTGTTAATTTCTCGACGCGGCGAGCGATTCGTCGATTTTCTGGTGTTAATTGGTGGAGTATGGCACCTAACGTTGTATCGTGGGTCATTCCTCTATATATGTTGATTCTGATGTCTAGAGAATACACGTTTTGATATGAGCTCAAAACTTCCTAATTGTTGCAAACAAAGAAACCCTGGGTATGAAAGCTCAACTACTGAAAGATGTATAATTTTTCAAGTATATCTTTCATATATATATATATATATATATATATATATATATATATATATATATATATATATATATATATATATGGTTTCGTTTGGTAGTTTTGTTTTACGGCATATCAACCCTTTTTGGGTTATTTAATGCCGAATCTGGTCATTATAGTAAAAGTTTTTATGCTTCAAGTTCTTTATATCTTCAAATGTTTAATCATCGTTTTTGGTTTGGTAGTTTTGTTTTACGGCATATCAACCCTTTTTGGGTTATTTAATGCCGAATCTGGTCATTATAGTAAAAGATTTATGCTTCAAGTTCTAAAAATAAAATAAAAAAGGGGAGGGAGAAAGGGAGAGGGGCTGTTGTTTTTGTTTTTGGTTTTGTAGAACATAATTAAGTTTTACAAAATATATATATATATATATATATATATATATATATATATATATATATATATATATATATATATATAAACAAATATGCACATAGAACCATCTTTATGGTTCTTTTAAGTTCTAAAGAAAACAAAAAATTAATAACACAGAAAGAAATGTTTTAATCTGATTAAAAAACCAACTTAAATACAAACAAAATATTTTCTTCGTGTAATAAAGATAAGTGATCATCTCTATATTAATAACATTGTGTGAACGCTTATCGTGTATCTGTATGTGTGCTTATGTTTCTAGTCTGTACGTGACTTACAGTAATTGCGAAATTAAATCAATCAGAATGCATTTCGGTTTATTCTTAAACAAGTAAGCTATTTTAAGCTTTTGTTAATAATTGCAAAAAACAAAAAAACAAAAAGAAAAAAAGAAAACAATTACATCGTGGCCCTTCGGCATTTGAAAGGAATATTAAGAATTTTAAATGTCGGGCCCCCATTTATTAAATTTTATTATTGAAAGTTCAGTAAGCTATTTACATGTAAAACTTTTGTCCACATAAATAAAAACATAATCATAACAAAGTTATTTATAGTTTTATTACGATTTGGCTTTAAGTCATACTTTAATGGTATAACAGACTGTAATAATTAAATATAACTTAAAAATACCTATTTAAAAATGATAAAAAGCAAATGGCATAGTTTCAGAATGCGGAACAAAAATTCAACTAACAAGACTTCCGAGCAACGCCGTTCAAACGAAAAACACTAACGTCTTTTCTACAATAATAGAAATATGTCGTTTGTTTAAATGTAACAAGAATACAGGAACGTAAACACGTGAGTCGAGTTGCTTGATTGGCAGGCATCATAGTAGAGATTTAATATAGTTTCAGGTCTTTTAATTCGACTCACGACGAAATTACGACTAGAGGCGAATCGTCTCTGTACTCGTTAATGTCTCGATTCGAACTGCTTTGTATTTGCCCGAGTTTTAAACCCACCTAATGATCTGGTATTGTCCTGACCTTTGGGTCTGGATTTACGCCGGTCTATTAGGGGTTGTCTGGTCCTGTGCAGTTCTAGGAGGTCCACCCTCCCAGGCTTCGCCTCCCCTCTTTGGGGAGGAGTAAGTTTATTGCTTACTGTCTGAGGCGCCCCTACCGGGGAATGCCGACGGGGCTGCCCAGGCAATTTTTAAATGGCCAGAGTGCTCACCTCTCGAGCGCTGGCTTTTAACCCCACTTGCTCGACCCCGATCCTAGGTCACATCTTACCTGTGGGAGTAAGATAAAACTGGCCTTGTGCCTAACTCCCTTGAGGAGTAAATATAGGAACTCAGGTTGGTCTTTTGGCTAAGATCAAAGTGTAGTATCTGTTCCGATGGATACTGCACGCCTGTCCTGTGCAGTTCTAGGAGGTCCACTCTCCAGGCTTTGCCTCCCCTCTTTGGGGAGGAGTAAGTTTATTGCTTACTGCCTGAGGCGCCCCTACCGGGGAATGCCGACGATCTTGGGTCACATCTTACTTGTGGGAGTAAGATAAAACTGGCCTTGTGCCTAACTCCTGGGGAGGAGTAAATAAAAGGTACTCAGTGGTGTAATAATCGCCTGTGTATCAATACGCCGACCAAATTACAACTCGGCATAACGCATATAAACAAAATAGATCTCTCATATAACTGCTACTTATATATATATATATATATATATATATATATATATGTGTGTGAGTATGCATAATGTTTTCTTCTGGAAAAATTTTAATTGTGTTATTGTTTAGGTCAAAATATACAAAAAAACTGGCTCAACGTAAAAACGAACGAAGTATAAAGCTGAGTTCTTGAAATATATCTTCGCTGAGATGAGAGATCGACCTGGGAACGCTCCCCAGTACTTTAAGTGTTTGTTTTATAATGAAAGAAAGGAGTGAAACAATATTTAGTCAGTGACGTCACGACAAGCGTTGGGTGACACCGGTCGAATAATACGGACTTATATTAAGGGGTCTCGTATAAACAACCCCTCTTTCTCTATATATATTTATTTTATTTGCCTCCTCTCTATGGAGGTTAGACACAAGGTCAGGTGTGGGTTGTGGTGAAAGCGTTTCTGTGGAACGAACTGGATTTGAACCGCGGCACACCTAGGTCCTCAGTCCGCGTCGTTAACTACTTAGCCACCGTGCCATATTTATTGGAGAATGTCAGATATCCCCCCCCACACACACATATATATATATATATATATATATATATATATATATATATATATATATGCATGAAGAAAAGTGTGGATAAAATGATTCGACGTAATGTAAAATGAAAAAAGGAAAGCCAAAAACTATGTAGAAAAATCATACAGAATATTAATTTTGATTTGTCAGAAAGTGTCCAGACTTCTGCATGGTTGTTGACGTGAACAAGCAGAGAATGAAAAACATGATTTTGGTTATAGCGTTATCAGCAGTGGCCTGTCTCCTTCAAAGGACGCGAGATGAATGGGATTGATGACTTCGACTTATTAGTTTATGGCTTTTCTAAGCCGGGAAGTTTGTCGAGGTCAAAATATGTCACAGCCAATCTCGGCTGGCAGTAGATGTGGAGGACAGAGGGAGGAAGTATGAATATGCCGTTTATTCTAAACTGGGAGGGGAAAGAGGAAAAAGAAAAGAAAAATCAATATTTTGTATAATTTTACTACATTGCTTTCTTCATCCCGAAGAAGTCTTCCAATAAAGACGAAACGTTAATGAATACATAAATCACATAGTTTTTAGCGTTCCTTTTTTCATTTTACATATATATGCATATATGTACATTTAAATTTATATAAATTATTTATATTAAATTAAAACTGTTTTTGAGTTCGCAATAAAAAGCAATCATTTTCTTGCAAACGCCAGTAGCTCAATATTTAGTGATATAGAGATGAGTATATATGTGTATTTCTGACGATTTTAAACATTTCACAACGGTATTATAGTTGTTTACAGCTGTTTCAAGCCAATGTTAATTGTTTTCAAAAAAATCGAATCTCATCAGAACAACATTTCTTAAGGACCCTAAAATTAACCCACAATAATGTTTGTCCATTCCAACTCTATCATAAAATCTATTATCTCCAATATTTCTATTAGAATTTTCAAACTTTCAGCTAATAACGTTATTTTCGATCAAAGAGCTACTTACTACAATAATACCCTCCATAATTCAAGTTATTAGGATAAAATTAAGTTAAGAGATGATGTGGAAACACCAAAGAAAATAATCAATATATTGATTCGTAAGATAGTCATGAACAATAAAATGAAGAAATCAAATGCCAACAATAACAATCGCGATGTAAATAAGGCCTTTTCACCGGTTAACACAAACATGAATCTCCTAAGAAGGTTCCTCCTAAAATAAAGAAATTAAAAACAACCTAGCAAAAGCAATAATAAAATTAAGAATAATAGAAGTTTATTTAATTTAATTTATTTTTCCATACTTTGTAAATGTTAAAATAAACATCCCCAGTGAATTCTAAAAATATTCTGTAATAACTGACAACCTCCACATAGGTATAATAAAAAAGACTATAAGAATATCTTCTTCAACTTTCTTTAATCGAAAATAGAAAATGATTATATTCAATATAATTTTAAAAAAAAAAAACTCCCGAAAGAACTAGATACTAACACAGCAACACCGATATCTAAATTACTGTTTTGCACAGTGGTGTAATTTACAGGTGTTATAATTAAATCTAATACCATAAATAATAGTAATAATAACAACAACAACAACAACAACAACAACAGTAATAACAATATCAATACCGATAGTAACAATAATGCTAATAGCATTAAAAACAATGATAACAGCATTGCTAATTATATAAATATTAACACTAAAAATACTAATACCACACGTATAAATAAAAATAAAAATTCCCTTATATAGGCTTCACTTCAGATTTAATAAAAAATAGAATTTCCATGCATCATAATACTTTCAATAATAAACAGAACGCTAAAGAAACTTCATTAGCTAACAGAAATATTCTATGTATTTTAGAATGGTCTATTAGTAGAAAGATCATATCACATCAGCCAGGTTTGAGATTCTGTAATCTATGCATTGCTGATTAATGATAATATACTTAACTTAAAACCCGAAATCATCTCACCTTGCCTCCATAGACGTAAATTCAAATACGACCAACTTAAAAACGTAATTAATTAAGTAAATCCTAAACTTGCATATGTAAATGAATGAATCGGAACCCTACAGAATAAATGAATAAATAGCAGTCCCTTAAAAAGTAAAAAAATTCCTAATATAATAAAAATACTACTACTACTACTACTACTACTACTACTACTACTACTACTACTAATAATAATAATAATAATAATAATGATTCGATATACCTATTACTTGTTATCAATAACAAAATAGTAATTATTGGCTCCATATAACCATAGTAATAATTTATAATTTTATGTAATTATATATTTTATATGAGATATATATATTATTTATATATAGATTTTATATTAAAAATATAAATTAATATATGTTAATATCTCATAAGAAGCCAATTCTCATCTGTATGAGTTGATCTTTGATGAACTTGACTTCTTCATTTTTATTTTGTGTTATCTCATTGTAATTTTAATTATATTTTAATTTTACTTTAAATTTACTTGTTATGAATGTTTCTATATTTGTAAATGCTATATTTGATGTATATAAATTTTTTTTCTCCATTTTATTTCGGTCGAAGTTCTCACAAATCAAGGGGCCCATTGCTGGGGCTAACACTTGATCTCTATATAAGATACATAGATATTTGACTATTCCATTTTCCTTTACCTGTAAAATATTGAGTTAGTTAAGAAGTTAAGAACATTAATTTTCCTCTCTCCAATTGACCAGTTAAATATATTATAGTATATCTTCCTTTTGTAGCATCTACCTTAACAACCGACAGGCAACGACTAACGTGCAGGAAGGCTGCGATAAAATTCATACATGCGCATGAAGGTGTCTTTCTTCACTGTATAGAGTGGCGCCGCCCTATCGTCTTTATTTCGTACAAAAAAATAACGGTCGGATACTTTTTAGACAAGTCTTATACATATATATATATATATATATATATATATATATATATATATATATATATATATATATATATATATATATGTGTGTGTGTGTGTGTGTGTGTGTATGAGTATAGATATATACATGTATGTGTGTATACATGAATGTATATATGTGTGTGTGTGATTATGTGTGGATATACAAAAGAACGCACCTAGATGGAGTACTATGAGTGAGATTGGAAATAGGACACAAATATAAATATGGGAAAAATATACAAAAATCTGTATTGATGTGTGATATATATATATATATATATATATATATATATATATATATATATACTGTATTTTTATGTAATTATTTTTATTGGTGATTGTAGCGTTCGTTGTTATTTTACTTACTATTATTTTGATTGTCTCACTTTCCTAAACGATTAAGATGCAGAAAATTGCATTATTAGTCGCCCTTAACTTCGTTAATATATATTTTTTTAAATTTATTTTATACGTACGTAAAAGTAATCCATGGACACGTGTTTCTGGCTCACAGCCGTCATCAGCATGGCTAACTTAGACAGAGATCGAACCTTCGATATTGATGTCTGTAGTCCAACGTTCTACCACTGGACCAAGACGCTCCGTCTAGAAATATGTACGATTTTTATCATCTAATTATTTAATGTATTTTTATTTAATTATTTTTATTGGTGATTGTAGCGTTCGTTGTTATTTTGCTTACTATTATTTCGATTGTCTCACTTTCCTAAGTGATTAAGATGCAGAAAATTGCATTATTAGTCGCCCTTAACTTCATAGGACGTATTTTTTCCGTTAATATATATTTTTAAAATTTATTTTATACGTACATAAAAGTAATCCATGGACACGTGTTTCTGCATCTTAATCGCTTAGGAAAGTGAGACAATCGAAATAATAGTAAGCAAAATAACAACGAACGCTACAATCACCAATAAAAATAATTACATAAAAATACATTAAATATTTAGGTGATAAAAATCGTACATATTTCTAGACGGAGCGTCTTGGTCCAGTGGTAGAACGCTGGGCTACAGACATCAATATCGAAGGTTAGATCTCTGTCTAAGTTAGCCATGCTGATGACGGCTGTAAGCTAGAAACACGTGTCCATGGATTACTTTTATGTACGTATAAAATAAATAAAAAAATAAATATATATATATATATTTAAAGAGTGTGTGTGTGTGTGTGTGTGTGTGTGTATATGCAGATACGTACCTATATTTTGAGTGAGATTGTTGTAATGACATATATTTGAAATATTTGAAAATAATATCTAAATGCTATTTTTTTAAATCCGTATTTATCTCCCTTGATAAAAAGTAAATTAAAGTTACGCCCCTTTTGAATTACTGGCAATTTTTTAAAATTACAAATCGCCGGTATATTTCGTCTCTTATTTCACTTTCCTGAGTTACAAAAAATGCATTTTGATGTGGAATTAATTTAACATAGGATATTTGACAATGAACCGATTCTTATGATTTTTTTTGTGGAAATTGAAATTTGATGTAATTTGGGTGTGGTGGGGCTAGGAGGTATTTTCGAAATTCTGTTATGATGAAATTCGATGTTTTGAATTTTTTATTTTTCATTATATGATTTAAAATAAACATCACCTTAAAACAGTTGTAAACACCATTAATAGCTTTGCGTATACTTTTGGGGGTAATATGATTTGAAAATTATTTAAATTGTAAACTACACAAACATTATACATATGTTTCGCCATCTCTACGACTATGGGGTTCTTGGCTCAGTTGGTAGAGCGCTAGAACTCAGTCACTTGGTCTAGCCGATCAATACTATGTCTTTTTAATTATGCTACTAACAGCATATTACTTTCTTTGTTTTTACTGTCTCCTTCCACCTGGTTCGCCCCTAATATAGTCGGAAGAAGCTGAAATGTTGGAAAACTGTTTATAATTATTTTCTTATGCATATGGTTAAAATTTCATTAAAATCGGATGAACATATTTGAAGTTTTAATGGGGTTCTGTCCCTGTGAATCACTTAGAGGTGAGGCACGTTAATATTCAGCACATAGAGGGTAACGTAGATATTCGGGACCACTTACATTGTGCCCCCCCCCCCTGGAGAATTGTATGCATATGATATAAATTTCATCAAAATAGGATATATTTGAAGGTTTAAAGATGTTCGAATCCCATACCCCCTTAGATTCGGGACCACTTCCACTGACATCCTCAGAACATCTTGTCCATATGATTTAAATTTCATAAAATAGGATATATTTAAAGTTTTAAGGGGTTTATGCTCTCATAACTCCATTAGTGGTGCACTTAGAGAATCGGCACTACTTCAATTGTCTTCCCCGGTAAATTTTACATAGGAATACGCTTTTAAATTTCATGTAGATTCTCTAAACTTTATTTCTACACGTATATATATATATATATATATATATATATATATATATATATATATATATATATATATATATATATATATATACCTGCTATTAACAAGATTAATTTTAACACTAGCACTAATATACTTAAATGCTTATAATACCTAATAAACATAGTTAAATTTTCCCGCCATAATTAATTATAAATCTCACTCCAGGTCTTTACCTGTTTGTCATTATTCCACTGACGATGGACCCAGACGGGTCAGAAAGTACTCTGGACCAACATGTACACTATGGCAGTTTCATCAGCCAATTTCCTTCCGAGATTAAGATTTTAATCCGGAAAATTGAAGGGATCAACACTAAAATAGCCAGACAAAAATTGTCGGTTATTTTTAATAATATATATATATATATATATATATATATATATATATATATATATATATATATATATATATATATATATATATATATATATATATATATATATATATATAAAGAGAGAGAGAGATAGTTGTACACAAACACCCTTTTTCTTTCATCTCTACCACTCAGCTGCAACTAGACCAAGTGAGATTCGAAACCGACACTGACGTCAAGAACTTCTTAGTAGTAGTAGTAGTAGTAGTAGTAGTAGTAGTAGAACTTGTATAACATTATAAATGATGTTATTTACACTTGTTTTGTTTATTTTGTTAGTTATTTCTTCTCAGCTTTTCTTTTAAAACTTCCGATTTTTTCAGCAAGCCTTGACTAACTTTTTCTTTTTCTTTCTTTTAAAAAGGTCCCTCTATACCGCATTCTTTTCTCTAAAACCTCCCAGTTTTATTTTTTTTTACTTTTAAGGGAAGAGGGGGGGGCTTATCCCTAATTTCTTTTTAAACGCCGATATTGGTTCTTTTTACAAGAAGGGGAAAAGTAATAATGTTGCTTCTGGACGAATTTGTTGGAACTGAAGTTTAAATTGGTGCTAGTAGAGGTCGCTGGAGCAAGGGGACACTTTTTCGGCATTCTTTCTCTTCTCTCACCCAACACAGTAGCTTTCCCCCTCTCTCCTGACTGCGAACACTCTCATCCCAGTATAAAAAGAAAAGAAAACAAAACAAACAAACAAACAAAAACAGACGTCCCAAGAAACATGATGATGATGATGATGATGATGATGATGATGATGATGATGATGATGACGACGACGACAACGCTTAACCCTGAGACACACAATAGCAAAATGTTGGCCGCCCCCTACACCGACACCTTTCGTAACCCCAAAAACACGATTTCTGAAATAACATAATTATGACAAACCCATACGATTTGAAGCTGGATGGGCAATAATCTTGGCTGAGTCGGGGTGGGGAGTAGAGGCATGGCCACGACTCATTCATAATTTCGGTCCGTTTTAATGTATTTTTTTTTTCAGCAGAAAAAATCAATTACCTGCCAAACACGCTCACCCTAAATTGATCTTCAAGAAATTAAGAAAATGCCTAAGATTAAAATAAAAATTAAAAACGCTATCTGGTCCGGAAGCGGGTGATCAATTTACGTTAAATTTATATGCAAAAGTGATACCTCACGTTAAAGTCTAAAATATAATTAATTTTATTGTTTTGTCTTATTACTTTTTATAGCCAACATTTGAGGCTGTTTACATGTAATCGCCTAAGAAAAAATTAGAATCTCATTTTCTTTTTCTTTTTATCATTCCAAAAATTCCTTTTCTAACAGACAAGTACGGCGTAGTCAACATGCCGCTATTCCGAATTCACAACAGAAAGACGGTGATAATTTTTAAAAAGTAAAAATCTTTTTAAGGTAAAACTTTATAATTAAAACTTGCTGGAATCATTTTTTAAATGAAAATTACATATGAAGTAAAAATGGATTTTTATTTAAATACATGTGATCCGAAAGAACTGTTTCGAAAAAAAGAAAGAAAATAAATTGTTTATATTTTCTTCCCCCCCCCCCCCCCAAAAAAAAATCAAATAACATATTTGATTACTTATTTTACTAAAATAATTTATTTAAAATAAAACAAAAACAAAGGCGCTGGTGCAGATTAGGGCCTAAGCTAAAATCGACTTGGGTTATGGTTATAGTAAGGGATAAAGTTACTGGTAGGATTAGGGTAAGGGTTAGGGTTAGCTAGGGCCCCAATCTGCAATGGTACCAAAGCAAAAATCAAACCACCCATTTGATTATTTATTTTTCTAAAAGAAATTATTTAAAATAAAAATACAAAACTTTTACTTCCAGCAAGTTTTATTTATAAAGTTTTACATGGAAAAGATTTAGATTTTTTTAAAAATTATGATCGTTTGGTGCAAGAGAGACAGTCTATTGGTTGCGGCTTGCTGTTGTGAATTCGGAATAGCGGCATGCTGGCTACGGGTCGCCCCCTCTTCTGATACGCAATATTTACACTATTATTACAACATCGATATACAGATAACATTCTGTTAAATATTTCCTCTGATAGTTATTACAAAATTCCACCCTAATTCCCTTTTTACCATTATTTCTGAAAAAAATAGAAACTTATTTAAATCGGAAAAAAAATAGAAAATTCTGTTGCATCAAAATCTTAATTATGTTAAATATTTTCTGCATTGCAAATCTGCAAAGGTTTGTCTTGGTTTGAATATCTGATTCTGGCGACTGTCAATACGTGCTGTCCTTTCATTTTTATTTGATACACCCAGTAGTCTGTTTGCGCTAGCTAAGGGACATAACTCGTACATTTATTATTTGTGAGTAGCTTCCCTTGTTTAAAGACAATGAATTGGCGAAAACTGACAGTTACCAACTATCAACTATCTTTTACTCAATAAACCCTTAATTAATAGGCAGCAACGAAACTAAAGCAACAAACATGTTAAAATCGAAGGAACGAAATAATTTCTTTTCGCTTATAGTGAAGCGGAAACCTACAAAAATGTCTGCCAAATTTTATCGATTAGGAGACAGAAAAAATGAATCATTTATTTGTTATACTTTTGCGGATTTCCTCATTTAGTTATTTATTCATTTTTTTTTTCTCTTCCAAATATTAATTTGTTTTCTGATTTTTACGGAGTAAATTATATTGTTGCGGATTACTTTGCAAATAATAATTTGTTTTCTGATTTTTTTCTTCATTTTAATTTTGCAAATATCTTAAATTATGATTAAAGATTAGCGTTTAAAAACTCCCTTACAAACTCCCTTAAGGTACTTCTGCACTTTAGGGACAGGACGAATTTATTTGTTTTCATTTAAGAAGATCTGTGCCAGTTGACACGGTTAAGATTCGAATAAAAATTGTTGTTTGGGATAAATACAATTTAGGCGCGCAGAGTGAAAATTGTTGTATTGGCGCGTGACAAATATAAAATAACGCCCACGCAAATTCCGATGTGGCTTTATATATTAAATCAACTCAAAACGAGCGGACGTAGTTGAGAGCACACCACGTGATATTTCTGTCCAATGAGATTTCTCCAAAGACATATTTTTCTAAACTTTTCTCCTTAAGCTCGCTGGAGCCTATCCAAATAGTATTTAAGCACACACAAACATCAAACTTTCTCTTTCAACTGACTTTTCATCCGGAGGTTACACGCATCTTACTATCACTCTTCCATTTTACCCTTTCGCGCGCTTCATACAATTTCACAGGCGAACATTACCTATTGCCTCTTTAAACATTTTATAACAAATGAACACTTCAACAAAAGAAAAGACATTCTTCTTTTTACTTACCCTGAAACTAAAGGAAGGACTCATGAACTCATTACAAAGAGAAATATATTCTATTTGTTAATAGTTTATTTCAGTAAATAAACTTCCGTTGATTTTGCATGTAAATCTTCTTATTATTATTTTTATTTGTGGAGGAAGTTATCACCAAAAAAAAGGTATGACGACCCCCACAGATCTACAATAGTGTAAGGGGCAGACGACCCTATTTTTTTTCACTTTTAGTACATAATTTCTCAGAAAATGGGCGTGAATATCCTGAATATGCGCTATTTACGTTTTATCTTTTAACTGTAAAAAAAATGTGTTAACCCAAACAAGATGACTGTTTTTATTTAATAAAAAAAACTGTTTTGAAACAAAAAATACTGTTGATTTTCACAAATTTTAATTTCTTCAATAAATGTTCTATTAAACAATTGAATTTGCATTAGTTCTTATTTATTTATTCCCGATTTTATTCTGAAAATAAAAAATTCATATTCAGGTCATTCACGTCCATTTTCGGAAAAATTATGTACTAAAAACGCACTAAAAGTGAAAAAAAAAGGATGCTTGTCTGCCCCTTACACTATTGTAGCTCTTCTGAAATAAAATAAAAAATTCGCCCCGTCCCTAAAGAAGAAATTGGGTTATGGTAAATATTGTCTACTCTTTTAAAGTTCCGGTTGCTGCTCCGCAGACGGGACCACGTTGTCAAACCAGAAATTGTGTAGCAGTTTTCTACGGATTTATTTTACAAAAAAAAAAAAAATAATAATACGGACAGAAAACTAAAACATCTCCACATGGACATATTTTACAGAAAAGCTAAAATATTTCCACCCAAACATGTTTTCATTGAAAAACAAAAACCGGACATTTTACTTCACTGAAGACTAAAACATTTCTAACGGGACACTAGTCACGGAAAAACCAACCAAACAAACAAAAAAGTAAACGCATCTCGCGAAAGCAAATACTTTGATTGAAAATAGTTATTTTTCTTCTACACTCTACCTGCACATGGAGAATTTTTTTTAAATGGGTTCACCGGCACCATTACAACGCACATGCGCAAATATTCTCAGCGACTTAAAACCTTTCCCTTGCCTCGGCAACTAGCCAACATAAAACAAAAGAAAATTAAATTTCTTTTAACACAAAGCAGCACTGTCGACCAGACAACATTTCTTACTGACGCCCAAAACAACGAGTCGCATAAATTTAACGACCTCCAATCAACAGGAACACTTCAAATTTGAAAGAATAGTTTACAACTATTCTACGGATAATAAATTTGAAAACGGTCACAACACTATGCCTCGTCATTCGCTATTAATTTACAGAACCAACGTTACCAACGGATATAATTAAGACAAACTCGTCACGGACGAACGGCGACCTGCCGATAAAAATAAAACCTTTACCGAAGGTGACCCAAAGAAAACTTCACTGAAGATTCTAATCATTATTGTCAACAAGACAAACTCGTCATGGGCGAACGGCGACTAGCCAAACCTTCATCGAAGGTGACTCGAAACAATTTTTTTTCACGTAAAAATAAAAAAAAACTCTTTACTGAAGAGTATATGAAGTAACATTGTCAATAAATCGATTCGTCGCCGACGAATAGCAACGAGCGTCAACTCAACGACCTCAAATTTGAAGAAATTGTGTGCAGTAATTTCACTCAAACAAATTTGAATTCGGTCACTCAACTCGCCTCGTGTTACAATGAACATTTTACAAAATAATCGCCACTAGCGGATATAAAAAAATCCATACTACTTCATATTTCATCTGCCGACGAAATGCAAATTCGGACTTACAAAACTATCGTCACAGACGGACAATTTCAATAAGGTAAACCATTCTTTTTCTTTGATAAACTTTTTTTGATTTTCTACCGGAAATCAATACAAGCAGGGAGGGGGTGTAGCAGTTTGTTACGGATCGGCACACAGCCGCCATATTGTTTAAACATCGATGACTTCTTAGCTGCCCGCTGATTGGTTCAGGCAATCTATTTCCTCCTTGGCTTGACCAATCAGTGGCCTTCTCTTATGCGAATCTCGGATGGCTAGCATAACTATATAAACAATTGAGCGCCATCCACCCTCTCTCTCTCTCTTTTATTCTGAGGCACGAGACGCCTCTTCTCTCTCTTTCCTTCTTTGGAACTGACAAACACACGATCCCGTCTCTAGGGACGCAACAGACATCTTCCCGGGCCTTTGGCTCTGGGTTCGACTTCGACAAGAAGACAAGAAGCCAAAATGACTACTGCCTCACACACGTGGACTTAATATAACACACAAACACATAACTGCTTACATGTGAACTGACTTTCATACCGGTGTACAGACACACATACTTACATACACACATGGACGCGTCCTGACACTGTAGCCGGTGTACAAACATTCAATATCATGGACAATTCTCTTTTCCCGACTAGGGAATTATAATAACGGGAAATTCCTTTACTTTTATCTAACACCTTTCTTTTTTGTTGACGTACTAACGCGGAAGACTCAACAAAGTTGTTTTATATATTAGAAATGAACTTCCTCTCATTTTCTATAATGATTTATGGTTTGGCTTGGTTGTTTTGTTATACGGCATATTTTCGGGTTATTTAATGCCGAATCCGATCATTCTGATAAAAGATTTGATGCTTCAAGTTTTTTTTTATATGTTCAAGTATTTATTCATGGTGTTTAGTTTGGTTGTTTTGTTTTACGGCATATGAACACTTTTCGGGTCATTTAATGCCGAATCCGGTCATTTTTGGTAAAAGATTTGATGCTTCAAGTTTTTTTTATATGTTCAAATATTTATTCAAAGTGTTTGGTTGACTGAAAGGGGGACGGGAGGTAAGGAAATTGTTGTCTTCTGTGATAGATTTTGCAAAACATGATTTAGTTTTGCAAAGAGACAAAAAAACAATAAAACATTATTTTTTCTTCAACACAATTAAATGAAAATGTCATTTTCTTCCTTACGAATTAAAAAAAAACTAGTGTTATTAATTAATTGCTTATATGTATATACATACATACACAAGCAAATACACATGCATACATACATATACACACATGCATATATATGTATATATGTGTATGTGCACGCGGGTGTGTGCATACATACATATAGCTACATATTTATGGAGATGAGTCCTCGTTATAAATTATTAAAAGCCTAGATAAATGGAAACACTTTTTTTCACTATCTATTCATTATTTGTTCTAGTTCTGTAGCTTTTTTGGTTTTTCAATTTATCATCGAATAATACTATTTCTTCAGAGAGTCTGTACATTATTTTAAATATGAAGTCCAATATTAACAAATTCTTATTGAGTCGCCCACTTCAATAATCAAATTCTCACCATTTAAGCCATCGTTTCGAATCCTCTCAAAGTTGTTGTTCATCATCAACTGATGATCTCTTTAACCCTTATCCTCGAGTGGCCTTCGAGCCTTGATAAGCAGTGAAGCATTAGTATAAAAAAGCATTTGTTGCATATCTGTTGAGAGGCACAAACACAATACGGCACTGCGATGACAAACACATGGATTCAGTTTTATTTGGTCATATGGTATTATTACGAACAATTAGATTCAGTTACCGGCATCGCAGTGACGTTGATGTTGAGTTCCTTGGCGATTTGCTATGATGATGGTGGAAATGTTAACGTCACACTGTGGTCGAAGAACAGATCTAAATGCGATCGACAACACTGTCTTGAGAATACACTGACTACACTTTGAATTATTTATTTGCAGAAAATATAGATTTATATTCCAAACAAATTAGGCACAAGGCCATCAAAAGTGTGAGGTACGTTGGTCATCCTTTGTCTCAAGTAATAACAATGTCTATCCTACTCTTAACTAGAATCATCTCAGTCACCACATTTGCTCTAGGGGCCGTCCTACTTGGGCTACTACACTCTGATCATGACGTATGACTAGTGCCAAGTATTTATTTACTCCTCTCCAGGAGATAGGCACAAGGCCAGTTTTATCTTACTCCCACAAGTAAGATGTGACCCAAGGCCGGGTCGGGAAAGTGGGGTTTGAAAAGCCAGCGCCCGAGAGGTGAGCACTCTGGCCATTAAAATTGCCTGGGCAGCCCCGTCGGCATTCCCCGGTAGGGGCGCCTCAGGCAGTAAGCAATAAACTTACTCTTCCCCAAAGAGGGGAGGCAAAGCCTGGGAGGGTGCACCTCCTAGAACTGCACAAGACAGACAACCAATAGACCAGCGTAAATCAAGACCCGAAGGCCCGACAATACCAGTCTACGGGAGGTGCAGTATCCATCGGAACAGATACTACACTTTGATCTTAGCCAAAAGGTCAAGAAACATCAAGTAGCTGTTTATTTTATTCCTTTCCACCGAGGAATATGTGGCACAAAGCCGAAAAGTGGGGAGAAAAAAATCAGCGTACCCGCATGCGCACTTTGGGTGTACAAAAATAGCAATGAACAGATCCGTTGGCATTTTCAGGCAATCGGCAATACCCGACTACAACAGAAGAGGATCCAGTGCTTGCAAGTCAGCCCCGAGGCGAATTTCGGCTTACATGACAAGTGCGGAGGTAGTAACCGGCCTAAGGCAATTTCCTGTTCACTCACTGCTGAATTTGTGTTTAACAGGACTGACTACATTTGACGAGAAAGGATAGGTGAAGGTTATGCGAACTAATAGTGTCCGGCTTGATACATTCCTAAAGATAATTTCTTAAGTATGAATCGACACATACCAGTCGAGGATACGTCATCGACGGTCAGTCCGACAGAGTTGGGACCAATTTTGAGTAGGTGATGATCTTGCTTCTGTCGGACTAAGGTGCAGACTCTTTCAGGCTTTACCTTCTTTCTTTGAGAAAGAGTTAGTTTATTGCTAATCGCCTGAGACACTCTTACCGGAGAATGCTGACGGGACTGCTAAGGCATTTTTTTGCAGGCCAGATTGCACACGCCTCTTTTGCGCTGGCTTTTCAATCCCACCTTGCAACTTTGTGTCACATCTTTCCGTGGTGGGAATAAGATAAATACGCACCTTCTTGACCCTTTGGCTAGGATCGAAGTGTAGTATCTGTTCTGTTCTCGATTGGAGGATGAGGGGTGTTTCTTGACTGGGGTAATTTTATAATTTTGTCCCATCTAGTGACCCATTTTGGGGGAACTAGATATCCCCCGCATAAAAAAACGACATTGTGTCTAAATATAGACATATTCTCGTCATGATCGATCGTCTAGTGCAGGGGGGGGGGGGCAACCTTTTCAGAGTGAGGGCCAGATGAGACTTTTGGAAGGAGATCGCGGGCCGGAGTGAAAAACGAAATCTCAGAATTACTATATTTTGTTTACATGAATAAATTGTACAAAAATTGCATTGAACACTCTACAAATCTGATATTTTTTCTCAAGAGACTTCTGTATGTGATGTTATAAAAGGCGTCGACGAAGAGCCATTTTGGAATCATAGAAAAATAATGACGGGGGAAGTAGCAAGTTGATCCAGCATTCGTTTTGACACACCTCACATAAGTTCTATGTTTCATGCCCTTTCCTCGTCTCTCCTTTCCTCTTTGCCTCTCTCTTTCTCTTTTTCTATTTTTATCTCAGGTCAAAGATTTCAAATTAATAGTTAAAGAAAAAATGAAATATACATGCATCATCGCTCGCTGATATTTATACATTTTTATCCCACTGTAAATCTTAATTGAAACCTACTTTTACGTCTATGTCACAAAATGATATGAGTTTTACTGGGAGGTCCGCGGGTCTGATTGCAATAATAAAACATAGCAGGCCGGACACTAAGCCTTCGCGGGTCGGAGGTAGCCCGCCCCTGGTCTAGTGGTTGTGGCTTAACAGTATTGGGTTGAAACACTTTCGAGACTGGCCTGAAGAAATGATGAAGTCTTTCTCGCATGGAATTTGTTGGCACTGAAATAATAAGGAAATGAAAGTTTCTTCTTGTTAAATGAACCAAATCCAATCGTTATTAATTCAAATTAACAGAACAAACTCTAAGATGATTTTTAAATTGACGGCTTGTACTATTTTTTGGGTTATGTCAGCGTGGTGGGCGAAGGCGGAAGGGAGATAAGCGCGACAATCACCGTTTGTTTTAACTACTTATTTTTAAGACCGCATCTTTTTACATCAGGTTTGACTCGCGTGCAGTTGCTTTCTCTTTACATAGACAATATTTTCTACTTTTTTATGACGTCACTCCTTACGTGACTCACACTTTTCTTACTTCCTGTTTTTTTCGATCACACATTTTGTTGCATCTGGCCTTCTGACTCTGCCAGACAATCCTTTACCCCGGCTCCCTCTCCCCTGAATGTTTCTAAGGACATTCAAACGAAAAATGACAATTTTTTACTCTAGCTGAAATGCCCAAAACTTAAATGTACAACATTTAAATGTTGCTTCGCTTCATATACAGATCAAAGTCATGCAGAAAGGTAGCCATTTATGAACTTGTTTCCGAAAGATGAAAGAATGTAAAAATCTTAAATAAACAACAAACTACTTGATTGTTTTCACTAAAACTTAGAATAACACTTGTCTATACAATAAAAAGGTATGCATAAAATAAATTTAGTATCACGTATTTACATTTTTAATGAGGATTGTTATGTCAAAAAAGCACCGAAATCAGCAAGATTGTTATTTGTTTATTTATTGATATCTTCACTTCTGATTTAACTTTACATCTGTAAGATTTCTTTGGGAATTTCGTAAATTAATTGGATTAAAAGTTTCCAGTTGTAAATAAATGCTTTTTTTCATTATAATTTACGAAAACCTCATCCAATTAATTAATGATTGAATAAACATGCTTTATAAAAGATACTTTATTTTTTCCTAAAGAAAACAATATAAACTTACAATATTTTATATTGTATCGTTTGTATAGCGATGTTCGTGTTGGAACCCCTATTCAAACACACGACCGCCTTATTGGATATGTATGAGGTTGATTTATATACATGTTTCCAGTCAGGCAGGACGGAAACACACACGCAAAGTGCCATGACGTCCGAGAAAAGAAGGTATGAGTTTGAATTAATTGATTGAACAAATAATGCTTAATGAATTCTATAAATAAATGACTGCATAGGGGTCAACACGGATACGGCACCTTGAGCTATGTAACACAAAAAATTTATCTCCATTTCATTTGTTGTGACGTGAAGGTGCGATTCGAACAAACACCAGAAAGCTATTGGCTTGAATAGCTACTCTCTTTCTTCCTTTCTCCATTCGTTTAAATGCCTTTCCCTCTTGACGTCCCAAAACAAGTAAGAATTTTCGCATCATTTTCAGCCAATGAGAATCATTCTCAAACAGACAGAGTTCGCGAGCTGATGCAAAGATCAAAACCAAAATAAAAGAAACAAACACAAGACCCAGATTGTGAGATCCAGGTTGGCGTACATCGGAAAAAGAGCAGAATGTAGCCCCCCCCCCATTCCTGGCCCTTGACCGAGGGAGTCAAAAAGAACACTCAGTATTTTAATTTGGCATCGGTGTGTTACTTTTGGATTCAAAACGATTGAGTGGGAATCATTTTCACTGGTTGAAAAATGTTGAGTTCACACCTCCACACCATCACCATTGAAACTCACAGTTTTCTGTATCTTCAAAGTGGTCGTTTGCACAGTTCTCAGTGGACTATCTTCCTAACCCAGTCATATCTATTTTTATATTTCTTGTAGTTTGCTGATGGACTTGTGGCAAAGCAGATGAAAACAGGGAACTGTACAAACGAATTCAGATCCAGGCCAGCGGACATTGGAAGAAGACCCGAACATATGCTCATATGGCCCCTCCCCATCCCATCCCACCTCGGGCTTTGGCCAAGGAAGGTGCAAGGAACATTCAGACGCCCCCACATCGTTCCTCATTTCGTGCACACATTGCTACTCACTAGCAAAAGTACAAAGCCAATTAGGCGAACAGCAGCAAATTACTATTCATTCACACACACACACTAACAGTACAAAGGTATACATATACATACACAGTGTCACACTAACTATTACTCACACACACATATTACTTACACTACAAACATATAGACATACACTTCTCTAAGCCTTGTGTCTACTTATTCACAGAATTTTCTTTACCAAACACGAGTTTGCATAAACTTTTCTAAATGAACACTTATTGACCGGAAATAACTTTTAGATTCTTGTAAAATTATAGATAAAAAAAAAAATATATAAATGCTTTATCATTTCGTTATGTTTTTCCTCAGTTTTAATTCACAAAACCTTGTTGATGCATTTAGTTAGCACTTGTTAACTGGTGATCCTTCTCCCAATCTTTCATTTATTTCCATTTTAATATGCATACATACTTTATACTGGTTGTTTTTCCTTCGCCTTAGTATAACTTTTATAACCATTTTATCTCATGTAACTTTCCAAAAGACGCGTCTGTCGTCTAAAATAACTCTACAAAGGTCAGGGGTCACGCTACACATTAACTAGAAGTAGATTTCGGCTGGACCGAGGTGTCTAAGCGCCCATATTTACAATGGTTTTACATTTTTATCTTTTTAACTTTAATAAGATCGCTGCAGCAACTGCCATTTAAAAAAAAAAGATTTCCCGTATCACATCATGTAACCCAACCATAAAACTCCGCAAAATGCAGACTATTCCCACCTCTCACTTCCGAAAGTGCACCGCCGACATGCAATATGCATTAAGTAGACACCTTACTGGGTGTCCTTCTACCCTCTCTGTCTACACTTGCTCGGTTTCATTCTGTTCTTCATCTACATCCACACACAAAGGAGCAAATGTCGACTAAAATATGAACTTCTCACCTAATTTAATTTCTCATCACAGTTGTTGTTTCATTCTCTTGTCTTACTGGCGAAACCACAAGTTATTAAATTGTTTATTTGAATCTTTGTAACCATACGTGATTTATAATATCTTTAATTTATAAAGTCCCAATTTTTAGAGGCAACTCCCCCAAGAGAAGTCTTGTCAGGCGACATAAAAATTCTTTAAATTCCAAGGCAGTAATATTTTTTTTCAAATTTGAAGGTGTTATGGCCGGTAAATCTACATGTAAACTCTCGCTTTCCTTCCCTGATCAGACAAACGATCATATTCAATTAATGTAGACACAAAAATCAATATTTACTATTACATTCATTAATCGTTTTTTAGTTTGTGTTTCAGAGCAAAATGCTTTATAAATGTTCATAATAATTTGCTCACCTGAGACGCGAGATATAGCGAGATCTGGTTGGTGCTATCATATGTCTATGCAACTAGACATAAAGTAATAAATAATTAATACTAATAAAACGAAGTGTGGTGTGAGAGGTATGGTGATGTTTGTGAATGTAAGTGTATGGCTGGCTGGAGCTAGTAGAAAGTGCGTGTTCACAATTTGGGGTGGAAGTTGCGTAGTTGCTGTGAGAGTCTTTCTTAGTTCGTGGGTCCCGGAACATATATACCGCCTAGAGACCCCTCACATATGCTATGTTTAGAAGAGTAGCTCCCTGCCTTCTATATTGAATTGGGGGGGGGGGGGCTTGAAATATTTTTGAAATATTTGTCATAACCCATCCTCATAAGTAATCAAACATTTATCATTTCCAACCATCTCAAAATGTTCTTCACCATCCAACCGACAACCATCTCGTTGACCCTTATCCTCAAGTGACTTTTGGCCTTGATAAGTGGTAACTCATTAATAAAAAAGAAAAGCAGAATTTTTCTCTATGAAACCCAGCATCTCCAACAGACAAATCTGTGGTAACCGAACGAAGATTTTCTTCAAAGGATAAATAAATAAATATAACGGAAGCGGAAGTGAATAAATAAGCGGAAGCGGAAGTGACTCGACAACAATCAACCATTACGCGTGCAGAGTTGAGAAAGATTACCGTTATAGACACTTCTATTTTTTTGTCAAAGTTTAGCTGACATTTCAGATACTTTTTACCTGACAAAGAAAAAAAAGTAATAATTTCTCCCATGAATTTGTGTCTGAATTTCTTTTCTCTGTTTATGTTTATGAGGCAAACGACAGCTCTCAATCCTCGGCCATCAGTTCACAACCGACCCAAACCCGAGTCTCAATTCTAACGACCCCATCCCTACCGAAAAACCAAATGCGTCTGAGAATTGGGGTGCTGATGCAGGCAGGAACATGTTTGACACCGAGGTCAGTTTAGATTGGATGATTACAATTGATGTAATAGAGATGTAATATAAACATGACGCGTGCACACACGCACACACGCACATATATACACGTACACACATATATTAAACGCTAAAGGATATTTTATATTCTTACTTTTACTTTTTTAAGCGACGCACGTGCGCGAGTAGATTTTACTCGGACAGGTGGTCGCTATTTTGCATGTTCTATTATTGTGGCTAAAATAGCCGTGCGTTGGAAGATAGAGAAAAGGAGAATAATAACGAAGAAACAGTTGTATTTGCATGTAAATTCATTCTCAGATGAACAGTTTGTCGAAAACAAATATAAAAAGGGGTACGGAACATGTAACTGGGTATACAAAAGAAGGAACAACCGACATTCGTAATAAAGAAAGAATACATTAACGTCCCAAATACAATAAGGAAGAACACATGTTATCAGAATCGGAAATAGAGAAGTATGCGTGAACAATGAATAAGTAAATGTGAATTACTTTGTGATGCGTGTGCTGTGCGTAACAAAAAAGAAAGGGTTTTGAAAGGTATGATTCTAGAAGTTTGACGAAACGTCCGTTCGATTTGAATGACGCGCCAGAAAAAGGCTAAATTCCGCACGTGTATGGAACATGATCATAAACTATCGCATAGGAGAACTCTTTTTCTAACGTTGCCGAAAAACTAAATCCAAGATAGATAATTCTGAGCCAACGCCTATTTCTATTTATATAAAGTTAGGTATGTGTATATGTTTATGTATTTCTATGTATAGGATTCACTCATTAACTAGTTAACCTTAATAATCATAATAAAGTTAGAACAAATCTACTAGACGCAATCGTGGATGAATTTAGCTATATTTAACTTAATTTAGTTTTATGCAAAGATGGAGTGGAAGCTCTTCGTGAAAATTCAGATACATCCGATTTTTGTGAAATTTTAACACTAGGTATTAGACATCATTTAATAAATATTCTCTAAATTTCAGTTTCTTTGGAGTATTTTAAAGGGGGTTTAGGGACATAATATGGGCACAACTCATTTGAAAATTCAAATATTTCAGATTTGTATTAAATTTGATCCATAGTTATTAGACATTAATTAAGCAAGATTTCCTTAATTTCAATCTCTCTCTCTCTCTCTCTCTCTCTCTCTCTCTCTCTCTATATATATATATATATATATATATATATATATATATATATATATATATATATTAAAGGTTAATGTAGTTAGCTTGAATCATTGTTTAATGTGTCTATAAACGTAATTTATAGAAGGCAATACAATGCAGAGGTGTAACGGATAGACACAAACTGAAGTAAATTCAGAATATAACGGTGGAATAAGTTATGTAGTTTCATTTTTTATTAATACAATATATATTTTTTTGTTATTTTTTTACATTATATTATAATCTTACTTGGGTCAGTATGGTATGATGGAAGGTCCGTATACTATGATATTTAGGAAACATTTCTCTTCGTCAGATGTGTGTTCAGCCTTAGTTCAAACGTGCATATAAAGACCGTTTTCAGTAGGGGCTCTTCGGCAAAAAATTAAATGGATATGAAATTGAAATCAAATTAAATCAATTTTTTTTAAATTGTTCGTCTTTAAATTTATGTGTCAATGCCAGTATTAATATTTTTAATATTTTTTAACTTTTTTAATTACGTATATCTTATAATTTTTAAAACTTTTTATTTTAAATTTAATTTTATTTATTCTTCGCCCGTTTCTGCGTTCATTTTAGTTAAGTTGGTTAATTTACATTTTTCAAGACAAGAGGTAATTCGGGGAGAGTAGTCACACTTGTTAGCTAAGGGATGTTTTATTTTACTGTTCATAAAGGCGAGGGGTTTATGTGTTAATTTAGTTATTTTCTTTTTAAATTAAAAAAAATAATAACGTATTCGGTGTAAATACTCCACATAACGAGTACTCTTAATTTCTCGACCTAACTACTATTGTTATGAAGTGAATATTCTCGCCGGGGATAATTTCAATATTTATTAATCCATTAATTGATTATTTTGTTTTATTTTTCTTATTCGGCATTCAGCGTTGAGTAAATATTACTCCTGGGTTTTAAGTATTTATTTAAGGGTTAACATCATTTATTTATTTTTGTTTATCTTAATAATTTGTTTGGCGGTATAAATTATGTTCTGTTTTTAAAGTATTCTATTTGATTATTCAAATGTTCATCATTTATTTATTGAAAAGGGTAGGGTTCCTCTATTGTATTACTGATTGAGGTTTATTAATTGTTGGTAGTTGTAGCCGGAAAGTGGACTATGCCAGGTCACTGTTCCAATGTACTAATTTGTGTCAATATTATGTGTATAGAATGTTATTTTGAAGTGTACGTTGAGATGTGAGACTGTATGTATCAGACGAAAATATAAATATAAATTTGGGTCCAAGGCTAAGAAGTTCCTTTTCATCTCGTGAGAAGGAGTCTTAAGTCTGTGACGAGGTGGGGTATTGTGTGCTGTTTGTTGTCGTTATGCGGGTTAGGGTTATCCTTATTAAGTCTTCGAATGTGTGTGTATGTGTGTGTGTGTATGTGGTTGTTTTGGTAGGGGAGCCATGTGAAGTTGTGTTTGGGTCTTACCTTTTCACTATCAACAGTGTGGTAATAGCACTGATCTATTGCTGTAGTTCTCTCAAGGCGTTTGGATTCCTATGGTATGTTAAACTCAGATTTAGTAGTTGCTGGTGTGCTGATGTAATAGGTGGTGTAAATGCCGAATGAGTTTTCTCATGCAGAACCTGTGTATGAAGTCACGTGAGGTCTTTAGTTTATGTAGGTGGAAACATGTTGGCAAATGTATGTTTTTGATGGTGTATATATGGTATATAGATGCCGGTAACTGAATCTAATTGTTCGTAATAATACCATATGACCAAATAAAACTTAATCCCTGTGTTTGTCATCGCAGTGCCGTATTGTGTTTGTGCCTCTCAACAGATATGCAACATAGGGTTTCGAATGCTTTTTTTTATACTAATGCTTCACTGCTTATCAAGGCTCGAAGGCTACTCGAGGATAAGGGTTAAATAGATCATCAGTTTGAGATGAACAACAACTTTGAGAGGATTCGAAACGATGGATTAAATTGTGAGAATTTGATTATTGAAGTGGGCGACTCAAGAATTTGTTAATATTGGACTTCATATTTAAAATAATGTACAGACTCTCTGAAGAAATAGTATTATTCGATGATAAATTGAAAACCCCAAAAAGCTACAGAACTAGAACAAATAATGAATAGTGAAAAAGTTTTTCCATTTATCTAGGCTTTTAATAATTTATAACGAGGACTCATCTCCATAAATATGTAGCTATATGTATGTATGTATGTATTATGCACACACACGCGCGCGCACACACACAGACACAGACACACACACACACACACATATATATATATATATGCATGTGTGTATATGTATGTATGCATGTGTATTTGCTTGTGTATGTATGTATATACATATTAGCAATTAATTAATAACACTAGTTTGTTCTATTCGTAAAGAAAAAAATGACATTTTCATTTTAACTTGTGTCGAAGAAAAAATAAATTAGGAGGGAAGAAGGAAAAAGAAAAGCAAGGAAGTGTATCTTCTTTGTTGAAGATGTAGTGACATGTTGTATAGTAATTGGACCCCCCCCCCCCTCATTCCTCATTCCCCTAGAAGTAATCCAGACTCTATTCAAAGGCTGGACATTTTAAATTTGAGGGAATAATTTGGACTTGTTGTTGTTGTTGTTTGTTGTTGTTTTTAATTATTTTTTGTGTTTGTTTTTGTCTCTGATATTCGGTTTGTTTGTCTTATCCATTATTCGAATTTATATTCTCATAATTATTTTTGGCCCCGTGGATACGTAATCGTTGAAACGCAGCTATAGTTATGTAAGCCAAACCAAATATTTATCTATAAAGCTCTATCTCCTAATGAGCACTTAAAAATATTGGTTGTCAGTTCATTTTATAAATACATTTAAACTTGTTTGATATATATATATATATATATATATATATATATATATATATATATATATATATATATATATATATATATATATATATATAATTCTTGGTTTCATTGGCTAGAAACAAACCCAATAAAATGCTGTACAGCCTTCCCCTCCAAGTATTTGAGGATGGCGCAAAAATACTCCACGCACAAGTCCCTCATGTTCATTTGCCAATCTACGATTTTATGATCAGACATAATCCGCCACTCCGTTTTTATTGTTTCGTAGGTCGCTCTGCCACGAGCCCAAAAATAAATAAATTCACTCTTTTAAAATAAAGACGGAAATATTTTATAGTTACACAACCATGTAGAAGCACTTTTAATTTTATTCATGTATTCATTTTATTCTAATTATTTATATTTGGACTCAAAATATTTGTATAAAGTTGTAAGGACTTACAAATGACAATTATCAGATCTATTTCTGATTTACCCAGATTCCCATTAGCATCAACCACAGTTTAGTCATAGTAGAGTGTATCTAAAGGAAGGGGGATATATATTAAAACCTGTTTTACAAAACATCGGAAGCATCTACCAAGCACCTTTATCATAAAGATTTTTCTGAAACAACCTTTAAAAAAACTTTACCCCCCGCCCCCCCCCAAAAAACCCCTCTCCCTCAGAAATTTTGTTCCAAACACCCTCCGTTTTTTTTAAAAATAGGAATATACTATAAATATTTTAGTTTTTACCAAAGAGGGAGATGAGTGATATGTTTTGTTAAAAGTTTTTTCTTTTCAGGAGTTATTTGAAGATTTTTTGAAAAATTCAAATATAATTTAGTGATTTTTAGAGAGTTTTTTCTTTTGAAAATCCTTTTTAGAGGTTATTTTTTAAAGATTTGGAGGCGATTTTAAAAAACATATTTTAACATGTTTTATAACGACGCCTTTTTAGTTATATTCAGTATTTATGCTAAAAGTGATTGAATAAGAACGAAGCAAGACGTAAATAAAATTACAAAAATAAATGGCTCAATGATCTAATTTACAAATAAACTCTTGCTTTTGTTTATTAGGAACAAAATGCCAACACGTAATTGTAAGTAAACCTGGGACGATAAATAAAAGCAAATAAGGAACGCTAACTCTTACTAAAAAAATAAGAGTTATCCCTCTTGTAATGAAAAAAGTTACTTTAATTTTTGTAGATGTAAGGAAATGTTTAATGTTAAATAAAGAAAGATTTTATTTTCATATGAAGTAGACTGGAACTTTAGCTTCTCGACTTCATTTTGTTTTCCGATTTAGCGGAAGTTTAGCCGTGTATACGAAATGGCTGACGTGTATTGTTCCAAATTTAATTCAGACTGTATTTATTCAGAACAGAAAAAAGAAAGTAAACTAATTTGATGTTAAATAAAGAAAGATTTTATTTTCATATGAAGTAGACTGGAACTTTAGCTTCTCGGCTTCATTTTGTTTTCCGATTTAGCGGAAGTTTAGCCGTGTATACGAAATGGCTGACGTGTATTGTTCCAAATTTAATTCAGACTGTATTTATTCAGAACAGAAAAAAGAAAGTAAACTAATTTGATGTTAAATAAAGAAAGATTTTATTTTCATATGAAGTAGACTGGAACTTTAGCTTCTCGGCTTCATTTTGTTTTCCGATTTAGCGGAAGTTTAGCCGTGTATACGAAATGGCTGACGTGTATTCAGAACAGCAAAAAGTAAACTAATTTGATGTTAAATAAAGAAAGATTTTATTTTCATATGAAGTAGACTGGAACTTTAGCTTCTCGGCTTCATTTTGTTTTCCGATTTAGCGGAAGTTTAGCCGTGTATACGAAATGGCTGACGTGTATTGTTCCAAATTTAATTCAGACTGTATTTATTCAGAATAGCAAAAAGAAAGTAAACTAATTTCATAATACTTAAGTTATGGAAATTATGTAAAAATGTGAAATAAATGAACTCGCTAAGGAGGCTGATATGATCTCCAATATGTAAATAAATTGTGTAATTGTAGGAGATGTAATAATTGATGTAAAAATAATAAATACAGATCAGAATAATAAGAATTACTTATCAAGACAGTGACCATTAACATTTTAGGCATTTAAGCTCGTTTAAAGATATCAGTAAGACAAAATCGGAAATTCGTTGTAGAAATCAAATTATTTAAACTAATATTATAATATACAAGTAATTTCAAAAAAATAAACAATGTAATATTTAATGTAAACAAATGTAACTGTGTATCTGCTAGCTGGAATAGATCGATCAATATTGAAAATATTTTGTATTAAAGACGTAAGCTTATTTTTATTTTAGGTGCTTATAGAAATAAGTATTCTTTAAAAGAAGTTCAAGCTGTGAGCACGCATGAGTGCGTTCACTGCACTAGCCGCGATCCCACTCTTTGTGCCGGTCCAAAGTTGTTGTTCGACTCAGTCAGTGCTACAACAAAGAATTCTCATTCCAAGTAAGGCCACAAGTCCAGTTTATAAACAAGTAACAGGTTTATTTGTTGGAGGGTACACATGAAACTCGTGTTCTCTGGTTGAATAGCAGACTTGCAAAAATTAGATGTTTTCCGGATCAAATCTAACATTAGTTCAATGAAATCAATCCTTTGGCTAAAAGTCCCAATGTGCCCATCTTGTCTGAAGAGGCACACAGCTCCAACTGACTGCAAGCTCTCAGAAGAACAAACTGCCTGTGCCATGCCCAGATAGCCAGGTCTCCCCCTAACCCTTACCATCTCCTGGAATCTTAAAGGCTATTTAACTAGGTTTAATTAGGTTAAACTTTGAAAATCTGACCGAATTAACTTTATATATAAGATAGTAAAAAGATAAAATTGGAAAAACAGCAATTTTTGTAATTACCTTACGCGTTTTGTTCTGCTGTGTTTACTTCCTTCTCATAAAAGATAGATGTGCCACAAAGGCGTGGTACAAAACTACATTTCCCGCTCGGGGCGCCTTGTCAGCAATATGTCAACCCCAGTGATCAATATATCGCCAGAGGCTTAAATGATAAGAATTGTAGTAGTCATAATATAATGAGTGATCTTTTAAGGTATAAAATTTGTGGATATAGGTGAGAAAAGAGGCAGAAAGAAAGAAAAGAAAACACATGTAGACAAGAAAGGGAGAAAGCAACAATGAATTACCCCGAGATAAACTCATTAGAGGAAGAAGAAATCGGTGGACGCAAATGTGGGAGGAAATAAAGAAAGGAGTACAAGATAATACGTAATAATATTATGGGAATGAAAATGTAGATATGTAGGTGCCTCACACTGCAGCAAAGTTGGACATGGTTCCAGTTTATAGTAGGGGGATCTAACTCCCCTCAAGGGGCACTTTGGCTGGTTATAAAATAGCCTCGATTGAACACATCGGAATTCCCCAGTACGGGCACCTCTAGCGACCAGTAATAAACCCATCTCCCCTCCTGAAGGAAGAAACAATGCCAGGGATGATAGTCTCCGAGAACCTTGCACAACCATACTCCAATCTAGTATTAGCCTGAAGATCTGTGCCAAAATGTAGCTATTAACCTCCCTCCTCCACCGCGAAAAGATGTGACACAAGAACTGAAAAAGAACTAAAAAGCCAGCACACAAGAGAAGGTTCACTGTGAACCACAAAAATGCCTGAGCAGCCTCGTTAGTATTCACCAGTAGGGGCGCATTAGTTGATGCAATAAACTAACCCTCTTTTCATATAGAAGATAAAGCTTGGGAGGATGGACCTCCTAGAACTGCACAGAACCATACACCATCCCGATGGAAGCAAGGTTATCACCTACTCAAAAAAATGACCCAGATTCTGTCGTACTGATTGCCGTATTCTTGACTGGTATGAAGAACACCTACTTAAGCTAAAATGAAAATGATGTAGATATATCCCCGGACAGGTGAAATTCAAAGACATGAAATTCAAAAGTGTACTGATTCGAACCCTAAGTTGAACGAAACATAGTCTACTAAATATTAAAATCGCAGTAATTTATTGTGGTTAACAATTAATCTCAAGGAGCTCTCGGCCACAAGGGAAGTTTGTACGTCGCAGTGAATAGCGCAAGACGTGGACACACTTCAAATTAGTAATAATAAAATGCAAATAACTTCATAACAAATCAAATAAAGTTTTAAATTAAAATAAATACGCGTCTTTATATGAACTAACAACATTAAATACAACATAAATGTTTTTTTAGAAATAAATAATTAACGCAGTAATTACATTCAGCGGTTATCATAATTAATTACATTCAGCGGTTATCATAATTAATTACATTCAACGGTTATTATAATTAATTACATTCAGCGGTTATCATAATTAATTACATTCAGCGGTTATCATAATTAATTACATTCAGCGGTTATTATAATTAATTACATTCAGCGGTTATCATAATTAATTACATTCAACGGTTATCATAATTAATTACATTCAACGGTTATCATAATTAATTACATTCAGCGGTTATCATAATTAATTACATTCAACGGTTATTATAATTAATTACATTCAGCGGTTATCATAATTAATTACATTCAACGTTTTATAATAATTAATTACATTCAACGTTTTATAATAATTAATTACATTCAACGTTTTATAATAATTAATTACATTCAGCGGTTATCATAATTAATTACATTCAGCGGTTATCATAATTAATTACATTCAACGGTTATCATAATTAATTACATTCAGCGGTTATTATAATTAATTACATTCAGCGGTTATTATAATTAATTACATTCAGCGGTTATCATAATTAATTACATTCAGCGGTTATCATAATTAATTACATTCAGCGGTTATTATAATTAATTACATTCAGCGGTTATCATAATTAATTACATTCAACGGTTATTATAATTAATTACATTCAGCGGTTATCATAATTAATTACATTCAACGTTTTATAATAATTAATTACATTCAACGTTTTATAATAATTAATTACATTCAACGTTTTATAATAATTAATTACATTCAGCGGTTATCATAATTAATTACATTCAGCGGTTATCATAATTAATTACATTCAACGGTTATCATAATTAATTACATTCAGCGGTTATTATAATTAATTACATTCAGCGGTTATTATAATTAATTACATTCAGCGGTTATCATAATTAATTACATTCAGCGGTTATCATAATTAATTACATTCAACGTTTTATAATAATTAATTACATTCAGCGGTTATCATAATTAATTACATTCAGCGGTTATCATAATTAATTACATTCAGCGGTTATCATAATTAATTACATTCAGCGGTTATTATAATTAATTACATTCAGCGGTTATTATAATTAATTACATTCAGCGGTTATCATAATTAATTACATTCAGCGGTTATCATAATTAATTACATTCAACGGTTTATAATAATTAATTATATTCAGCGGTTATTATAATTAATTACATTCAGCGGTTATCATAATTAATTACATTCAACGTTTTATAATAATTAATTACATTCAGCGGTTATTATAATTAATTACATTCAACGGTTATCATAATTAATTACATTCAGCGGTTATCATAATTAATTACATTCAGCGGTTATCATACTTAATTACATTCAACGTTTTATAATAATTAATTATATTCATATCCTGATAACTTTCGGACTGACATGAAACAGCTGTTGTGACATAAAATATTAGTATATATGTAATATAAATAAAAATCGATATCTTTATAAACGTGGGTTTATACATTTGTATGTACATGGTTGACTCCTAAAATAATTAACCAATCATTATGATTTTCGGAACGCAGCTGCTAGGCGTAAGGTATCCAAATGTGGGCTATATTTAGTTTAGTTTAATTTAGTTTTATATAACGAGAGCAAAAGGTACATATATATAATGTTGACAATGAGTACTGATTGTAATTTAGGTTCTGATCGCCTAGCTTTTCATTTTTTGTTGTTGCGCTATTTGCTTTGTTTTGAACAATTAGCACAAGAACTAAATGCACAAGAGCATTTTACAAATATATTGGTGTTTGCCGAAACAATTGTATGTTGAATAAAAAATAAGTTTTATGAAATGACATGAATCTGTCCTTTATAACATTGAAATGGTATTAAATTACATAAAAAAATATTGAATATAGCATAGCTCTGGCCTTACACTATTGAGCTATTATAATTACTTTATGTTATAAAATGTATATTTGAATATATATAATTTTTTTAAAATATAAATAAAATACACACACGCACACACACACACACACACACACACACACACACACACACACACATATATATATATATATATATATATATATATATATATATATATATATATATACTAGTACATGTGATTATTGGCTTTTAAAATCAACCCACAGTTTCTGATTTGCACCTATATTCAGTGCTCAATTCTTTCTCAGACAGAGCTTTCTAGTAATTGAATAAGTTACGTGTTGATTTACTCTTCTCCATGAGTTAGGCACAAGGCCAGTTTTTATCTTACTCCCACAAGTAAGATGTGACCCAAGGTCGGGTCGGGAAAGTGGGGTTTAAAAATTGCCTGGGCAGCCCCGTCGGCATTCCCCGGTAGGGGCGCCTCAGGCAGTAAGCAATAAACTTACTCCTCCCCAAAGAGGGGAGGCGAAGCCTGGGAGGGTGGACCTCCTAGAACTGCACAGGACAGGCGTGCAGTATCCATCGGAACAGATACTACACTTTGATCTTAGCCAAAACGTGTTTTTACTACATTATTACGAAAGGTTTCACGCTCTTGGCGGCCTAAAACACAATTTGAGTTGCGAACATATTTTTGCTTTTGTTCAATTCCGGTTTTCCGCGTATATAAATATGAAAATAGAAATAATTGTAGGATATTTCATTTCAGTGATCGCGCATACATAATGTGAAACACCGAGTATCACAGCATCAGGTGTGAAATATTTATAAAAACGTCAAAAGCTTGTTTATTTTATTGATTTATTATTATTGTTGCTTAATATGTTTTGTTAAAATTTCTGTTTCTTTCAGATATCAGAAACAAGTAAGAAATTCATTAAATAGTTTTCAGGCATTCAAAACAGTCAGAGTGTTTGTATGGTAGGCAGTAACGTAACGATAAGAGCCGGAAAGTTTTCTGCATTAAGAAGTAATGACAGGGAATACATCTCTTCGTATAAAGAAAACTTTTACGCCGATTGTTAGAAAGGCTACCAAATGTACAGCTCCAAAACTGACTGCAGAGTTTAATGACCACCTTGAGAACCGAGTTTCAACAAAATCTGTTACTTTGCAGCTGCACAAAGTTGGATTCCACGGAGGGCAGCAATCAGAAAACCAGTAGTTGAAGAAAAAAACGTTGCAAATCGTTTAGTGTAGAGTAAAAAGATAAAGGATTGGTCGCTAGAACAGTAGAAAAGTATTATTTGCCCGGACAAGTCATCCATTAGCTAATTTCCGAACATCAGCCGAGCATACGTGTGGAGACAGCCCCTAAAGCATTTGACCCAGACTGCATTCGTCCAACTATTAAACATGGAGGGTGATCTGTTATTATTTAAGGGGCTCTATCTTAGAAATCCGCATGAGTCCCAATGGTTTCCCTTTATGGAAAAATTAATAGTCAAAACTATTCAGGCATTTTATCTGATCAAATTTATCTTATGGTTGCGGACCTATTTCCGGAGGGAAACGCTATCTTTCAGGATGATAGGGCACCAATTGACAAAGCTAAAGTTGTTACTGATTAGCCCAAGGAACAATCCAATAAATTTGAACATTTATTTGGCAACCACAGTCTCCCAGTATCATTGTGTATTTATAGTGTTTTTAGAAGAAAAAATCGATATCCTTCACCATCATAACTACAAGAACTGGAGATTGTTTTATAGCTGAAAAAACGAACAAACGTTATTTGGAAACAAATCAAGTTGTAATTACTGCCAAGAACGAGTGTATGCAATATATACAGAATAATGAAACACTTTTTTTTTCTTTTTTGGGAATTGGGGTAGGGTCCTGTTTCGGGAGCACATCCCCTAAATAATAATAATAATAATAATAATAATAATAATAATAATAATAATAATAATAATAATAATAATAATAATAATAATAATTGAAAAACCATACAAAGGACGGCAATGATCAAAACAGCTGCAATCTTAAGGAAAATCCTCGAATGCGGAAACTAACACGCATAAGCTACGAAGTGTAATCAGTCACATGGAATTTACAACAGGAATAAAAAAAAAACTACACAAAGAACACCACATCGCAAACCAAGGAACAGAAAGTGCAAGAAACATCACTTCATAAGCCCACCCCAATAAATTACACCGGCCTCAGCTGACACCACACAAAAATAAACCAATGAACAGAAATTGCAAGAAATACCATAAGCTCTCCTCCCCCGCTCTCGACCGTCCCTTCCCCTCCCCTTCCCACCTCCCTTAAACAAATGGTGTCGGCCGAGGCTGACACCACACAAAATATTTGTAGAGGGTCAAGGAGGATGAGAAGACCGAGGATGAGCAGCACAAACCAGACCTCCACTGGAAGAGTGCGGAGAGTGCTGGGACCTTGGGGAGGCTTATTGCCACCCAAATCCCAGAGAAGACCAATGGTCATTACCATCGAGAAATCAATGGTAAGCGGCTGTTGCGATACCACAAGGTTATTTATGGTGCTGATCGAATAGAGGTGAAGAGTACTGGAAATCTGGGGGGGCTTGTTGTCACTCAGACTCCAGGGAGCACCACCGGTTGACCTGTGTGATAACTCCTAGTGAGTAATAATAATAGCAATAATAATAATATTTATGCGCCCACCTGACTCACCGTGTCGTTTAGAATACGTATCTCATTATTTATGATAAGTTCATTAATTTAAAAATTTACCTGTTCAGTCGTTTTTGTTGTTGTTTCATCTTCTACTAGTCCCTTCCTGTTCATTCTCATAAACACACACACACACACACACACACACACACACACATATATATATATATATATAATTTATTTAGATACTGTATATTACATATTTCAGCAATGTACCGCGGTTTCATCCAAAAGGGCAGATTTAGACATCTTTAGTAAATCTCTGTGCCCAGTGGAATCATCGGCAAGCTGAAATGATTGTAGTCACGTCCCGATAGGGAATGGCATCAACAATGACAGAAAACGGTGTATCTCTGTGGGGGTCCCCGAAAAAATCCGGTGTGGGATAGTGATTAACTAAGACTTAAGCGAGATCGATGTTAGTTCGTGTATGAAAGCAAGTTTTATTTATTTATTTATTTATCTGTCAGCAAGTTTTATTTATTTATTTATCTGTTCTTTTTGGGATTTGTAATGTTATTGTTTTACCTAGTCTGAAAAAATACGAAAGGGGCGGCTATGAAGTGTGCCGTTTGGGTTTGTGAAATTAGGGTGCTTTTTTGTTGTCGTTTTTGGGAATAAATTTATGTATCAGATTAATTGTTCGATATAGGGCTGAAAAAGATGATGCAATAATATTTTTATGGACTTAACGTGTTTGTTTATTTTTGTTTATTGAATTGATGTTTTCGTATTTTCTTGGTCTTAATAGGAGGAAAGCCGTATATTAAAAAAAGCAGTGTTTCGTTGATATGTCCCGTTTATAACCAGTAGAGTTGAAAACAAAAATTGGTTATAAACGAAATGATGGATGCTATCTGTTATTTTCGTTTGAGGGGTATAAGTTTAGTCTCTGGGTGGGG
>OY744541.1:51158971-51338971 GCA_963556195.1 Sepiola atlantica
AATATGAACCGAACTATTTTTACGCTAACCCTAACCTAACTCTAACCTAACAGTAAACTAACCCTAACATATCCCTTAACTAACCGTAAACTAACCTTAACAAACCCTTTTAGTAAAGGTAAATTAAAAGGCATCCACAAAATTCTAAATGAATAGTTTCAAAAGCTACAAAGGTATCCAAAAAATTAGGTAAAAGTTGAAACTTGATCTAATTGATTGAAAAGTAGTCGTAGGTAAGTAACAGCACCTTTTTTATTTCTATATTTCGGTAAAAGTCGGAACTTGATTCGGCTTTCTCCGTTCGTAGTCGGAACTGCTTACGTCACGACTTCAACTCAATGGATACCTATTCATAAAAGCACCAAAATGTTAATGTAGTAACATACATAAAAAAACTAACTAGTGTTAAGGTTATGACATATCTTATACAAATACAGATTCTGCCCGTCTGTCCGTCACAATTTTTTGTCAGTTTTTTAAAACCAATAATAAATTCTTAAACAAATATAGCGGATGCCATGACCGGAAATCGAAACAGAAACCTTGAGATATTCAGTCTGAGGTTTTACCAACTGAGCTATTTGAACTGTTTTATTATTTATAAAACAGTTCAAATAGCTCAGTTGGTAAAACCTCAGACTGAATATCTCAAGGTTTCTGTTTCGATTTCCGGTCATGGCATCCGCTATATTTGTTTAAGAATTTATTATTGGTTATATAGAGCTCAAAACATTAGCTTAACAAAATGATCATAGCTTTTGGCGTGGCATCATAGATTTATGATTAATGTCATGTTTCAAAACATCAGCGATAATAAAAATTTAAAAAAATGAATGGGTAAACATATCAATAGTGTTAGAAATTATTTTAATTGTTCAAAATAATTTATTTTTCTTTAACTACATCTTGGCGTTAAAAACAATTTGATATTTAATATCGGTCCGTAGGGTTCATAATTTTAGTTGTATTCAATTTCAAAGATTACCATCAACGGCAACGTCGTTATGATAAACCAACATTAAAATTGAAATAATTAATAACGTTATGTTTTAGACCATATCGTTACTTTCCTGTAAGTTATTTATTTTACGTGCAATGTATTATTTAGTCATTAAATTAATTGAATCAAATTGTTTCAAATTAAAACCAAATTAATTATCGAGTAAAAGGAGAAAACTATGGTTTGTTTACATTAACACAGATCAGTTGATAAAAATGGTGCCGTGGTTTAATTATTTAAATATGTTTGATGTGTTAAGCTCCCAGATTCCGGAAGTATAGGAATAAATAGTAACTCTTTCATCTTGAATAAAATTGTTTCAAGTTAAAAAGTAACTAGTTCGTTTGAGAGATGTCAATTTTTTTCTTTTATAAATACAAATATGATCAGGTGCATTGCTATTGCATTATGGTTAATATTTACAAAATAAAATTATTTTTATTATTGGATTTTTTTAATGGTTTATAATCCAATATGTGATCTACCGAATGGTTTACAATCCAATATGTGATCTACCGAATGGTTTACAATCCAATATGTGATCTACCGAATGGTTTATAATCCAATATGTGATGTACCCATTAATCCAAACTCTATCTAACTAACTAACCCTAACCTAAGTTAGAGTTAGGGTTAGTTAGGATTAGGTTTAATCGCTAGATCACATATTGGAATGTAAACAACTCAGCAGATCATATTGGATTAGAAAACATTTGGTAGATCACATATTGGAAGAGCACCGAATTATTAATATTAAATAATATTTCTAATAATAACAATATTAAATAGAAAAGTAATAATCTAATGTGATTATTACGAAAGAGATTTTACTTTCTTTCGAATCATATCTTTTAGGGAAAATAAAACGATTTTTAAAAATTGAAACTTAAATTTCATTATCACAATTTAGTTTAGGCATTTAATTATTAATTGTATCAATGGAACAAAATTGTTTTAAATAAAACATATATTAAACAATAATGCTTTGACGTTAATTGTCACAGACATACAATAACTTGTCGTACTTTTCTATTACATAGACGAACTGAACCGATCCGAAGGTGCCCGAGAGTGTATTTACTTTCAGTTTCGTTTCGCTAATTGCGATCACTCCGTTTTCTTAATTCATTTCTTGTGAGAAAATGTTTACATTTTTTGTAATGATAAATCAACGAAGCTTAAGTAGGGGGTAGTGTAGCAGTGGACAGATCTATTTTTTTCGTATGTAGACATAATATATTGCGTTATGTTGAGTTGTGGTTCGGCTTGACGTATGCGCTATGATGCCCATACTTATGTAATGGCGTAGGCGAGAAAAATACTTCTGTGCAGACTCAACTTCAGTTCCCGCTCAGAGAGTTTGGCGCCAAAGATGAGCCAGTTCCTGATAAGATTTCGTGACGAAAAGACGTCCTATCTTGTTTTCATCCTTCGCTAGAAGCGGCAAGACGATATGGAACTCCAGGATACCACATTCCGTTTTGACAAAAGCCAGCCCGTCGAACAACTCTCTTTATATTCCAGTGTTCCCGTTGAATAAGGTTGATTGATACTTTATTAGATATTTAGTTTTTTTTTCTTTGGAAGATGGTGACCCTTTTATCATTCAATATTCAATTCCAATCAGATGCGTCCAGACGCGGCTGACTCGCCATAATGATTGTCTTCATTCTGGCATACAACAACTAATCTTACGATTAAAAGTTCAATAAATATTTGATTAATGTAATATATAAAATTAAGTCGGTCAGATTCTCGAAGTTAGCCATATATATCAGTGCATTTGACAAATCTTTGTTTGATTCTGACTAGCCGATTTTTTCTTTCTTCTACCCTTTTTGGCAAGAAAGTAAAGTATTTCACTTATGTTTCTTTCAAAAATACTTATTCCGGATAGAAGATTGTTAGACATGGGGAATTTTCTGTTTATGGCCTAAACAGCGTCAGCCACTTATGAAATTAATAAACAGTAATGTATACGTGGATATACCTGTGCCTGATTTCAGATAAACAATTATATTTAAAAAATATTAGCCTATTTATTTTAAAAGTTACTTGAATATAATAAACATACGTAAAGTAATTTGATTCATAAGACCTAATTTAAAATGCGGTTTTCGCACAATGTTGGAAACGTCCTTTCATATCGATTGTGTATGTGACACTATGGCTGCCGCAAAGGTCGGGGCCCGGTCAGGAATAGGAAGTGACTAATCGACAAAGACAAAAGAAAATACGGGATAGGAAATGACTCATCGAAAGAGACAAAAGACAAGTTGGGAGTGGTCAATTTCCATTGTTCAGGACAGGTCACCAAGAAAAGAATACTGGACACTTTTAGGAGTGACAGTGTTTTACGACACCTGACTACAGTAAGGTAGGTTAGTTTTACGACAGTTGACGACAATAAGGTTTATGACAAAAAGTTGACGAGTTGAGTTTTCGGAGAGAAGCCGAGCAGTTAGGATCTAACCTCCTGAGAGTTAGGATCGAGACTCCCGAGAGAGCAGATCGAACCGGGAAAACGATGAGATGAGATGACGAGTTTAGCAACGACGATTGAGGTCTCGACAGTACGCGACAGTCACACACACTCATAGTTCAAACTAAATTATACACAACGTATATGTGTTTGTGTTCTTTATCGTGAGTGGTGTTTCTTTTATGTTTAACTTGTGGACCAGTGCTGTGCCCTCGACTATTCGTCAGTGGATAGACGACTCGGCTCGACGATGAAGACAAAGAAGAAGACCACGGAAATACAACGATGGGGTTGATGGTCGTCGAGTGAGGCAGCACGTGGTTCTACATGTACTTACTGAACTTTCTTACTCGATTCTTCTTATGGTAAGTCCAACTTAAGAGTAGGTACCTTTCTCTCACGTTACTTTCAGTTTTTAAACTTACATTTCAAACCAAACCTACAATTATTTGCTTACGTAGAACACAGCAAAACTTCCCGTCGATAAAATTAATACAAAACTCGTTCACATACAGATATTTCATAGCAAAAACAATAAGATTTTCACTTAAGTAAATAGATCAGTTTTACAAATTAAAAGACAAAAAAAATCATAAATCTTGAAAGCTACGATGGTTATTTATACATTGAAATAAAGACTAACTCTTTTGTCAGCGTCGAGTCAATTTCAAATTAGAAAATTACAAAATAGCCGTCTAAAACATTTCAAACATTAGTTAAACACACACACACACAGAAAGAGGGAGAGAGATAGAGAGAGAGACAGACAGACGGGGGAATTCTTCTTATAGAATATAGTTAGTGTTCAAGAGATTGTAAAAATGATAAAATATGGCTACTACTCAATCATTTTCGGGTAAATATACTTAAAAAAAAGAATCGTCATGAAGTTGTTTTATTTTTTGACCAATTCGCCTTAAAACAATCTACCAAACAGACGCAAGTTCAAGGAAGATAAATCTGTTTCATAATTCATTCAAGGGAGATAAATCTGTTTTATAATTCATTCAAGCAAGATAAATCTGTTTTATAATTCATTCAAGCAAGATAAATCTGTTTTATAATTCATTCCTCTCCATCGGGTTATGTTATATTATAGATACAAATATAAAATGGAAAAATTAAAATGCATTTTTCAAGGACCCACTTAAAAATGTATACTTGTAACATTGGCTATAATTATATCTATTTGTCTCTGGGACATTGTCCGGTCAATATGTAACCAGGCATGTGGCAACTCAGTGTTAAGATATAAAATAATCTCGAAAAAAAAATTCAGGAATTTTAAAGTCCAAAGATTCACAGACTAAAAAGTTTTACTTTAGTTTCTTTTTTAACTTGACAGTTGGTATTTACAAAAATTACAAAATGAAAATAGTAATATGTTGTTTTTTTTAGCTTGGGGCAGGGGTTTCTTGGGTTAATCACATTTTCCCGGGGAACGCTGGGGCGGAGCGGCTAGTAGTACACAAACAAAAGAAATAAATATCAATTTTTTTTTGACGTGAGACATCATAATTTTATGAATATAGAGACAAAAGAAAAAAGCGTATGGAAGATATTAGTATGGCGCAGATGTAATGAGTAAAGGAAATAGGAAATATGAAAAACATGGTAAGGGACGGGAGTCGAGCGGTAGAGTGTTTATTTTAATTTTTTTTCTTGCTTGACTAGTGCCGGGTATCAGTTCTTGGTAATCATTCCAACATCGTAGAGACCGACCTAAACTACCAAACCATTTTTGTCGGAGTGAGGTACGGTTCGACATGGTTCCCAGGCATTAACCCTTCTTTTTAGGGAGTTATTACCAGGAAATGACAACAAGTCAGTTCAAGGTTATTTTTTTACCAAGCAGAGTGCATCCTCGGGGGAGGTGCCTTCTCTTCCGGTCTTATGCCACATATTGCTGTAAATAACAACTGCTAGCTGGAATACTCATCCTACGACAGGTTCTAAATTACCGAGACACGCTTGCATCCTTTCATAAGTGAAAGAGGTCGGACCTGAAATAACAATTTAAGCAACCAAAATAAACTTCTATGTTGAAAACTATGTGTAAATACAGCATAAAAGTCGTAAGTTGTATTTACACACAGTTTTCAACATAATTGTGGAGTTAATCCATCAATTAGAATGTCTTGAAATGATCGGTGAACCTCTCATTAGAATCTTTAACCCCTCTTAACCATTCTAAAATGTCTTAAAATGATCGGTTAATCCCCCATATAAATATCATTAAATAAGTGCTTAACCCCGCATTAAAATGTTTTAATCCCCTATTAGAATGTTTGAAAATGTCTTAATTACAATGTCTTAATCTCCCATTAGAATGTTTTAAGTCCCATTAAAATTATCGAAATTTGATCAAATTTTGATAATTTTAATGGGACTTTTTCATGCGAATATGCATAATTTTTTGTATAATTTTCGTATGGTTAAATCACATTAAAATCAGAAATAAAACATTCAGTAAACGTTTTATACTCCTTCCGGACGCGGTTGTCAGATTAAGTAAGAAATTGGGCTTTTTTGTGTGTTTGTCTGTTGGTTTAGACGTATTCACTGACTTCGCAACTTCTTTCTGGAATACGTGTTCAGTTGAGCTGAATTCATCCGAACCAATATAGACCATAGAATTCGACTTAAAAAAAAAAAATGTTTACTTTTAACATTTTCTTTATTCTGGAACAAAATCTTCGTACTAATATTCAATGGAAAATGGCGAAATGCGGCGCGTTTGAATAAATATACAAGGACCCCTCTCAACCCCCAAATTCCACTCATTGGGTTCGTAAACAAAATTCACAATCCTTTATGCAATTCAACCATATTATTGGTTATCTCAAAGATAAAGTCTATCCAAAGACTCCCCAGATTATTCCTGAACTGAAGAGGGTTAGGGTTAGGGTTAGGGTTAGGGTTAAAGCCCTCACAGATCAAAGCAAAGCAGGGCCAAGGAAGAATGTGTTCGAGTCATTGCCATTTTCAAGTCGTATCCAGGTGTGTTTATCATTTAACGGCGATAAAACAAAGACTGTTGGACAGTCATTACTGAAACTTGGTGGACAAGTAAGGCATAAACTGAAGTTTATTTGCATATAATTTGGTTGGATTGCAGAAAGCGCTAAGAATTTTATTAATGATTCCATGGGTGAAATTTGTTGGGTCAGTTTTTGGGGTCATGCAGTATGCTGCATAGTCCCTCTCCTGCTTCTAACCATGCCGTGGGGGTGGAGAGGGTTGGTCGTGTCGTCCAGTGAGTGGTCGTCTAGTGTACGAATTCTTTCTTCTCTGCCGTCGTCTGTTGTCTGCAATAAAAGCCATGTTCTGCACTCCGAAGACAAACTCTTCTGTTGAATTTAATTCATTTATTCAAGCGTTGTTATTTCATCTGGGGGAAATTCACCACGCCGAGAGAGACTAAGAGAGCAAATCCCACGTTATCGTAGTTAGTTATTAATGTTTTCTTAACTATTCCTAGAGAGGGTGGGGGAAAGGATTCTCGCGCTTGTCTTCCCTGAAGGGAAATATTCCGTATCTTTACATTGTGAATCGCACGTCCTCTCAGTTCGCTTTCCGAAACAGACTCTAAAAACTCGTTTCTCACGAGAACGAGTGACGTCACAGATCCCTTTGTTTCCCACGCAAGGCCCGCGAAGTCACAGAGCCTCTCGCAGGTGTAGACTGACCCTTGATCTGGGGTCTCGTCACCGGTAACCTTGTCACGTCTGCCAGTTCCGACTGTGAGAACAAGCCCTGTTTTGCACTCGACTGCCCCGCGTTAATTCGCGCAAGTCAAACCCGATCTCCTACATATACGTCCATTCCCATAGGGCCATTATCTAACACAGTATTCTGCATTTTTTAGGGATGCATATGAATGACAGATGTTGTTCGGCCAAAGGTAATAAGGGGGCACCAAGAAAGTGAAAATATCTTTGGTTTATTTTGGGCCACCCAGAAGTTTATTTCTCTTTGAAATAAAGTAAGTACCTCGTAAAGACAGGGACTCATGCTGGAATGTTCACAGATTGTCGCCATGATAATCCCCTGTCTGGTCGTTATCTCCAGTGTATATATCAAGTAACCAGCGTCTGGGTGGTCCGGTGATGACAAGTGAGAAAGACTCGGTCAGGAGGAAAGGAGATAGGAGGAGGAGACCTGGCCCTTTGGCCATGACAGAAAGTTGGGTTTTTTTTGGGGGGGGGAGGCGGGGGAGATGGCAAGCAGTTGAATCTGAGATACCTGACCAGGCAGGTGTGGCTCATCTGGGTTTCTTAGCCAAAGGATTGTGCTGGACGTATCTTTTTCTGGTCGGGCAAGGATCTCGTTTTGCAAGTTTGTCATTCAATTGGGAAACACAAATATTGTTTGTAACATCTAACAAATAAACCTGTTACTTGTTGATAAACTGGACTCATGGTTTTACTTGGGACGATAGTTCTTTGTTGTAACACTGAGTGAGATTATACAATAAGCTTTTGACCGGAAAAACGTGTGGAGAGGACCACGGCCAGTGCAGTGAACGCACGCATACATACAGGTTCACACTCTATCTAAAAATGTATATCTGTGTAAGTATCAGTTCTTACATAGTAGCAGCGGTGTACTCTGCTATTTTGTGCACATGACACATAATAACATTACGACAACAACTCGATTATAGTTCATTATTGAACCCTGGTGGACAAGTCAGATATAGAATGAAATTTATTTGTACCAAATATGGGTGGATTTAAAAAATCATTGAGATCTTTATTAACGATTCCATGGGTTGCATTTTTAGTATTACGACAACAACTTGATTATTCACCTACGAATCTACAAAAATAAAATAAGGAACAGTGAGAGCCCACATAACTACTGAGTCAACGATATAAACATGGTGACTGTGGACAGTTGTAGAATGAGATGTGACAACCCAAACAGAGCCAAGGCGATATCCATATTCTGTTAACAATGAGGAATCATTTTCAGGCAAAGGAAAATAAGAGACAAACAGGATTCAGTAGACGAAATTCCGCTGCGCACCAGAGAAACAGGTGTATTAAAATGTAATAGTTTTGGTCAATCTGCCGATGATAAGAAGTGGCTGAATATTGTATGAGAAAAGCTTGAAGAATACGAGAAATGAAACCAGAATTTCAGAGTGGCCTGCTTGGCACGTCAACCAAAAGATTGATATGAATAGTAATGAACGGGAGACAATGGGCGAATTTTATTTGCAGACTGTGCCTACACGCAGCCCACTTTGGCTTTCTGAGAACAAAACACAGAGACGGATTCAATTGTGCGTTCGACAAGATGATTACCGTACAAATCATAGCTGGAACAATCTACTTTGCCGTGCACAAGAAACTACTGACAGACGATAAAAAATATCACTAGAGAAAACTATGTAAGTGGTAAACCCACGAAACCATAATCAATCATATGAAACAACTGCAATCAACAAGAAGTTTAAACACACAACACAATGCCACAGATACTGTCCAAAAATGTGGAGGAAACCACACAATACAGAACTTTGCGTAATTCAAACAATCGCAGATTTTAGAGGGTATGGTTAAGTTTTATATCAATTTACATGAGAACTGTGGATGGGGCACAATGAAATTACTTTTCATATACGCCCAGGTCACCGGAGCAGTTTTTGAGAGAAAAATCATCCCCACTCATAATGCAATTTTCCATAAACAAGCCTTCGGTTCACAAAATATCAATGAAAATGAAGCAGAAATACAAGAAGATTAAAGAAACATTTAAGTTTTGCTTGTGTTTCTTCTATTCTTACTACATGGATTCTGATTTATTTTTCTTGGGACTTCGGTACAGATATCTGAAATGTTCACTGTGTGGACTTCTAATTTGTCGGATTCACTATTATAAGTAAATATTTATCATATGTCCCGTTTGACTGGTATTGTTCAATAGATGAGATTTTGTATCTTGTCTTCTCTTTCTTTTCCTTCCATTGACATATATTGGCCAATATATGTCAATGGAAGGAAAAGAAAGAGAAGACAAGATACAAAATCTCATCTATTGAACAATACCAGTCAAACGGGACATATGATAAATATTTACTTATAATAGTGAATCCGACAAATTAGAAGTCCACACAGTGAACATTTCAGATATCTGTACCGAAGTCCCAAGAAAAATAAATCAGAATCCATGTAGTAAGAATAGAAGAAACACAAGCAAAACTTAAATGTTTCTTTAATCTTCTTGTAAAAGAAGACAGAATAGCAGAAGATAGCATACTACCAGTACGGATATATAAACAAATGTATCATAACTCACCAAGGACTACCATCCTAACGGCGTATAACAATACCATCATATCATAAATTGGTATCATTCAAGTCCAGTTTAAATTAAATCAAGTCACATAATCAGCGGGAACATTTTTCATTGCAGAAAAAGATGGGCCATCAATATTATGATTCATAAACTGTACAAACATTAACCAATGTCTGAGATTCGTTTGAATCGATCGGTAAAGAAACTCTAACAGACAACGTCCGTCAGGACTTAAAAGTCATGCTAAGAAACAGAATGATACACACCATGTCCGATCGGTTAAAAACCGCGCGAATAAAAGAGCGAGAGTCTATTTTTTTTTTAATTTCTGATCACGTATACGAAATCACGTGACCGTAGCGCCTTCTAACGCTATAAACAATTATCTATAATGGATACTTTTGGTTCCTCTCTCCGGGATGAAATCGAAAACAAAACCGTATACGAATACCAAACAGAACTTTTCTCGGGTAAAATTTAAAGAGGAATCCAATGTTGATGCTAACTTTGTTTCAATAATATCGCGAGGCCTGCGTTAACGCCAGCTATCCCTAATCAGCTGAAACGATGTGTTACTTTATTTATTTTTGCATTAAATAATCCGAAAGGGGGTGATCTGCCGTAACATAGACAAACCCATCTAAGGCAAACAATCGTTATCGCTATTGCATTGTCTCAGATTGATTGTTCAGTTAAGGATGTCAATCCTCTCTGGGGATTACAGAAAAGGATATTTTTCCCCAGACGAATTCATGAATGGAGGAAAATCTTCGTCGATCAACACCTTCGCTTTTTTACTATGCAGCCGCCCGGGGGGAAAGAAGCTTGTTGTCGTCGCCCTTTGCTTTTTTCCACGAACAATAACATGAAGTAACTTGAACTAAATTCAAAATGTGAACTCAAGCTGGGTTTATTGCCAAAAACAGATGCATATAAGCTTCAATATATATATATATATATATATATATATATATATATATATATATATATATATATATATATATATATATATATATATATATATATACGTGTGTGTGTGTGTGTGTGTGTTTAAAAATCAAACAGCGAAATAACAAAACAAAGAAAATCATAAAAACAACTACACGGGACTGTATTTATAAAAATTTGGTACACATGGACTTTTCTATAACCCAGTGTATATATATATATATATATATATATATATATATATATATATATATATATATATATTCACTCCTTATGGAAAAGGATTCACTCCTAAACTAACAAACCGGTCATTATGAATTTTGGAACACAGCTGCTATGCGTAAGTAGTCCAAATGTGGGCTATATTTAGTTTAATTTAATTTTATGCAAATGTGGTAAAAAAGAGGCGAAAGCTCTTTGTAGCAAAAGTAATATACCTCCGATTTTTGTGAAATTAAAAAAATGGTATTAGACATCACTTAATAAATATTCCTCAAATTTCAATTTCTTTAGAGTATCTTAAAGGGATGTTAGGGGGCATAATATGGACACACCCTTCCATTTAAAATTTTAATATTTCAGATTTTCAGTGACTTTGATCCATAGTCATTAGATATCGATTAAGCAAGATTCCCTGACTTTCAATTCCTTGTTAAGACCCCTTAAGCATAAGTCTTCAATTTTAGACATTTTCCAGAATAAAAATTATGGACTGGACTTTAATCAGATTTCGAATAACGATTCTGGACATAAGGTTTAGTATCATTATCTTGATTTTTATCTCCGTATAAGGAGGAAATAAAAATGGTACAAAACCGTTCTGCTGAGGAAATTAATTTTACCCGACCTGGAAGTGATATTCTTATATATATATATATATATATATATATATATATATATATATATATATATATATATATATATATATATATATATATACAGTTCTGCAAAAAAGTCTACCAACTCAAGTGGCTATCCATCATTAATCGCACGACACACGACAATAACGCCATCATGTTTCCCGTACACATGTGTTATCACACACTACATCCGCCACCGAACAACGGTGAGCTAAACCTCAAGCTTACATGTCTAAAAGAAAATATATTATTTATCATACAGCAAGAAGAGGCAAGCATTATAGCCAACTTGACAAGACTATAACGAGTTAAAATGTAAAACCAGAGAGACAAGGACCTTATCGTTCCTACACTCTGACAAAGGGAAATAATTCTGTGTTATCTCACGTGACACATACGATAATCTCGCATTTACAAACCTTAGCAATGACACACTCTACACATCCGTTTCCAACATCTGTTCCGAACAAATCCAGTACCAGATTAACACAGCTTGGACCAACATTTGCAAAAAAGGAAACATCCCTAATAACTATAGACACAACCTTACTATAAGAAACAGTAAGCTTACCCCCTTCTACCATCTCACCAGGACGCATAAAACCGGTACAACCACACAAATCAAACCCATAGTATCCAGTATAGAAGGGACCCTCATCTACAAAATATCCAGGCCCCTTTTCCCAACTTGTAAACCATCTACGGACACGTCAGCAACTCGGATATAGTCATTCGCAGGTCACACTTACTACCACCAGAACTTAGACACAATCTATATGCATTCAGCCTTGATGTTGCCGTCATATACACCTCCGTATCCGCATACTCAGCGACCAATATTGTTTCAGCCTCACAGCTACCGATATACATGAACTCCTATACATAATAATAGACAACACATATTTTACATACAAGTAAAACAGGCACAAACAAATAACAGTGCTACCTATGGGATTCAACCTCTCAGTATTGCTCGCCATCGCGTACATAGATAAATTAGAACGCTATTCCCTCAACTCATGTCTCTCCTCCATTTTTTCACGCGATACGTAGACGACATACTTATTCTATCACCGTCCCGGGAGGAGGCCAACACAATCTTTACTACATTTAACAACACTGACCGACACATAATAGTTACAATTGAACACCCCGACAGTTCTGGATCCTTGGCACTTTTGGATTTCAACCTCAACGTCCCAGAGGAAAGAAAACAAACATAATTGCTAAATTCTACAGGAAGTGCGTCTGTAGAAGCATCTTCATACATTATAAATCAGCCTTCGTAAGGCTAAAATAGGTTGTACTGAGAACTAGTTAGCCCGCATCCGTAATTAAACGCAGCACGGAGGCTGATAAAACCGCCTACAGCAAGAAATTTCAGTAAGTACTGGATACGAATGGATACTCCACACCCATCATTGAGCACCTCGAGAACACCCGAAGAGGGATGAGATACAATCTTTACAATATCTGCTTCCTAAAGCTGCCGTACTTCAGCGACAAGATCACTACGGCAATGCTATACATAATGAAGTCTTGATAGACAACTGGTTCACTCCGGGTCATCACTGCTGTAGCAATTGACGATACACAATATTAATAACAGCAATAGACCTTGAAGCATAGCTAACTGTCCTATGAACATGACAGACATTGCACATTGTATATCTCAGATCTTAAAGAAAGGGAGATTATTCTCAACTAACTGAACGGCGTGAAATCCCTTCCTACATAAAGTCCCCACTCGGAAAAATAATTAAATTAATTAATTGAAACAAAACACTGAAGTAAGAACGGGTAAATAAATAAATAAATAAAATTAAATTTTAAAGAATTATAAAGTATACATAATTGAAAAAAATAGTTACACTAAAATTAAAAGCAAAAAACAAACATTTAAAACCGCCGTTTAAAATAATAAATTTAAAATTTAAACTCATTCTTTGCCGAATTAATCTCAACAGTTTTCCTATGCACGTTTGAAACTGATGTTAAACCAACATCTGAGGAAGTGAATTCTTTCAAGTAAAATGATGTTAAATCGCGCTCATAGGAAATATGAAATTGTAATTATAAACAAAACAAAATTATATTAATAGAAGGTAGAAAACTGACAACTTTAGTCCATCTTTTTATGTTTTAATTTGCTATCAGTTTGTGTTTACCCGTTACACCTCTGCACTATATATATATATATATATATATATATATATATATATATATATATATATATATATATATGAGAGCGAAAGCTCGAAACGCAAGCGTATGTAGGTAAAAATGATTTAATATCATTTATTTAAAATTAATATTGTCATAAGACCCTTTACTAAGATTAAAGTTGAGTCCTGTTCGGGGAAGTTCAAAATAGACTAATACGTAGCTATAAAGCATATTCAGACAACGTTCGTAGAATTTCTAGTCAGTCTTTCTAGATATGCCACCCTTCGCATGAATAGAACTTAAATTCCCTTCTTGAATGTGGTAATGTCCCATGGCCTAAAGGTTACAGCGCTTGCTTACGGAGTCTAGGTTGATTCTGTAGCAGCGGCTCGAACCGTGCGACCGTCCGAGATTATCACCCCCTACACTGATGAGAACGAAAGCTAGCGTGTGTAGTTAAAATAATTTAGTATTATATATATTTATATATATATATATATATATATATATATATATATATATATTTCTTAAAGCATTTTGCTTGGGTTCTCTCTCACTAACCTTCTTTTATATGTACCGGTGATTTGTGTTTTTTCTCTTCCTATGCTACCAACATATCAACCGGTGACTCTTTCTGTCAGTGAATGTTTCTCTAGAACGAGTTTTTTTTTGTTTTTTCTCTGATCTTCTGTAAGACGTGTTGCTTAAGGCGCCGATGAAGACGTTTTAGATTAGCTTTATCAAATCATAAAATAAAATAAATAAAATAAAATAAAGTATTTCTCAACTGTTTCGGAAACGATCGTACGACATACTAGACTTGATGTTCTAATCTTTGGAACAATAGTAATGTTTTAATTCATTAAATGTTTATATATGTTTATATATATATATATATATATATATATATATATATATATATATATATATATATATATATATATATATATATATATATATATATATATATATATATTAAAGCAAGGAATATAGACGTTTGTAACATTTTTGGGGGTGGAATGAAATTGAAAAGTGTAAAAACGAGAGGAAAAAGAAAACTAATACATAAATCTACTAAGCCGGCTTTCGTCCACACTCATCAGAGTAAATACGTAAAAATAATTCATGTACTACGATTAAAAACTTAAAAAATGTCACAAACGTCTATATTCCTTGCTTTAATATATATATATATATATATATATATATATATATATATATATATATATATAATTATATTTTTAAATAAATATTTTATTATTAAAACCTACAGACGCTAGTGTTTCATGCTTAATGCAATAAACATTGAGATGCTAATCACTGGCCGTCGAAGGATTCGAATAAATGCCTTTATTTATACAAACATTATTGGCTACATATGTGCACACATGTTTCAGCTGCGATCTTGTTCGAAATCCAGCTTCCCTGGGCCATTTTAAAAAACTGACCGAAGACGGATAGAAAAAAAATACATTCACGCAAATCGTTTTGCTTTTTGGAGTGTACAGCGATGGAAGAGAGGGGAGGAAAGAGAAGAATATTGGGAGAGGCAAGGTATTTATTCGCTCATACCAAGTTACTTATTCATATGTTTACACTGGTCCGTACACTTGTGCTTACACACATTCAAACACTTCCTTTTCTCTCACCCGGTTAATTAGTTTCTATCCATCTGTTTTATCTTCATAATATTTTTTCATCCCGGTTATAATTTCAAGCACTTGGTCAGTCTCTTGGTCAATACTTTAAACCTTTGAACCACCCACCTTTATTAGCCTATGATTCTTTCTAGGTTGTCGGTGCAGTTATAGCTAAAGTTTAATGTGTTTTTATTAAATATTTTGTGTAGTATATTACCTGGTGGGAAGTGTTTGTTTATGAGGTGCAGAAATTTATTGCTTATTTTAGTTTTATTATTCGATTGAAGGGGGGTGTAAACCAAATAATCATAAATTTAAGCACTATTATATAAACACAGTAACGGTTCTCTGGATTGTTTACCCTCTGGATACAGATTGTATCTTGATTACTATATATATATATATATATATATATATATATATATATATATATATATATATATATATATATATAGTAATCAAGATAAAATATATATATGGGTGTGTGTGTATTTTATTTTGTAACACAAAGTACTTATAATAGTTTAAAAGTTTAAAGCTAGAGCTATGCTATATTCAATATTTTTATGTAGTTCAATACCACCTCAATATCACAGAGGACAGATTCACATAATTTTTTACAACTTATTTTTTATTTCGCAGACAATTGTTTCGGCCAACATCAATATATTTGTAAAATGCTCCTATGCATTTATTTATTTCCTGGTGTGGCAATTTTCAGTGCAAATTGTACAAAAAAAAATCAAAAAACTTCAAAAACATGCAAAAACTTGGCGATCATAGCTCGAATTATAGTCATCATCGGCTATCATTATTAATATAACTATTCATAAAATTAAGGTACATATATTTACTGACCGTCTTTGTTCGTTTTGTCCACTTATTTTCTTTTTTCTTTAGTTTTTATTTTGTTATCATTTGCGTTTTTCCATTTTTTATCCTATTTTTCTGCACGTGTTATGTCGGTAAATTTAGGTGACTTCCGTTTTGCCCGTATCACCGGAAGTATGCCGACTCTTCTATTTTCTAACTAATTAACAATTAATATTCTTAATCATTCAATATCTGCTATAATTATTATTCTAAATATTCTTAAATTAAGACATATCTTTTTTCACTGATCACCTTTATTATTTTCACCCTATTTTTCCTTTTTCAATTATCTTATTCTATGTTCCACTTCCTTTTGTTATATTATACATTTTCATCGGTGAAGTTAGGTGACTTTCATTTTCTCCTAATCACCGGAAGTATATCCAATTATCTATTTTCTATCCGATTAGTAATTAAAATACATCCTATCTTTTTATATTTCTAATCATTTATCATCGGCTATCATTAAAGAAGATAATCTATAGTGTTAAGAGTATTTTATAAAATATTTTTATATTTAATTATAAATAATTTTATATATATATATATATATATATATATATATATATATATATATATATATATATATATATATATAGGAAATTAAAGTTGAGCACTCACGGGGATGTTAAAAATAGACTGTCAAAAAGCTCTAATGCAAAGTTCCGAATACGTTCGTCGAACACTCTCGACAAGTCTTCTATCTGTGCTTGCTGCTGGGTACATATAGATCTTACTTTCAGCTAATTACGTGAGTTTCCGTTGGCCGAGTGGATATGGCGACTGCTTGTAGATTTTTAGCTGACTCTGTGAAATGGGTTCGCGCCTCCCGACCGTCTGAAATTGTTACTTTCCTGCACGGATGAGAACAATAAGCTTGAAACGTTAGCGTCTGTAGGTATTAATAATTTAATATTCATATATATCTTTATGAATAAATATTAAATTTTTAATACCTACGGACGCTAGCGTTTTAAGCTTGTTGCTCTCATCAGTTCAGGAAAGTAATAATTTCAGACGGTCGGGCGGCGCGAACCCTGTTCACAGAGTCGCCATATCCACTCGACCACCAGAAACTGTCACGTGATTATGGGAAATTGAGATCTATATGTACCTAGAAGCGGGCACAGACAGAAGACTAGTCGAGAATGTTCGACGAACGGATTCGGAACTTTGCTATATATATATATATATATATATATATATATATATATATATATATATATATATATATAAAATTTGATTTGGCGACGGGTGTGAGAGCACTTTCAGCGACCCTTCCCATTCTTCAGTCAGTTTGAAATAAAATGGGTGTCGTAGCCAGCTTTTTTCAGTTCGTGTATTTTTTCGCGCTTGAACAGATAAGAGCTTGCTACAAAACTCATTTCATTCCATTCTTGACTTCATGTAACTAAAAATTACGTTTTTCTCTTTCCTATATAGAAGAAGAGAATCTATTTTAAAATTTCAAGAGAATTCTTATAGAAAAATAAGCTTTTCACCATTTTACTACTTACATTATTATTTCGTTATTTTAATGAATGAACCTAATTCTTGTGTTGACCATTTCTTATGCTTGCAATTTATTGTAATCTCATTTCTTGCTATCTTTAAATCTAATCATCTCCAGTTTATCACGTGACTGTTCGGCAGAGGACATGCCAAAACAGGCCAGAAAACGCCATCGAGTCGCGTGTGTTTGTTGTTGACATGCACAGCGACGCCGTTAGCGACACAGCGTGCACATGCCACTTGTTACTAGATATTCAGCTTATCACGGGGATATTGAGCTGTTGTTTAAACAATGGATACAACTGGAAAATTCCAACTTTCAACCGCAAACTTGATACCGCATGTTTAACTGGATATACAGTAACAACAAAAAATGACTGTCGACAATTCACTTTGATAAAAAGGTTTATCTCAAAATATCATCGGAAATAATACTAATAACTATTAATATGTAAGTTAGTGTGAGTGTCGAGGACATGCATTGCACGGAGAAAAATATATGAGAATAATACGATGGATGTGTAATGTTAGTCCTAAAGGCAGACTTAATTCTGATGACCTCAGAGGAAGATTATATCTGAATAGTATAGGAAGATGTGTGCAGAAAAGTAGACTTCGATCGTGTGGCCACGAATGAATGAAAGTTCTTGGGTTAGTAGATGTAGAACAGTTGAGCTAGCAGGTTCAGTTCATAGCGTGTGGTAAAGAAACACATGGGATGAAGTGATAAAAATGGACATGAGAGAAAAAGGGATAAATACAGAAGTAGGTTACTTTCAATCTCTTAAAGTCGTCCAACGGATGTCAGCATGTAAAACGGATGTTAATCGATGATTATGATGATGATGATTATGATGATAATTAGTGTAGTTTATGTTATTTTAAAATGTGTATTGATAAGGCTCTTTATATATATATATATATATATATATATATATATATATATATATATATATATATATATATATATATATATATGAGAAAGGAAGGATGAAGGTAATCCGACGTAATGGGAAATGAAAAAGGAAAAACCAAAAAGATGTTTTTTATGTATTCATCAACGTTTCGTCTTTATTTGTACGACTTCCTCAGGGTGATAATTTTAAGAAAAATGTCATACAAGTACATGAAAATGCAGCATGCTACAGACTTTCTTCAACCCGAACCTCGGTCCTGTGCTCCCAGTAGTGGCTAGTACTTCTTCTCATTAACCCATTATGTCAACCCAATATTTTCATGTACTTGTGTGATATTTTTCTTAAAATTATCATCCTGTGGAAGTATTACAAATAAAGACGAAACGTTGATTAATACATTAAAAAAACATCTTTTTGGTTTTTCCTTTTTCATTTCCCATATATATATATATATATATATATATATATATATATATATATATATATATAAATCTCCGAAACAGTTACATGGTAAACAGCTGATGATCCCCGTGTTAATATTAGACGCTTAATGTCTCCTGTTTTTGTTTCACTCTTAGATAATTAACCCCCCCTTTTTTATTTTTTATTTTATTTTACCTATATTTTTTCATTTATTAATTTTCCAACGAATGTTAAGTCTGCAATATCTTGGATTTAGTTAGTTTGTCTGGGAATTTAAACTGCATTTTACATTTTTTTTTTTTTTTTTAATGACTCAAAGCTTCTTTAGACTATATATATATATATATATATATATATATATATATATATATATATATATATATATATATATATATATATATATTTTATCGTCGTGTCTACAACTAATTAATGTGGCTAGACATAACGAGATTCGAACACAACATCAAGTGTTTCGCGTCCGGTGCTTTACCAGCTAAGCTAAACGAGACTGCTAGAGGCAACGAGAGAAAGTATATCGTATATAAATTAAGCTATTTATTTATATATTTTTACGATACTGATAACCGAAAGTATTCTATCTTTTTTACGGAACCGTATTGCCTTAACGCTAAGTGGAAATCACCATTTTCTTCACTTGAATGCTCCACTCATAAGTGAGCGTGTATCTATGCTCTTTCTATCCAAATACAGATCGGATCATCTATCGACGTCTACCGCTGGAATTTATGTTATGTGACTAAAAGTAATTAACCATGACAAATTGTCACCACAAATTAGAAGAAAATAAATGGCTTTGTTGAAATTTAATTAAAGAGATTTTCCGTGAATCGATGTACTGGCCTGAATTCGTGTCAAAGGTGATAGGTGTATCGTATGACAGCCACATCAATCTACAAAACGATTAGTGAGACACACACTTTTAAAAGTTTTCTCAAACTAAGCTTTAACAATATACGTATTAACGTATATTGTTAAAGCTTATATTGTGTTCGGTGTATGCAAACGTCTCTAACACATTTTCGATTTCAAATTCGAATCAATCGTGTTTTGTGTTTCTTTTTTAAGTAAAAATAAAATAAACAAATAAAACATGGCGTTCTTGATAAGCACACCGCTATATAAAAGACCTCTTTTTCATTTTTTTAAATAGTCAAATTTGTGACATGGCTACTCTTTTGCTCTTGGTCTTTTGGCTAAAATCAAAGTGTAGTATCTGTTCCGATGGATACTGCACCCCATAGACTGGTATTGTCTTGGCCTTCGGGGCTTGATTTACGCCGGTCTATGGGTCGGTCCTGTGCAGTTCTAGGAGGTCCACCCTCCCAGGCTTTGCCTCCCCTCTTTGGGGAGGAGTAAGTTTATTGCTTACTGCCTGAAGCGCCCCTACCGGGGAATGGCGACGGGGCTGCCCAGGCAATTTTTAAACCCCACTTTCCCGACCCGACCGTGGGTCACATCTTACTTGTGGGAGTAAGATAAAAACTGGTCTTGTGCCTAACTCCTGGAGAGGAGTAAATCAATACTCTTACAATCTTTTGGCTAAGATCAAAGTGTAGTATCTGTTCCGATGGATACTGCACCCCATATACTGGTATTGTCTTGGCCTTCGGGGCTTGATTTACGCCGGTCTATGGGTCTGTTCTGTTCAGTTCTAGGAGGTCCACCCTCCCAGGCTTCGCCTCCCCTCTTTGGGGAGGAGTAAGTTTATTGCTTACTGCCTGAGGCGCCCCTACCGGGAATGCCGACGGGGCTGCCCAGGCAATTTTTAACCCCCACTTTCCCGACCCGACCTTGGGTCACATCTTACTTGTGGGAGTAAGATAAAAACTGGCCTTGTGCCTAACTCATGGAGAGGAGTAAATAAATACTCTTACAATCCCTTTTGGCTAAGATCAAAGTGTAGTATCTGTTCCGATGGATACTGCACCCTATAGACTGGTATTGTCTTGGCCTTCGGGGCTGTATTTACGCCGGTCTATGGGTCTGTCCTGTGCTATTCGAGGAGATCCACCCTCTCAGGCTTCGCCTCCCCTCTTTGGGGAGGAGTAAGTTTATTGCTTACTGCCTGAGGCGCCCCTACCGGGGAATGCCGACGCTGCTGCCCAGGCAATTTTTAAACCCCACTTTCCCGACCCGACCTTGGGTCACATCTTACTTGTGGGAGTAAGATAAAAACTGGCCTTGTGCCTAACTCCTGGAGAGGAGTAAATCAATACTCTTACAATCAAAGTGTAGTATCTGTTCCGATGGATACTGCACCCCATAGACTGGTATTGTCTTGGCCTTCGGGGATTGAGTAAGTTTATTGTTTATTGCCTGAGGCGCCCCTACCGGGGAATGCCGACGGGGCTGCCCAGGCAATTTTTAACGGCCAGAGTGCTCACTTTCTCGGGCGCTGGCTTTTCAAACCCCACTTTCCCGACCCGACCTTGGGTCACATCTTACTTGTGAGAGTAAGATAAAAATGGCCTTGTTCCTAACCTCCTGGAGAGGAGGTAAATAAATACTCTTACAATATTGATGCATTTCAATAACGAAACGTGAAAATAACAACTAAGATGAGAATAGTTGCCGGAGTAATCCAAAAAAGTATTTCATTTTAATTTTTAATTCTATAGTATACTTTTACGGATGTCGCCCATCTTGTTTTTCATTTTTAAATGCTCATAAAAACGAAATTTAAAATCATTTATTTAAAAACAAATGATAAAAGATTAATATATAAATTATTTTATTAAAAAATCCCCTAAAATGAAATTATGGGGTACTTAAATGTCAAAATAGTGAGCGTGTTGTGCTGCTGTAGTCTAATACAAAGTTTAATAGCATGGCTGACATCCGCATTATTATCGTGTACTAGCAGGAAGAATCGAGCAACGTCGGGCCTTCCTGCTAGTACACGATAATAATACAGATTGACTGAGGGTCATTACAATGTACTTTTTCACTCTGATTAGAATACCATATTACTTTCTTTGTTTTTACGCCCCCCCTCCCGTTTCGCCTCCTAATATAGTTGGAAGAAACTGAAATGTTGTAAATTACTCTAAATTAGTGTTTTATACATATGGTTTACATTTAATTAAAATGGGATATACGTATTTTAAGGTTTAATGGGGTTCTTTCTCCATGAGTCACTTAGAGGTGGAAGCACATAGACATTCGGCACATAATGGGTAACATAGAGATTCGGGGATTCAATTCTCTTCCCCGAAGAATTTTATACATATGATATAAATTTCATTGAAATAGGATATATTTGAAGTTTTGAAGGAAGCTCGGTCCCCATAGCTTCCTTAGGTTTGGATGACACTTGAAAATTCGGAGTCATTTCCATTGTCTTCCCCAGAAAATTCTGTACATATGTTTTAATTTCATAAAAATAGGATATATTTGAAGTTATAAGAAGGTCATGCATAGATAGTCCCCTTTTAAGGGGATTTAAGGGTTTGTGAACAATTCCATTATCTTCCCCGGTAAATTTTACGTGAAAATATGTAAGATATGTAGATTTTATAACTTTTCTTTCTAGAGGGAACAAACACGCATACGCACAGACATTGAGTTATATATATATATATATATATATATATATATATATATATATATATATATATATATATATATATATATATATATTTAATATTAAAATGTTTTTCACCTACAGACGACGTCGTTTCGGGCTCTCTTACCCTCATCAGTGTAGGAATGGCGGTTGCAGGCTGTCGTATGGGATCGAACGCTGTTCTTAGATTCAGGCTAGAATCACGAGACAAACGTTCAGGACCAGGCGGCCGCGAGAAATCGACACAGACAGTAATTGAAATTAAGATACACTAACTCAGGAGGCGGGTTATATATATATATATATATATATATATATATATATATATATATATATATAGAGAGAGAGAGAGAGAGATAGATAGATAGATAGATAGATAGATAGATAGATAGATAGATAGATAGGTAGAGAGAGAGAGAGAGAGAGAGAGAGAGTGATAGATAGATAGATAGATAGATAGATAGATAGATAGGTAGATAGATAGATAGATAGATAGAGAGAGAGAGAGAGAGAGAGAGAGAGAGAGAGAGAGAGAGAGAGAGAGAGAGAGATTAAGTTACATGTTTAAATTAAAACCAAAACAAACAGCAAAACTATCGAAATGCGCTGAAGTTTTAAGAAATCATGCTGAAGTTATTGTAAAGAATCATAAAAGAGAGCGTTGGATACACGCAATCCATTTTTTAAAAAGTCAAGTTGGTTTATTATACTCATATTTAAAAAAAAAAAGTCCATTTCAATAAGTCCCTATTTTATTTACCTCCCCTCCAGAAAGTGAGACACATGTTCAGGTAAGGTTTTGAAAAGCCAGCACACTACAAAAAAATGCCTTAGCAGACCCGTCGGCATTCCCTGGTAGGGGCGTTTCAGGCGATGAGCAATAAACTAACCCCTTCTCAGAAGAGAAGATAAAGCCTGCTAAGGTGGATCTCCCAGGACCGAACAAACCATGGCACAGCCTGACAACAACAAAGTCACTATCAGGCTGATTGTTGAGGACGTATCTTAAACTGATATAAACAACACCTGCTCAAGGTGGGCCATTTACTTGCCTCCACCCGAGGGCAAAGTTTCCATATTTTGATATGAAAGTCACGCGTCAATTCTTCGTAATTATTTTCTTTTGTATTTAAACAGACAATGCATTCTCACACGTTATCTCTAAACATTAATATATGTGTTAATGTTTACATGTTAGTCTTACAAGTTTCGTAAAATATGGCAATCCCTTAGTGAATATATGCTATTTGTACTGTTTCTAACTCTCTATATGAGGATACAATTCAAAACAAAGCCCTATAGAAAGATGAAGCACAACTTTTCTCGGCACAACTTTTACGAAGAATACAATGGCGGCATTGATTTTGTATTAGTTCTTTTTAGAATAATATCGTAAGGTCTGTGTTTCCGCTGGACATCCATTAAGAGCAAGGGCGGCATTTTACGTTATTTTATTCATAACAAAGCCCTGTACTAAGATTCAGCACATGTCTTCTAGGGTTTTAAGATTTTTGGATGAATCCGATGATTATAAATATTATTCTATCTGAGCGCGTTATTTTCGGTAATTTGCGATAAAATAGAGTATAAGAATAATTGACTGTTTAAAAAATGATTCAGAATGACGGAGTAAAAAATGCACTTTACTTTACCCGGAATATATATATATATATATATATATATATATATATATATATATATATATATATATATAGATATATATATAGATATATATATATATATATATATATATATATATATATATAAATGTTGAATTAAGTTAAAGATAATTGAATTATCGTTTCATAATAATCTATCGTTATGATTTAAAGCTCAATATATTGAATAGAGCAATCAATTCTAGAGATGAAAGATGAGAATAAAAAATTGTAAAGATACAATATTTATTAGTACATCAAAAATTCAGAGCAAGGAGCTTCATACCATAATCCATGGATTTTCAAAGATGAACTCTTTTCATCAGAGGATAGAGAAAAACCGACAATGTAATTGTATATATTATCGGCAACATTTAACTTTGAAAAGTATATACACTACATGATTTGCTTTCATCTTCTAATATACAGGGTGTCTCAAAAAAATGTACTCACTCGTAGAATGACGAGAAAACTTTGCTTCATCGCTCCACACAATTTTGTGTGCAAACTCGACATCTTCTGCACATTTTGCCATTCTAAGAGTGAGTACATTATTTTGAGACACCCTGTATAAGGGCCACTTTCATTCCCGGGTGACTCGGCTAGTTCTTCATAGATACGAACCGGTGACAACATTTTCTCATGTTAATATTTTGATGTGCATTTGTGCAGTGCTGATGCAAGGGTGTCATGCCCCCCATCACTTGAATACAAGTAGCATGATCATAAAATGCAAATATTGTTGCAACCTGCTTATGAGCAACAATGGATAATACCATCTGATATAAGTGAATGATTCAACAAGAAAAATGAAAAACAAATACAACGTCTCTGCACATTTCGAATCAATCTTTTGTATTGCAGATAATATTGGCCAGCATTTCCAGATGTGTGTACAACACTGCTTAACGTGTGCGTTCTTTAAGTTCAGTTAAATTAATGATTTCTCGCAGATGCACATTTTATTGGAGAAAAAAACTCATGCCAAAAAAAAAAAAATAATGCGGGGGAAATGTATCTGGAGAACGCGGAGCCCGAAGTCTAGCTCATCCATGTCCAAACCATCCGAGTCCAATGTCCAAACCATCCGAGTAATTCCTGACAATTACGGCGTAGTGACATGGTGGCCCATCTTGGGACACCCTATACATGGGATATAAAAAATAAAAACTGAATTTGAATTCAATATGTGTGGAAGTTTGAATAAAAGGAAAAGAAAATTTCCAACAAAATGGAATGGTTAGTCGATGGAATGAGTGGATAAGCATGTTATCAAACTAGTTAAAATATTAACACAGAAACATGTTTAAAGCTTTCATGCGTTCCGATATATCGACCTGTATAGATAAATCGAAGCTCATGACATGTTTATGTGTAAATATTTAAACTAGTTGGCCCCTATGCTTATACACCTATTCAATATACTAATCATTTAATATATATATATATAAATATATATATATATATATATATATATATATATATATATATATATATATATATATATATGTATATATTTATAAATAATATTGTTCAAATTAACCCATATACACATGTGTTTCATGCCAAATCTATGATCATCAGTATGAAAAAAGACAATTCCTGCCGGTCACACGGTTCGAATCCCAATACGAAAGTCATATTTAACTTATTAGTGGGAGCGCGAACCGATGTGCCCACCACGCATTGTCTAGAAATGGGAGAGTAAATTTACGTCTTAATGGCAAATTCAGAGGCAAGCCGTCGAGAGCACTTAATAGGCGGGGCCTAGAATGTTGCATTACGCTGTAAATGACGGCTTGTTGCCAACTTACTTAATGTGCGCCATCTTTTTTTTTTTTTAGACATATTTGGTTAAATAATATCGACAACTAATGTCTGCATATTTTCTCTTTGATCCTTTCGAGTTGCATGATTAGTGTTCAGATGTCAGACGGGAACTGGTTGATGAACATGTCATACTGGTTGGGTACCCTAGTACTTTCGGTTGTTTGTGGAACCACTTTCAGTAAAGAACATAAGTTCTTAAATGTTTTAGTGATGTTTTTAGCGGGAACCGTTAGGATGTTTAGTGTGAATAAAGTATTAGTATTAAAACATTTTTAGGGCGTTTTCACTGTTATCGAAATTAATTTTGCTGATTGCTGGCTTTTTAGTTTTTATATGTTGGGCTTCTAATATATGTGGTTTTAGTTGGTTATTTTCATATTCTAATATGGTATGTAATATATGTAATATATGTATTATCTACGAGATTTCTCTTCAATGTTAAGAGCGAGAACAGGAATGTTTACTTTTTAAATGCTGGGCTATTGCACTAGTGTCAGAAAGGTGCATGGTGAGACGTAAAATAATAACATTTTATATATATATATATATATATATATATATATATATATATATATATATATATAATTTTACTATTTCATGTATATACACTTGCATTATAAAATAATCTATTTACGTATATATTATTTTATATGGGGCCATTATATATTTGTGAACGTGGATGTCACTTTCGTTACAGCTGCCATCCATATGGTGGATACTATTGACACGGATTTTGCCGACATAGATGTCATCACTTACATAATATGTATATAGTAAGTGCATATATATGTGGTTCTCTTCCAGCAACTGTTCGCATGCGTTACCGGAAATTGTCTGCTTCTCCTGGCATGCAATAGATTATCTCTTTGAAAAATAAGATTATCCCTTTGAAAAATAAGATTATCCCTTTGCAAAATTAGATTATCCCTTTGAAAAATTAGATTATCTCTTTGAAAAATTACATTATCTCTTTGAAAAATTAGATTATCTCTTTGAAAAATTAGATTATCCCTTTGAAAAATTAGATTATCCCTTTGAAAAATTAGATTATCTCTTTGAAAAAATAGATTATCTCTTTGAAAAATTACATTATCTCTTTGAAAAATTACATTATCTCTTTGAAAAATTAGATTATCCCTTTGAAAGACATCAAGAAAACAACAAAATAGAATCTTACCTTTTTTCCTTACAAAATTGAAAAGTCCGTACACTTAATGGCGACAATTTGGGCCGATCCAAGTGTTACTTGAAGTAAAAACTATTTTTTTTTAATGAAAACAAAAAAAAGGATGATTATCAACTCTTGTTTTAAGATGCCATTTTGGCCGCTTCTTTCTCTTATGTTTAAATAACTTTCGCTTGTGTTTATTTTTCTCCTCTTATGTTTAGTAACTTTTTAAATTTTTAGATTGGAAAACTAATGTCTTCCTACAACTAATGAGAAGTTGCGTGTTGGTCGTTCACGCTGGATCGAGGTTTATTTCCGGATATTGTGATTGTGTGTGACTGTGTGCCGGGTGTAGGTAGAAGGGTCAGCAGAAAAGCACGATGTTGACTTTAATCGAACATCTAATTTCCAAAGACGTCGAGCACCCAGCTGAGAATATTACCCCTCTTTCGAATGTTTATGTTCGTGAATTCCTTCGCTCGCAAAGTAAGAAAGAAAGAAAGATAGAAAGAAAGATAGAAAAAAAGAAAGATTTAAAAATCGAGCCTAAGAAAAGGAGAGAAAATGCTAGAGAGTTTCTACAAACATGTTTTTGCTTAGAGGACAAATAGAAAAGGAAAGACAGAAAAGGCAAAACAATAAATAAAACAAAAGTAAATATAGCGAATAATAAAAAGAAACAAAGAAAACTTAAAATATACAAAGACAATGATTGAAACGAAGGAGAAAGAAAAAAACGGTGAAATTCGAAAGAAAGTTACAGAAAATGCGAAATATTGTGATAAAATCTCACAAATATTATATATATATATATATGTTTGTGTGTGTGTGTGTGTGTGTGTACATACTTTTAAAAGTTACGATTCCTACACACTCTCTCCCTCCCTCCCTCTCTCTCTCTCTCTCTCTCTCTCTCTCTCTCTCTATATATATATATATATATATATATATATATATATATATATATATACACATATACACACACACACACACACACACATATATATATATATATATATATATATATATATATATATATATATATATATATATATATATATGGCTCTGATGTCCTCCCTGTTGACGCTGCCACTCATAAATCTGTCCACGTCCGGACATCATAAATAACTCGACCATTTTTCTCACAGATTTATGTGTGTATCCGTTTATATTTTGTACAGCCGCGTTGTAGAGCCACTTTTATTTCCAACAAGCTCGCTAGCCGGCGTTGCACGGGAGTTGCTTAACTTGCATTTTTGTTTCGTCCCTTGTTTCGCCCTCCTCTCCGCCCTTTGTAAAACCTTTCCCTTAATTATTTTCTTGTAAGAAACTAATTGCATTTTTGGAAAAATAATTCAATAAAAATATATTATTCAAAATGTAAATTTTGTTATAAAATCGATCGAACATCTCACGATGTGTTGGAAATACTTTAGATTCTTTTTTTAACTCTCTTTGTGGAAAAACGGTCGGTCTGTGAAACTTTTAAAATACGCAAATAATTATCAAACACCAATTTAATTAACTGAAATAAAATTTGCATTTTTTTTCTGTAAAGTTTTGAAAATGTAAATAAAAGAATTAATCACAATTTCCAAAAAAATCTCATTTTACTTTTTTAATTTTATATATATTTTCGATTAATAATAAATAAATCTAACAATTCCAAGTTCCGTCTGTGCGAGCAACACAATATAATTAAACAAAAAAACCTTTTAGTAACAGTTGTAACGCATGGACTTTCAAACTTGCTTCTGACCAGAACAGCGTTAGAATAACTGATTAGAAAACCCTTTTCTGACAAGAACAGCGCGAGAATGGCCGATTAGAAGAAACTTCGTGAGAATAACTGATTATAATATATTTTTTACTGGCCAGAACAACATTAAAATAACTGATTAGAAAACCCTTTTTCCGAAAGGAAAAGCGTGAGAATAACTGATTAGAAGACTTATTTATGACCAGAACCGCGTGAGAATAACTGATTAGAAGACTTATTTATGACCAGAACCGCGTGAGAATAACTGATTATAATAGAATTGTTTTGCTGAGAGCAACGCGAGAATTTGTTACCCATATAACCTAGAATTTAGAATGATTGTAGAATGACGAGTTTGCTCTGAAATTATAACATCGAACGGAGGTTTTTACATGTTCTTGTATAGTGTTTTATTTCATCTTAGTCGCCGTGGATATCAACATGATTATATCAGAGTGACTTGGTTGAGGTTAAGGACGCCATCAACGTGGTTGACACCACTGACACAGACATTGTCAACAGAGCGACGGAAATATATGGATATCACATTGTTTGGAAGTATAGTGTAGATGATAACCACTATGACGGCAGCACTGACACCTACGCACACATATTTGCTTTTATTTATATATATTTCTCATACCCATCGAAGTATACAGACAATACATTTTTACTCATATTTATTAGGATAATAAAATAATTCAAATTAAGTAAATTATAAAAACAATTGTCTTATTCTTTCAGTAATTATTGAATTAATTCGTGACCGTATATTGAATGCCCGTCTCTGGGGCAACCTTAATGACAGCACAGAGGTTGAGGTAAACAAGATATTGCATCCAGGTGGCTGACAGTGATACGACATGTTTGGCCGGAAGATTAATATCCGGCTGTTGAAACAGAAATTACTTGCATAAAAGCATAAAGAGGTGTATGCGGGGAGTAGCCAAGTACATTGAGTGCATAGGCGACATTCCAGAATGGGTGTGACGGTTGAGGATGCGTAGGTGTTCAAAAATGTTATATTAACGGGCTCAATTTTGGATCTGCACTCCGCACTTTGCACTCCGCCCTCAACGACTCTCACTCACCCTACTCATTCGTTACAACAAACAATAAATGTATACCAGTATATTATTAAACACAAGTGCTCGTCGTCTTTTAAGCACAGCCGCAATATGAGTATATTGCGATTTTGGATTTGGTGCTTCCTGGCCAGCTACGCGCACGCATGGACGGCGGCACCAGGGTGGGGGTTCGGGAGGGGGCTCCCCCCCCCCACACACACTTTTTGACTCCCCCCCCCCCACTTTACGGTCATCAATAATGAAGTTATATATGCATGTGTTTAACCGGGCCCCCAGTTTTTAGGAGAGCCCCCCCCCCACACTTTTATAACTGTCCCGCCGGTCCTGGTACGTGAGGCATATTCGATAAAGAACCTGGATACCAGCAAACTCAAACGATCGTGAGAGGACATCAAGAAAATGTAGGTGACTTTTTTCGATTTTACTTTGCGTATATTCTGCTCTCTTTCTTTTTTCATAATAAAAAAATCTTTTTGTTAAATTTGGTAATATTTAAAATATAGCAACACTCTTGTGCTTATTTTGTTTCAAATCTGATCATACAGAAACGTGGCTGGGAGGCGGGTCCTTTTTAAAAATCATGGTGCGTAGAGAAGATGGTGGATACAGATGGAGATGCAGCGATACTTTAACGTTGTACGACTTGTAGATGAAGACTAATATCAAGCAGCTCTTCTTGCAACGGGGTTGGTCAGTTGGTCAGTTTGTCTGTAGGTTAATGTATCACGGCTTACATGAGGCGAATTAAAGCGATCACTAGAAGACTATTACAGGGGTGTTTCAAAACCTCAATGTGCGTATAATCGAATTAGTCAAACAGGGTAGAACAGAGGGAATCCAGAACTACACGCAGATGACACTATGTCTGAGAGAGAGTTTTCTCTCTTTTATTTCATTTGACTTCAGTCGAAGTTCTTAGAAATCAAGAGGCTCTTTCTTGGGACTAACACTTGATCTCTATATGAGATACATAGATATTCGAATATTCCATTAAAGTTCTCCTTTACGTCTTAAACAATGAGTTAGTAAATAAGTTAGAACATTAATTTTCCTCTCCCCAATTGACCAGTTAACTATGTTATATTAAATCTTTTGTGTGGTCACTTGGTCTTAGTGGATTTCAGAACAAGAATTCATCTAATCTGGTGGAGTATCCAGCTAAGTGCTGTTACTATAGGCAACATCACTTGGAGAAGGTGCACGAGATCTCATATAAGCCATACCGAGTGGATCTTATTTTTGCTTCGAATACTATGTTATTAGTCAGGGTTTACTTGTGGGAGGAAGTATCCTCATGTCAGGTTGTCCTAACAAACCCCTGTACAGAAAGACCTGACACACTCGAGTACAGTATTTAGTAGGCATTCAAGTTCTCTCCTGTTTTTTTTTATATGGGAAATCAAGTGGTTAGTAAACAGATGCTGTGATTGTTAAAAGATATAAGATAACGACGAATCACAAACTTGGTAGGTGACTTATCAGAAAGCCGTATTCGAATTAAAGTGGGAAATCTTGCTTGATGCAAGCACAGAATATGAAAATGGAGGTGTGCCAATATAATATTCGTGTTTCAATTTCCGAAACAACTAAGGATAGGCGCAAAGAAAAGAGTAAAAGTGGAAGCACTAATGATTCGAGATATGCATAAGGAAAGGAAGTGGACAGGTTATTAGGCGTTTGTGCTATGGAAAAGAAAGTTATGTTGAGATATTCTGTACGGGAAATTACGATAGTCCGTTTGTGCGACGCCAAATGAACAGAACAAGAAGGTACCGATGCACAGTTGGTAATATGGGAGCGCCAAATTCCGTTTCCATTAAGACAATTACGACAGAAGGTAGAACTTATAGAGCTTTGGCAGATACAGGAGCGAAGGTATTAGTCATAAGCAGTAAGGTTTATAAATCGTTTATACTTGGACCTAAACTACAAAGGAAAGTCGCCAATTTACGGACTGCTAATGTGCCCCTATTATACGCGGATGACTTTTCGGTTTCAGGTTCGAATAGGAAATCAGTGTTTGCCCATCATGATTTCTTCATTGTGAAGTATCTTAATGGAAATGTTATTGGCTTATGCAAAACAGAGTGAGAATGTATTTTGATTTTGGGGCTTTAAGTATTGGTGCTTCGTTTATGTCTGCCACACCGATGCCGCTGCGGCCAAACTGTTGACAAGTTTTCTATGCACCCCTGTCCTGCAGATTTTACGCCAGTCGCCTGCCTCGTCACTCAGCACTCAAACGACGTCTCGGTTCTGTCTGGTTGTCATTGCATACCTTATCGAGCCAGTCGGCCTAGATAGAGGCGATGGTCGTCGACTCGACACTCTTTGCTTTTAGAGACGGAAAAGCCATTTATATGGGACGTTCCTTGCTCCGGCTCTTTCATAAAATCAAGAATTGCAGAATCGGCTGTTAGTCTCGGCACTGCAGTTCAGTTTGTCGAAACCAGAAAAAACGACAAATACATCTCACTAATCGACCGTTTTATTGTCTAGTCTATTTCGGTCAGGGGTTAAATCTTCTTCGTTTATTTGGGGTGTATTTTTAGCCTGGGTTAATATTGACCATTTCAAGGTGTATTTTATGTTTTTATCTTTACTTGAAGAGCAAGGAGTAAGAGAAAAGATGACAAAAATAAGTTAAAAAATACTTTTTCTTTATTTATATGTTTTTGTGCATATTCTCTTTATCAAACAACTAATGGAGAACATTATGAAAGTAGATTGTAGATAAGCTTCTTACGTCTCTATGCACGAAATTGAATCAAGCAAACAAACACTGTATAACAAAATACGAAATATAATTTATTTAAAAGGGTTACTTTACTATTTGGTAAAGTAACAGAATATTGGACAGTGTCCAGAAAGGAAAATCAAAGAAGCGTCAACGTTGTGGCTGCAGCTGGAACGATGGTCATGCAGGAGAGAGATAATGTTTCCTCGATCGCGTCTTGTTTCTCTCTGCCGATGTCGTCCTTAGACTAAACTGTCAAAATAGTCCGTTTGGGGACAGCTAGAAAATCATACGCCCTGCAAGCCGATTGGTCAGTGTATGACCAATTTGCTCACAGGGGACAAGAAGAAATAGGTCCTAGGTCCGACCGCTACAGATAACAATTTTTTCGAGTATCTTTTAATATTAGTTTTGTTTATTTACCTACATAAAAATGCAACTAAGATTTTTAAAATTGGTCTGTTATGGAAAAAATAAATAAACAAGTGGAATGAAGAGAACAAATTTGATGTTGACGGTTTGTGTTTTTAGGGGAAATTTTAATCCGATGGTAAATAAAAATTCACTGAATAAGCCTTTTGAAAACATCTTGAATTTATTATTAACAAAAATGTGTTTTAAAAATGGGTAGAAACAATTGAATATTTATGACATCATATATATATATATATATATATATATATATATATATATATATATATATATGTGTGTGTGTGTGTGTGTGTGTGTATGTGTGTGTGTGTGTGTAGATGTGTGGGTGTGTGTGTGTGTGCGCGTGTGTGTATGTGTTTTGTAAAGTGTCCGAACGAGCGAGATAAGGAACGTAAACAAACTTGATTTGTTTATAAGATTAGCCGACATTAGATTCTCTTGATGTGACGTAACATCCGGTGTTATGACGTCACATTCACATTTTTAAACTCATACATATGAGGAGAATGATTGGAATTTTCTGGCAAATAGGATAAATGGCTTACTAGCCAATCCTAGTCTTCGGGTTGGAATCACAAAAAATGTTCTCTTCTTGCTTTGAGAAGGGGGATAGGTTTATTGCCTATCGCCGTGGGTGTCATCACAAGGGAATGCTTACGAGTTCGAACATGGCTATTTTAACCACAACTTATCAAATTACAGAGTAGACGGCGATTCAAGGCATCCATGCTCGCCCTCGTGTCTAGAAGGTCTAAAACAACAATGTGGAGATAACCAGTTAACATTCATTGACCCACTCTATCCCTTGCTCTGGAAATACGAAATGCACCTCCGCAGACATTCTCCAACACACGAGGTACGAATCAAAAAGTATCGGGACTAGTATCACAAACTATTTATTTCCATTTCGAACGACAGACTACATGGTTTCGCCATAAATCTAGTTGGTGGTGATCTGTTCTCTTCCCTACAACCCCTTTATTACAGAAGCGACGTTGCTAGTCTCTTTCTATCGCAATTTTAACCACGTACAGGCCAAAATCGATACACGTAAGGACCTCGGGCAATAACTAGACAATTAAATAAACAGTAAGAAAAAAAACAAGCTATTTTAAACAACAAATAATTTATTGAAGAAAAAGAAAAAAAAGGGTAAAATGAGTTCGGCAGAAAGTCATTGTTCAAAGTTCACTTCATAGACTGAATTTAAGTTCCGATGGACACACGGAAAGGCTGCATAAATAAAGTCCTAATTATGCTGCCCGAAGGCTTATTAACTTTGCTAGGAAAGACATGTCAGAAAAAAGAGAAAACTTACTTGAAAGAATTTTGTTAGTAAAATAAAAAAAATACCAGAAGAATATAGAAAAGTCCTTTTGTTCGCGCTGTTTGTTTCCTTTGATTGTTCATTTTTTTTATAGACATCGCATCGTTTCTTCGATCGACTCCTTTTGAGAATAGTGGCACTCTTCCACGTCAACTCTTCATTTGGAGACATCTTTCGGAACACACTTCGTTTTGTCTTTTCCAAAGGCACATTTGCCTTTCAAATGAATAACTTCCTTGTTTCTGTTTTTAGAATTCAGTGGACTTCTCCGTCCAACGTAAATATTCAACCTCGAACACTAGTTGAAACTCCAACTTCTTTGAAGATTTTTACAGGCATGCTCTCTACATATTCCTGTTTTAACATTCTTGTTTTTAGGACTTCTTCATGTCCGAGTTGAGTCGACCGACCTCTCCACCTCGAGATCGTTTCAGCAACTAACTTGAATTTCGCGGTTATTTCAACGGCTTCCGGCGTCAAACGCCCACGCTTCAGACACCGACACGTGCCATCAGCAGCAGTCATTCATTACAAGTTCTTAAAAGGGGGTTTTAGAAGAAGAAAAGAAAAGAAGAAGAAGAAGAAGAAGAAGAAAATAAATTTCTGACACTCTCCCGAACAAAAAAAAAGAAAAAGAAAAGGATCGCTCACTTACAGTCTAATAGTAAACATAGTCAGGATTCTTATCCTTAACACATTTTCTACCTCTCTTAGGTTTAGAATTCTCAGCTCCATCATCATCACTGCACAAATCCTTATTTTTCCCAGGTCTCACTTGGTACGAATGAGATATAGATAGCTCCATAGGATACAAATGCTTAATAGAATGCTCGCTACATGTCTCTCCCTTCTTTATCAAGGCAGAGCGAACAATTCCGTCAGACCCCTGAGTGAGCTTAACAACTCTACCTAGCTTCCAATAGGGCCTAGGTTTAACGAGATTCCTAACTAGGACTATATCATCTACCTTAATTTTGTTACTAAATTCCGCTTGATGCAAATCCTTAGACAATTCCCTCAGACTCAGTAAATATTGCTCATACCACAATGACTTGAATCTGATCAAAAGGCATTCTCTACCTTTCAAACTCTCGATCAAATCCACTCGATTCGGGGGCACTTCTAAACAAGAATCGTTTTCAAGGTTCAAGAACACGGTTTTCCCAGGAGAAAAACGCATAAAGGCACTAGGAGAGATGACTTCCAGGGAAGCATCATCGCTACAACGATAAGTCAAAGGCCTATCATTCACCGCTCTTTGTATGTCAGACAAAATGGTTAGCAGTTGAAAATAATCCAACCTCTTGCGACCAATTGTTTTGAATAGACAACACTTGACAGTTTTTATCAACCTTTCCCATATTGCTCCGAACCAAGCAGAATACGAAGGAATCCTGCAGTGTTTTATATTACACATTTCCAAATCTCCTCTGAATCCATCAGAGAGAAGAACTTCTTTCACTAAGTCGCACCCAGCAACAAAGGATAAAGCATTGTCTGAGTATATGTGTGATGGCACACCATATACATTGAAGAACCTCAAAAAGGCTAACACTACCGATTGAGTACTCATTTCTTCAACCAACTCCATATGTATAGAACGCACACTAAGACAAGTGAATAGCAATATGTACATCTTTTTTACTTTACTACCGTCCTCTACCCACAGGTGACCCGTGAAGTCTATCCCCGTATGGTAGAAAGGTCTGATAAGATTAACTCGATGCTTGGGTAGGTTTGTCATCTTAGGATAACGAAAAGACAAGGAGTTAAACTTCTTGCATACCATACAACTAGCAAGAACAATCTTGACGGCCTGCCTGGCCTTAGGTAACCAAAACCCAGAATTGCGCACCTTATCAAGCGTAGCAGCAATCCCCAAATGCTTGCATTTTATGTGACACTCCATCACCAACAAACTGGTTAGGTGACACATTTTAGGCAGCAGAACAGGACTTTTCACTTCTTCGGAAAAATATTCAGAGTTTTCTATACGTCCCCGACAACGTAACAAATTGTTGTCATCCAAAATTAGGTTCAACTTATTCACCAACAAAGGAATATTACTTTCAACTTTACTTTTCAGAAAACTTATTTCTTCAGCGAAAAACTCACTCTGAGTAACCTTAATCAAATAGGACTTTGCCTCAGATGTAAAATTGACATCACGCTTATCGCCCTTTAACTTGGCAATAAATTTAAACACAATCTCTAAGGTACTTATCAACCTTTTGAGAGAAGAGAATCTTTCTAACTCAACCACACATGAGTTAGAATCCCCATTCAAGCCAGTATAAGCAGTTACCAAGGTCTTGCATTTGTCACTAATGCAATCCAACTTATAGTCAGGCCACTTCAACTTTTTTGTCTGTAACCATACTGGACCTCTAATCCAAAAGTTTTTATCCTTTTTAAACTTACTAAAGGAAACGCCTCTAGTTAACAAATCTGCAGGGTTTTCACTAGTACTTACATACTTGAACTTTAAGGTATAACCCTTACAACTTATCTCATTCATAATGAATTTTATATCCTTCAAACGATTTTTGGTGAACTGGCACTTAGTGTGTACAGATTCAGACAACAACCAAGATAGCACTACCTGTGCATCTACAGCAATGATAATTTCCTCAAACAGCTTGGGAAACATTTCAATCAAAATAAGGAGATGCTTAATCCCCAGATATACAGCTAGTAATTCCAACGTAGGAAGAGTTCTTTTAACAGAAGGAGCCACTTTGGCTTTCGCATAAAATAGCCTGGCCTCTCCTCCCTGATACATATATTCGACTATGCCATAAGCAAGATTCGAAGCATCACAAAACACGATCAAGGTAACAGGCGAATTGGTTTGTACTGAACATCTTTCAAAACCAATTTTTTGAACATCTCGGAGATTTGCCTGAAAACTATTCCAAACAGACAACAAGCTATCAGGAACTACCTGATCCCATGCCACTCCTGATTTCCAAACTTGACTTAATATAATTTTTCCTTTTATAGTTATCGGCAATACTAAACCTAACGGATCGAATACAGACGAACTAACGGATAGCATATCTCTTTTTGTGGAGACTGACTTTTTAACTTCACCTTTGGAGATACCAATTTCGTCTGACTCAGGGTCATACCAATACCCCAGTACTTTCTCACAGGGCACTCCATGAGAAGAGTAATTGTTATCTGCTCGAATGCGAGCAGACACCAATTTACTGTTACTACAGCACGTTTTCAATAAGAAGCTTCCCTTTTCCATGACATTCACAGCCTCGGTATAGAGTTTCAACAATTCATCAGGAGACCCATGTGTTTTCACTAGATTATCTACGTAAAAGTTTTTTAACAACATGTCTCTACAAGGTCCCAGAAATCTAATCACATCAATCCCTATCAGACCGTATATTTCAAGAACATCACTTCTCAATTCGGAGAAATCAGCAGCAAGTTTAACGTCGCTTTTCTTCAAATTACTGATCACCTCCTCCAACCCTTTCATTTTGAAGGACAAATCCAACTGTTCATCCATCAGAAAATTGATACTTCTCGCAACATCGGGAAAGGACACCTTCAATGTTACTTCATTCAAGTCTTTCTCTTGGCTACCAATAAAGGTCTTTATTACGTATTTTCGACGATGCAAGGAAGACAACTCTTCTTTCATAAATCTATCAGAAAATCTTTTACCCATATAAGACCGTTCACTACCAGTGTCTAGCAGACAATTTACGGTGTGAAATTCGCCACCTACTTCAACTGTGATACCTATCACAGGCAACAATGAAGAACTACTCTTCAACCTGCAAATATTTGACTTCACCACAGGTTTGAGAAAACTCGGACACAAGGCGGACAAGTGTCCCGACTGTTCGCACGACCAACACGTAATCTTATCGTTTTTTTCATAAGGACACAAATTCTTCAGATGATAAGAGCTAGTACACCTAGCACATAACTTTAATTCGCTACATCTTTTAAGTCTTTCTTCGTAAGAGGGAAACTTATTACAGTCACGAGACAGATGATAATCGTTTCTACAAAAACAACACCTAAACTTAACCTTATGTGTTTTAACATGAAAATTTTTCAACGTGGAAGGTTTCTTTTCAGGTTCGAAAGGCCTGAATTTACTCTTTTCCTTAAAGGAATCAACTTTACGATATCTCGAATCGTGTTCACAAAACTCCAGTGTTTTAAATATCTCAACACTATTCTCCAGAATTTGGTTCAAAGAAGGATAATTTCCGTTCACCTTATGTATTAATTCTGACTTAAAGGAAGTTGTCAGTTTATTGAATACAATGTGACTTAACAAACGATTTCCCGGAGAATCACTCTCAAAGAAATCCAAACCGAACGAGTTCTTTAACTCGTACAATTGGGTCTTCATCTTAGTCAGGAATTTCTTTACGACATTATTATTATACATGCGATTTTCATTCAACATGGACGAAAATATAGAGTCGACGATACACTTTTCGTCTAAGAACTCTTTCGATAGCAAGTCCAAAGCTACTCGATAATTTTCATCTGATACAGACAGATGTTTTATCACATGAAAGGCATAACCAGAAAGATGGTTTTTCAATATCACTAATCTTAATGCGTCACTATCAAGATTAGCTACACAATTCAAAAATTCTCTATGGAAGTTTAGATAAGCTAACTTATCCGTTTCCAGATCCCTATCGCTAAACTTGGGACAAACTATTTTAGGGGTTAAATCGATGCCTTTTATCCCCTTACTAATTCTGGAATTCTCGTCAACGTCTTTTTTACACGGCTTAAACGTAGTTAATTTTTCTATCACTTGTATTTTAAATAAGGCAGCTCCCTTATTAAAATTTTCCACTAACTCATCGTCTACACCATCAGAGAGATAAACATCTATAACTTGTTCCTCCAACCGAACTACGTCTTTCAGATATTCATCAATCTGTTCTTTACACAAAATATATTTAGATTCTTCTATCTCACTAGAAGATTTTAACACTTCAAATACGACTAATATTTTATCTTTAGCGTATTTTATTTTTTTCAACAAGACATCTGCTGTTAAACTCGCCATTTTTCAAATCCCTCCCCACCGACTCCTTTCTACAAGTACTAAGAGAGGGGGGGTTACTACAGACAGTGACACCTACACTTGGCGCCAAATTTTCCCGCCAACTTAAACTGAACAAGACAAGATGGCTGACTCACCACGTGGAGACAATAAAATGGCGACACGCACGCGCGCAAGATAAATTACACAATGAACTCAAAGCAGCGACGAAGATAAAACAGAAAATCATTAATTGACTATAAAGCAGCCTTTTCAGTCCAGTGAACCTTGATAAGTCTATATACAGTTTGGGCACAAACGACTACCTTTACAGTACAATAAAATAGTGTTTATAGAACCACTCCCAAACGATAGACAGAAAGAAATGGTCTCGCTCACTATTCTTAGTAAGACAGAGCGTAGAAACCATTAGGCCGAACGCCTCTGTGTTTAAACATAGATACAGAAAAGAACACAGAGACCTAGATTTTATTTATGCAGAATATCGCAATTTTAACCACGTACAGGCCAAAATCGATACACGTAAGGACCTCGGGCAATAACTAGACAATTAAATAAACAGTAAGAAAAAAAAACAAGCTATTTTAAACAACAAATAATTTATTGAAGAAAAAGAAAAAAAAGGGTAAAATGAGTTCGGCAGAAAGTCATTGTTCAAAGTTCACTTCATAGACTGAATTTAAGTTCCGATGGACACACGGAAAGGCTGCATAAATAAAGTCCTAATTATGCTGCCCGAAGGCTTATTAACTTTGCTAGGAAAGACATGTCAGAAAAAAGAGAAAACTTACTTGAAAGAATTTTGTTAGTAAAATAAAAAAAATACCAGAAGAATATAGAAAAGTCCTTTTGTTCGCGCTGTTTGTTTCCTTTGATTGTTCATTTTTTTTATAGACATCGCATCGTTTCTTCGATCGACTCCTTTTGAGAATAGTGGCACTCTTCCACGTCAACTCTTCATTTGGAGATATCTTTCGGAACACACTTCGTTTTGTCTTTTCCAAAGGCACATTTGCCTTTCAAATGAATAACTTCCTTGTTTCTGTTTTTAGAATTCAGTGGACTTCTCCGTCCAACGTAAATATTCAACCTCGAACACTAGTTGAAACTCCAACTTCTTTGAAGATTTTTACAGGCATGCTCTCTACATATTCCTGTTTTAACATTCTTGTTTTTAGGACTTCTTCATGTCCGAGTTGAGTCGACCGACCTCTCCACCTCGAGATCGTTTCAGCAACTAACTTGAATTTCGCGGTTATTTCAACGGCTTCCGGCGTCAAACGCCCACGCTTCAGACACCGACACGTGCCATCAGCAGCAGTCATTCATTACAAGTTCTTAAAAGGGGGTTTTAGAAGAAGAAAAGAAAAGAAGAAGAAGAAGAAGAAGAAGAAGAAAATAAATTTCTGACACTTCTACTCTAACATTATTTCCATGAAAGGTGCTCGACTGAGCTCCAGTTTTTGGTTCCTTCTTATAAGACATTCACAGCAAGAACTCGTCTATCTACCACAACGGAAAAAATATTCTCTTTGAATTGCGTCGTGTTGAACGTTTTGTTATTCGAAGGTTTATGTTGTTTTAAAGGCGGATTTGGTTTGTTTTTCAAGTTGTGTTTTTTTATATCCGAAAATAGTGAGTTTTTCTCTCGTATATATCCACAGTGGATGAAATAAAAGGTTCCGTTCAAAATGACCGACGACAACAGAATACAACGACAAACGAGCGAAACGTTGTGAACATAAAAACAACTAAGATGAGGGCAACTGTAACAAAAAAAATATTGAAAAAAGATTCGACGATGCGTTTCTTATTTTCAGTTATTGATGACACGTGTTTCCGTAAGGTTTTATATGAATATCTACAAATTAATTGGCTAACCAGTTCATTCACATATGTAGCAGCTTACATGAATTACCTATTTTTTGTCGATCTACTAGAGTTGTGATTCCGCTCGGCGAATCATTGTAGTCATCGCCTTTTACACAGGCTAACGTCTGCATGTAACGAGATTAACGCGTGATCGTTCTCTGCCAGGCCGATGGAAGAAGAATCGACGAACCTCGGGATAATGGTTATTTCGTCTTGTCAACATATACTCAACCCTATGTATTATCTTTCATTTTGTTCCTGTGTTTCTCCTACATAAAACTATTACCAGTCTGTGTGCAGTGTGTTGTTCAATTGTATTAAGTCCCAAAGGAAAGTTACACAAACCAACAACCTATCCTTGTCTAGTTCCCGTCTCTAATCTCATCCAAAAATCTGGATTTCAAACAGCTAAACATATAAAAATAAAATAATGTATACTAGCTGTATTTACTCGGCGTTACTTGGCCGGAGACATATTGCCGAATGGAGACTTAATGAAAAATGATTAAAAATATATCAAAAGTAACATCCTACGAGGGGCGTTCAATAAGTAATGCCCCTGATCCACTTCCAGTTGTCTGATCTAGATGAAATTTTGCATGTGTAATGATTTATATCTTAATGGGTTATGTTGCAAAAAAACAGCTCTGAACTAATTGTGGTTTCTGATTTATAAGTGTTTGAACTGAGTCAGGTGTAAAATGGAGTCAGTTGAGTGTCGTGCAGTGATCCGGTTTTTGTATTTGAAAGGACGCACACCAAAGGAGACTTTTGACGAAATGAAAGAAACTTATGGTGATGATGCCCCATCATATGACCTTGTAAAACGCTGGCATCGTGAATTCAAACATGGCAGGAAGTCTGTGGAAACAGCTCCCAGACCTGGTTGTCCCTCTTCTCCCATTGATGAGGCATCTGCCCGTCAAGTTGAGGCTGACATTTTGGAAGGTCGACGCATTACTATTCGCCAAATAGCTCAAGTTTGAGAATTTAGTTTTAGAAAGTGGTCATGTTTCATTTTTATTGAAAATACTCAATGATAATAATGTTTGTAAGATTCGTTTTTAACGAATTCAGGTTTTGGTTCAATCCGCGCCTTAATTGTTCAGAGCAGACGACATATTTTTCATTGAATCCCAGGCTCGTCCTCTGATTGGTCAATTTGAGTGACGTGTCAGTTTCTAATGGTAAACAATGCTTCTGGCATTTTTCTCGCTAAAATATTTTGAAGTAATTATCTTCAGATAAATTCGAGATGTTGACTTGTTAACATCTAATTTGTCTCCGTGGACAGAATTTTGTTTCCTTGGGAAAATTGTGCCCTCGTTAATTAATTAGATAACTCCCGTTTATGTGAAATCGACATTATTATGTTGAAAATTAATTTAACTAATAATTTAAAAGATTTATTAAAATTAACGTAGTGGATGTGAGATATTTATCTCTTAGTTACGATGTGTATTTAATTTGGACTACAGACAATATGTTTTTAATTTGATGACTATTTTAATAATAATTCGAGGAAGAGGTCCTAAAATTATAAGATTGTATTTGAAAAGCTCAAATATAAACCATTGTTTATGAGGAAAACTTATGACGATAAGTTGTTATTGAAAAATATGATCACGACAAAGATGCGTGGATCTTACATAGTCTAAAAGAGAAAGACTAATTGTTTTAAAGAATTGATTGGGAAAAATCGACATAGGATCGATAATATTTATTATTTAGTCAGAAGGACTAAGAGATTAAAAAGATTTATTGAATTTAAAATTCGTTTATAAGAGAAGTAAACGAAAAAAGTCATTGTAGTTTTGTTTTGATTGGAACTCTGTAGTCCAAAAATTCACATTTTATATATATAAAAGGGGAGTTATAATTATTTATAAAAATTAATATAAGAATTACTTAAGTTAATTAAATTAGAAAATAATAAGTTTTTGATTTAAGAAACACTAGTAATATTTGTAAAATTATTACTTAACCCCCCCCCCCCCCGGAAGAACAAGATGTCGTCTGCTTGGCGCCTTTTTCCGAACAAAATGAAAGAACATTTTCAAGACAAGGTTTATCGCCACTGATGAGCGAAATAAAAAAATATACCAGAGAATTCTACTCTGTAAAAACAGAATTTCCACGTCTGTAAAAAAATATTTATTGTGAACTGTGAGTACTTTTGTTTGTTACCTTTTCTTTTTAAATGACATATGGACACATATGCATGTCAACCTATTTTCTTATTTTAACCTTTTTTCTTCCCATTTATTTGTAAATAAATTCCGATTCTTTGATTCACAAGCAAGTTTTGTCAGTCCTTTTCCCCATTTGTTACCAGGAAAAAAAGAGACGTATAGATGAACTCGTCTTGCGCAGCAGTCAGTTAGTTTTAAGAAATTTCAGAGAAAATTAAATTTTTTACACAAGAGGTTAAGATTAGTACAGGGTATGTGGAAACTATCATTCATGACCATTTGCATATGCATAAGGTGCCTGCCAGATGTATTCCCAGGTTGCTCACACCTTTCCAGAAGCAAGAACGCGTCGAGTGCTCGAGGATAAATTTGGAGATGTGTCAAGAAGATGAGTCAAAGTTTTTCAAAAGACTGATTACACGGGATGAAACTTGGGTCCATCACTATGATCCAGAGACCAAAGCCCTGTCAATGCAGTGGAAGCACTTGGACTCACCACCTCCAAAGAAGGCAAGGGTGCAGCCCTCCGCTGGCAAGGTCAAGCTCACAGTCTTCTGGGACCAAAACGGAGTAATGATGACAGATTTTCTGGCAACGGGTACCACAAGTACAGGAGCCTATTACGCTTCACTTTTAATGAAATTAAGAGAAGCTATCAAAATCAAGATGCGGGGCAAGATTAGCAAAGGTATCCTCCTCCTGCAGGACAACACTCCGGTCCACAACTCGCATGTCGCCAGATCAGAAGCACGAACGTGTGGCTATGGAATCCTTGCACCCTCTGACTTTCATCTCTTCCCAGGCATGAAGCTGTTTTTGAAAGGAAAACGTTTCCCAGATGATGCAGCCTTGATTTCTGAAGTTACGACGTGGTTGGAGGACCAACCTGGGGTGTTCTACAAAAATAGTGTCCAGAGCTGCATCAAACGATGGGAGAAATGCATAACTCTGGGTGGTTCCTATGTAGCAAAAAGACTAATAACTGTGTCAAGTTTCATTAATCTACTGCTATGGGAAATGGGCCAGGGGCATTGTGTTCAATACACCCCTCGTACATGAATATATGAAATTTGAAATCATGAGGAATTTAAAATATTAAAATAGACGTGTCTGAACGACAATCCTGTGCGTGGTGGTGTGAGGAAATTGGGTCAGGATCCCACACACTCAGTCGCCCAGCCTAGAAGCAGAAATAGACATCATCATCATCATCATCATCATCATCATCATCATCATCATCATCATCATCATCATCATCAGCATCATCATCAGCATCATCATCATCATCATCATCATCATCATCAGCAGCAGCAGCAGCAGCAGCAGCAGCATTCAAACTACCCTTTTTAGAGCAACAATCACTTCTTTCTACTAATTACTAAATGCGACCGGGATTTCCTTTCCAGGGAACCTTTCACTTACTACAATGCAATCAAACCTCCACTCTTTGCTGGTGTCTGCTTTCTGAGATGTCCACCTTATCCCAGACTACCTCTCCAGTTTCTGCTCTGACTCCTGCAGCGTCTGCTCCAGCTCCTTCTGGCGGCCCCTCCCCCGGTTTCTGCAGTATCTGCTCCAGCTCTTTCCTGTAGCTCTGACACTGGCTCCTGCCCTTCCTGTACTTGTCATTTCCAGCGTCTTTCGACGTCCTGCCTTTCTAGTTCCCGTCGACGTCCCACACTTTCCTGTTCCTGCTGATCCCGCTCTTGGTCACATCCGCACGGAACAAACCTACCTTCATTACATTCTTAGGGACGTCACATCAAACTCCGTGTGACGTCATCCCATGCTGTCCAGGTTCAGAAGCGTCTTTCTTGTCGGTCCAGCCTTTACTGCTATCCTGGTTCAAGAGACGTTATTCCTGCCATTTCAGCCCTTCCTGTTGTCCAGGTCCATGAAACATCATTCCTGTCGAGTTAGCCTCTACTGCTGTCCAGGTCCCTCATCCCTGTCGATCCAGTGATTTCTGCTGTCCTGTTTTCAGAGACATAATTCCTGTCGATCTAGCCCTTTCTGTCATCTAGATTCCAGAGACATAATTCCTGTCCTTCCAGCCGTCTGGCTTCCAGGGATGTCACCAAATCTATTCCTCTCGTTCTTTTCCATTATTTCCTTTTCTACCTTTGGTGCAAATAAATACAACTTCTATTTTACATTGTTCATCTGCGTTTGTCCTTTCTTCTTTGCCATTGCCGTATTTTTTCCCGTGTCTACTCTCTTTTGGCCTTTGTACTAAGATCAAGGTGTAGTATCTGTTCCGATGGATACTGCACCCCATACTGGTATTGTCTTGGCCTTCGGGGCTTGATTTACGCCGGTCTATGGGTCTGTCCTGTGCAGTTCTAGGAGGTCCACCCTCCCAGGCTTCGCCTCCCCTCTTTGGGGAGCAGTAAGTTTATTGCTTACTGCCTGAGGCGCCCCTACCGGGGAATGCCGACGAGACTGCCCAGGCAATTTTTAATGGTCAGAGTGCTCACCTCTCGGGCGCTGGCTTTTCAAACCCCACTTTCCCGACCAGATCTTGGGTCACATCTTACTTGTGGGAGTAAGATAAAAACTGGCCTTGTGCCAAATCCCGGGAGAGGAGTAAATAAATACTCTCTTAGCTGTAAGATCGAGCACTAGGGACCTCCCATTGGTTGTGAACTATTTATCCCCCCCTATATGTAACACGATGTAACTTTAATTTAGATTAAGATTATCAACAAAACCTTTTTACCATTCAAAAGAGGATACATAAAATAAACTGCTGATGAGTTTTTAGAATTTTTTCCAGCATACGAAACTCATGAAAATGTGAAGTTAAAATGTTGTTTACTTTTTTTACGTGATAAAATAACGTTCTTATGTATAAGCATTTCTGCGCGCTCTGATAGGCATATTTTTAATAAATCTCGCATAAATCAAGTTATGGGCTGATCTTCACGAAATTTTCGATCCTTATTCACTATAGGACTAATTTATCTTTAAAATGCTGTTTTCCTAAAATATATAAGGGAAAATATTTTTTCTATTTCATTTTATGAAATATTGAACGAAATATATTCAGGCCGGGCGGTTTTTTTTTTCTTATATAAAACTAAAGTCTTTTAAAAAACACATTGGATTAATTTTATTAAATTTTACGTCCACATATTTTAGTAAACTGGTCCGTGAATGCACAAATAAAAATGGAGATAAAAGCAATATTATTATGTTTTGAAATTTTTTTAACCTTTTCTCAATAAAATATACTGTGATTTATTGAAATGCCAAAAAAAAAAAAGTTTTACGAAATAATTTTTATTTTCAGAGACATTTATTCATTTGATCGAGTTTATCGGTTAGTCAATTTCATTTTTAAACATTTAAAAAAATATGTGTTCTAAATTTTTCAAAATATTTTAATATAATATAGCCCGAAGTATTAGGAATCGTAAAAGACCAAAGTTGTATACGACCTGAGGTCGTATACAACTTTGGTCTTTTACGACCTCATATGTACTTGGAAAAAAGTCCTTCATTTGCTAGAAGTAAGAAAGCCTTTTTCGCCGTTGCTAGTTTGGCCGCAACTATGGAACGCAATACTAGCCGTAATTAACGCGGTTCATTTTTAGAGTGAAATTGGCGCACGCTAATTAATTTGTAGAGCTAAGCTCATTCTAAAAAAAAAAACGTTGACAAAAGTAAGTATTAATTATATTTATTATTATTATTATTATTATTATTTTATTATTATTATATATTTATAATACTTTTTATCATTTTTCTTTTTTCAAATTAAAATGTTTATCAATTCAGAATTTTCTTTCGAAATTTCGAAATAAAAACTTATTTTTACTTTGAATTTTTATTATTCAATGGACGAATATTTTTAATCATTAACAAACCACAATACTTTCTCCATTTTCATTTTCAGTTTAATTTTTATTATATAAAATTTAACCCAAATTTAAGTCAAATGCTAACAAATGTGCAACTCAAGGAAAATGTAAAAAAAAAAAAGTAAATTTTATCTACAATGTAATGAAAGTAATTAATTCTATCACTTTTGGACATCCATAGGTACATAACATCTCGCAACGTCGCACATGATAATGCTAATTTTTTGTGTAAACAAGACATCCAGCCGTAGAAAAAGAAAATTTCGTACTTGTATCGCAAGATAAAGAAGGGTTTCTTTCCCAAATAGATAATTTAAATAAACTATTTTACTTTAAAACAACTTCCTATAAGTATAACTTTATTTTAGGGAGATTTTTAAAAACACTACATGGAACGCGAATGTATGAATTTCAGAAAGCCGAAACCGGTGACGTCGGCGATTCTATGGCTGCGATTGGAGGTCCCTATCGAGCACCCAGGTGACCGGCTTGCAACACGTTCAACATTACAGCCTTAACGAATAAAAAGAGTGCGTTCAATTTTACGTAATAAAAAGTTGGTCATGTTTGCATGTTTTTCAATAAGATGTTTTAAAAGTCATTCAATGTTTAGTTATTCAATGTTACATTTAAGCGATAAATACACACTTTCTCTCTCACACACGCGCATGCGCGTGCACACACACGTGGTCTTGTCTCATAGTCTTTATTTACTTACCTCCCTACGAGGGCAGAGTTAGACACCAGATCGGTTTTTAATGTGGAGAAAATCTATCTGCCCAAAACGGGGCACTCTGGATTGGCAACACAAATTTAATTACTTCAGTCTAGAAGGATTTCTCATTCACAGAAAAGTTGAAATGTGGTATCAGAGGCCATACTACACTTTGCTTTTGTCTCATAGTTTTATTAACAGCGATATTCATGTACATTATGTGGGATTTTATTTTATTTTTTTAAGTTGATATGAGATTATTAATTTAAATAAAATATTTCAAAATAAGCATAATAAATAAATAAAAACTTGGACGAAAAATATAAACTGTGAAAAATGATGGATATTTTCATGTTAAAATGTGTTAAGACTATTATATTTAACGAGACCCCAAAGATAATTTTTGAAATGTTACAGTCAAGGGAGATAACCATGACATGCTTTGAGAAGAGTTATCTCCCATTAAATTTAGAAATACATCTACAGCACAAACATAAAAAATTAGTCTTTCAACGACATTTTATTTCATAGAATAAATACTTCTTTTATAAATAAATAGCAATTACATAGCATTAACTGAAATATGTTTTACACGAAACCAAAGCTATATCTCGTTTACATAAAATATTTAAGTTTTAGTCTCTAAATAAATGTGCTTTCTTATTCGTTTTTAATTTTATTCTATCATTTTGCTTTGTATAATAAATAGTTTTGCGTATATAATATAAATATTTTATTTACGAATTCTATTTTATTTTTCATATCTAAGATTAAAAATCTCTAATAAAAATTTAGGTGGGGGTCATTAACATTTTTATTATTAATATTTTCTTTTTACTGCCATCAACTTCGGGTCAGAGGTCGTCTCTGTTTTAATGGATGACGTCATTCTTTTGTTACTTCAGCATTTATAACGTCATAAAACATCTCTTTCTTGCGTCTTAAGCCTGTCTTAGTGGATTACGTCATTATTTTGTGATGTCATTCATTTGTGACGTTATAAAGGATTTTCCCGAAGTTTTCCAACTTTGTAGAAATGAATGACATCATCCTTTTGTGACGTTATTTTTATTTATTACGTCATCCATTGTGCACGGAGACACACAATCATAAAATATAACAAGCAACATCCACATGATTCGGCCTTTTGGCTAAGAAGAAAGTGTAGTATATGTTCCGATGGATACTTCACCCCATAGACCGGTATCGTCTTGGCCTTCGGGGCTTGATTTACGCCGGTCTATGGGTCTGTCCTGTGCAGTTCTAGGAGGTCCACCCTCCCAGGCTTTGCCTTCTCACCCTTTGAGAAGGGGTTAGTTTATTGCTAATCGCCTGAGGCACCCCTACCGGGGAATGGCGACGGGACTGCCCAGGCATTTTTTAGGGTCACAGGCAGTGGTGGGATTCAAATATTTTAGGAACAGGTTCTATCTTAAATATTAGAACTACCAGGGTAAATCGGTGCATCCGCGTATCGCGGACTTGCAATTTTAGTAAGCTCATGATCATCTTTCTATATGTATGTACATGAATGAAAAATGAAATCAAATACAACTCATTTATTTAGAATTTATTTATTTCAAATAATTCCAAATAGCCACTTGATTTTCATTGTAAAAATGTTTTTGTTCGTTACATGGTTATACATATATATAAATTTTTATTTTGTTTGTTTACTTAATTTAATCAAGCGTTTCTTCCAAATAAAATAATTTCTCGTTTTATTATTTTATAGACTTCTTCCAAATAAAATTTTAGAGATTTCTTCCAAATAAAATATAGATATGTTATAGATTTCTTCCAAATAAATTTTTTTCCCACGTTTCCTACGTTTCAAAACAAACTAACACATGCATAATTTATAAAAACAAAAAAACACGTGACCTCCCGGTGTACTTTCGATATGTGAACCTTACGGAGTTATCGAACTTGACCTAACTTTGTCGGGCCGTATGACAAAAATGCCACGTGTGGGGTGCATTGTGAATTTTTTTTTATCAAAGTGTCACGTTTTCCAAGATTTTAGTAACCGGTTTGCAAACAGTGTGACTGTCTAGGAACCGGTTCGCGCGAACCGGTGCGAACCGGCTGAATCCTACCACTGGACTCACAGGTGCTCTTCCTCTAGGGTGCCGACTTATCAAATCCCACTTTCCGACCTTGTGTCACATTTTACTTTGTGGGAGGTAGATAAATACCTACTAACCGTTCCTTACCCGATGCACCTAGCTGTGTTCGGTACTCATACCCTTTACATGATCTTTCTTTTCTTTTAATATAAACTAAGCCGATTCATTTTCCGAAATATTGTTTTTAATTTTAAGTGAAAAAGTTAACTGCAATTATTACAGTAGCGTTTAGTTAATAAATTATTAATTGAACCAAACGGTTATAAATCTATAATTATTTGTGTATTTATAAAATGTCTGGGTGTCAATAGCTTCCAACCATTTTTATAGTTCAACAATGAGGATCTGCTAAGAATTTTAAATGACTTCGTGTTCAACATTGGGCAAATGGTTACGAGACCAGGGTTCATAATACGTGGATCCGGTGTTCGAATTGTTAGACCGGCGACATAGTTGCGTAATTCCATCCCGACGAGCGTAATTAAAAACGCGAAACATATAATCTATGTATGGATATAAAAATATTTATTTATTAATAATATTTTTTTAAGATTTTAAATAATAGATAGTAGGTCTCCATAGGTCAAGAACCATGAGTAGCATCCCAGTTGTCTGCGATGTATCAATAGATAAACACCCTATATCGCTAGTAATCACCGAGACGATATTTAAAGCCAAATGTTTTAAAACTTATTACAGAAAAAGATAGAAATAATGAAAAAAAAATTATGCGTAAGACGTGTTAATCTACGCTTTTTTTTCTTTGTTTACAATAAACAAAATAATTGGAGGGGGGTGAAGAGACAAAGTGTGCTTGTATATTGATGAATCGAAAATAAAATAAAATAAAATGGTTGACATGCATATTTGTTCATATGTCATACAAAAAGAAAAATATTAACAAATTAAAAGTACTCACAGTTTAACACACCTTTACATATATATATTTTTATAGATGTGGACATTTTATTATGTATTTTTTTTTAGTTCGCTCATCAGTGGGTGATCAAATTTCACTTGAAAAAAGTTTCTTTCATTTTTCCCAGAGGAAAAAAAAACATTCTAAGCAGACGACACATTTTCATTGGAAAAAAGGTTCTCGAGAATTAGCAAAATCTGAAAACCGTTTTGAGTTCTTGCAACAGCTGTTTACCATTAAGTTCTTGCTAATCAGTGCCGTTGACTGTTATTGGAATTTGAGTGACACTAAGCCTCCCTAAGATTCCAATACTCTCCGTGCCACCTTTTCGTGACAGTCTCGTTGATTCTCCCCTTCCTTGATATTTCCATCTTCCTTGGCGACTTTTTTGTGTGGCATAAATCCACGCTTATGCCATCGCATATTTTTCGAATTATATCTAATTAATTATATTAATTAATTAATTAATTAATTATATCTACTCGGGAAGTTTCAGTTCCCTTGGTTTTGTATAATGTTCTTTCTATGTTTCTAATTGTGTTTTCGCACTATTTATTCCATGACAGTTTATATGTGATTGGCCAGTGTTACCTAATTATGTGGCTTGGCTTCCGCACTCACAAATTTATTTTAATATTTCACCAGTGCTGTGCTTTGTATGTTATCAATCCTCTTTTTGATTCTAATTTCTACTAGTCTTTTCCCGCTTTATTTCGGAACTGTAGCTAGTGTTCCTACTATTATTGGTATAACAGTGTTTTTTTTTCCATATTTTCTTTAACTTTTTGGCAAGCTCCGTTTATTTACTTACTTTTTCTGCTTTTCTTTTTATCTTAACAGTGTGAGGTGCTGGGATGGCTAAACCTAAATTTGGTTAGTTTTCTTTTCTTTCTTGTTGACTTGGATCAGTTTGTCTGGGTGAATTTCCATGTCCCAATAGTTTTTATGCATCTCATTTTACAAAACAAACCTCATTTTGTGCCTATACCATTTGTCTGCATGTTCAAAGTGCCACCATTTGCACAGTTTCCAGTGGACTACCTTCTGAACTAGTCATATCTGCTTTTCTTTTCTTTTTAGGCTATCTTATTGCATTCACATATGACATAGTTTAATGCTTCGTCCCTTTGTCCACAGAGTCTACATTTATAGAATTTTTACGGTTTGTCTATCTTGACTTTTGTATAGTTCATTCTTATCGTGTTGTTTTGTGCGGCTGTAAGTGTGACAAAGTATCCGGGGTCTCATGGGGATCGGATACCCTGGTTACACGCTAGTATGCATCTTGGTGTTGATGCTAGGCCCTGCGTAGAGACGAAGTGGAGATATAAAACTAGTATATATTTGACGTAGAAACGAACTTATTCAAACAACGGAAAAAGGCTCCGATTTGTCTGGTGGGGTCGTGTTTGGTAGTCAACACCGATCGCCACCAAACAAAAGAAGAGAGTGTACAGATGGGAAGTTAAAGATAAAGAAAAATCCATGATCTCAGCGTTAATTCTAATAAATATCAACAAAGAGATATGGTTTTGAGTAATGATACGCTTTGGATTTGCGATTCTGGAGGTCTGCTTTGATTTAACGGATGGGCAATTAGGCCTGTCATCGTTAACCACGAACTCGGTGAGCGATCGTCCGCCCCCTCCCTTGAGAGAGGAAGAGACACAGAGAGAAATATGCCAAAGAGAGGGGTGTACGACGATAGACCCCTTCAATAAGAGAAGTAGAGAACCCATAGGGAACGAGTGGAGGAGACAGTCAGTGAGAGACGGAGTTGAATTGTCGTTAGAGTCGGTCGCGCTCGACGCCGCGCACCGATGATGGTGCGCGACGAAGAGAAGAAAACCAAACGAACTCCCCATCGTTTTCTTAGTCAGTTAATCTGTGACTAAACAACCACTTGTGAACGAATTTACACACACACACACAGAACCAACGAGATAACTTAGAGAAAACATTTTTTACAAGTACGGTAGATATTAATCTAATGTAAAATCAATTCTTTTCGTTTATTAATAATTACTCTTCCATACAAAAACCCCGACCGAGTTGTTGAACATTGTTCTTTTCCTTTTGTTCTGCTTTGAATAATCTTTCGCCCTCACAGAGCTAACCGATTGCTGTTCGACCAGTGATCGCTCGCTGATATAAACAGTTTCAACGTGGGAGTGTATTTGTAGTTGGACGAGACGACAAGATCGGCGACGTCATCATCATCATCGTCGCCATCCCGGTCTAGAGGAATTTCGATCTACATATTTTTTTTATTGCCACTAAGACGATCGATTGAAGTGTGTTCACGGTCTGGCAAGACTGTGCGCATGAGTGGGATTCACAACCTGGCACCGCTTCCAGGATATCATACACCTGTGTGTGAGGTTGACCACGACCCTCACGGTGCAGAGAGGTGTGTGGGTTCATATAAGTAGCGATTCCGTTTCTCAGTTGACGTGTTCTTTTCGTGATCATGTCCATGTGTTTTATGCTCTATTTCTTTGGGCAGTCCTATAAATCGTCCAAGTAACAATTCTTCTAATTTTGCTTTTCTTGTCTTTTTATTTCCCGTTTTGCTGCTCTTCGTATTATTTGCTGTGCTGCTGATTTTAACGGCAGTAATCAGCCTTTCTATATTTTGTGTTAAATACGTTTCTAGTCCTTTTATCGCATCGTCTACACAGTCTTCAATACTTACCAACCATCTTCCCCTTCTTTCTTTTTTACATCAAGTTGGTCAGCATCATTCTTCGGGTGCAGTGCGTTGGGCATGTTCATTCGTTTCCTGTTTTTTTTTCTCCATGTACTTGAGTTCTTTTTTGTCAAGTTTATGAAAGGTCCAGAGTATATTACTACGGATGCCGCCCGAGTATTTAATTAAGTTTCTACTATATAATTTAATTTCAAGTAGATTCGTTGTTCCTATCAGGTATTCTTTCTAAGCATATCTATCATCTTTGGTGCTTTGATTATGTCCAGTTCCAGACCAGAATGCCCAGCTATTTATAGCTTACGCGTTTACCAAGTGCCTTCACCACGTCTTGATTGAGCAGATATATGTCATCGGTTGTTTCAAGTTTTCCTTTTTTGCATTTCAAGTAATGCACACTTTTCTATTCTGAACTCTATTTCCGATTTCTTAGCGAAGATTTTTCTTGCTGATTAGTGTTTCTAGCTGCTTTTTGTTTTTGCAAATAGTTTAACATCATACATTTACATGAGCTGATATATTCTGTTTTGTCTTTATACATGTATATCCATCCTTTCACCTTCTTAGTATGTTGTTCAGTGGCATCATTGCTATTATAGAATATATAGTGTAAATAGTGAGTCTCCTTGGAAAATGCCTCTCTGTATTCTAACTTTTGCCATGTGTTGTCCCCCAGCTATTATTCACAGCCTCCATGTATCCATTACTTGCTCCATAAAATTATTATTATTATTATTATTTGTAGTAGTAGTAGTAGTAGTAGTAGTAGTAGTAGTAGTAGTATTACCGTCTACGATTTATTTTATCATAGACTAGCAGAGGCCCCCGGCGTTGCCCAGGAATGAAAGCAGTCCTTAAATATTAGAATATGAAAGCAAACATTTGATATATAAATTTATTTCAAATATTTAAAAACGCAAAAGTTTAAAACATGTTACACTCCATTATCTATTACTAGTGGAGATTTGGTATCTGTCTGTCTGATGCCGAAACTATACTATTACTTATATCAATCTACTACATCCATGAAGATCATGAGATCATCCTCTCAGAGGGGCGTGTAGTATCTGTAATTTTGTCATAAGACCATCCTCCCAGGCATTACCTCTTCCTTGGGAGTAGTGTAGTATATGTTTTGTTGTCATGATATCATCCTATCAGACATTACCTCCATTTGGGGGGAGTAGTGTAGTATCTGTTCTATTGTGATGAGACCATCCTCCCAGGCATTACTTCCTTCTTTGGGGAGGTGGGGGTAATATAGTATCTGTTCTGTTGTCATGAGATCATCCTCCCAGGCATTACTTCCTTCTTTAGGGGGTGGTAGTGTAGTATCTGTTCTGTTGTCATGTTACCATCCTCCAAGGCATTACCTCATTCTAAGAGGGGCGGAGTAGCGTGCGTCAAAAAGACATAGTCACAATCGGCTGTTCATTAGCAAACTCAGCATTTACATTAGATATACTAGCAGAAATATTTGTATTGAATCTTATCATTGGGCGTTGTTGTTATTGCTGTTGTTGTTATTAGTGTTGTTGTTATTGTTGTTGTTTTTATTATTGTTGTTGTTGTTGTTGTTCATGTTTTGTTGTTGTTCTTCTTGTTATTGTTACGAATAAAATTAAGTATAACGTCGTCTTTCCTGTTTATGGATGTCTGAAGTGAATGCAAACTTCACGATAGAAATTGTGTTTGATCTTGATATAGAGCTTTGGTTTTAATTGGATCCTCGGATCGATGCACCACAACTATAGTATAGATTGGGATTATTTGGATTATTCGGACTACTGTTCTCATCTTAGATGTTATTCTCACAACATTTCGACCGATATAACCCTTCTTCGGGTACGTCTTGAATGTACGGAATTTCGAACGGAACGCTTTATTTAATCCACGTGAGTAGCTTGCTGGGTAGAAGTCTTAGAACTGAAGGACTGGTGGTGCAACAGATAAAAGTTCTACGTAATAATCAGTTCAAAGTGACAATCTTCTGGTGCCTGAAGGGTCTCAATACAGGCGATACTAAGAATACAATTACGAATTGTGAGAATAACATCCAAGATGAGAACAGTAGTCCGAATAATTACAAGAATACAGATTATCAATCCTCATCTAAACAATTCCGAAACAAAATATAATATAGATATTCTAAACTGTCTGAAGCGAGCGTGTCGTTTGTATTTGACAAAGAAAATAAACCGAGGAAAAAAGGAGCCGCAGGAAATCGGATATTGTTGAGTGGCAAGAAATAAAATAAAAACCATTGAAGTAAGTAATTTTACTGACAATGCCCCCGTTTCAAGAAGGCACTCTTTGTTGACGCGGATGGATACGCAACGCAATATCACGTGACTCATTAAACCAGTCAGTATTTTAAACTCACAATAAATTCACGCAAGGTCCACTGGCATTTAAGTATCAAAGATTATTAGGGGACGAGGCGAAGAATAAATACGATATTGTGTTAGACTAGTATCATGCTTGGCAGGACGGGGAAGAGTAATATATTTTACGGCATGTTGAGCCACTGCCTTTCCTTCTCTACTCCCCTAGCATCACTCGTTCATTCTCTTTTCTTCTTTCTTTTCCTCATAGAAAGCAACACTACAGAAAAAGAAAAGTTGGATGAACTTAGAACTACTGTTTACAACTACGTTCGCAAAAACAGGTCACCTGACCAGATCGCAGTTAAAGAGTAAAAATGTTAATTAACCAATCATAACGTTTCCAGCGCGATTTATCGAAACCCGTCTGGGAGCTTCAGAATTTATATAAAGGAAAGGGATTGCTTACTAAGAAGAGAGTTTTTCAAGCTAACACCAATGCCTTGACACAACTGCACGCTAAGGACAGCGTGAGTTTTCAAACCACATTCGACACAGAGGAATGCTAAAGACAACATCGAGCTTTCAAACGACTTACCAACATAACTGCTTCAAAATATTGGAATCGACAAATCTGAATGTACATCCACACACGTTGAACTTATACAACCATGAACAGTTAAAAATAATGATGAAATGAAATGTTACCACATTAAAAAAATGAAAAATCAAATGTAAATCTCAATTCGTGTTCTTTCGGTTCTCTTTTACTTGTGTTGGATTATGAAGGGGAACTATAATTTGAAGAACGCTTAAGTTAGTTAGCATGAATTATGACCTAGGTGGAATCAGCGAATTAAGTGCAGGTTGAGATGACATGTATTTTGGAAAAGAGTAAATTTGGTTCTCATGAGTGACTCATTTTTCCTAAATCATGATAAATTTACAAGATTTGGCCGACATCAAAGATTTGGAGCCAACAAAGATCAGGCAAAAAGCGACAGCGAGTACACCTATCTGATTGGGTGACACGAGACAAGAGTCTGTGACGTCACTTGTTTTGTCAACAAAAAAAAAACTAAAGTGTAGATGAGACCGCTGTGGAACTCGAGGCGAGCCGGTGCCCCAAAATAATGATCTGGAAACTTTAAGTATGCGTCTCGAATGAGATAAGAATCAGATTGAGTCTGCGATGGAAGCTGAAGAGCGCGGATGTCTAAAATAATGATGTGAACTTGTAAATTTGGGTCTCAAATGAGACGAAAATGAACGACTCCATCCATATCTCACTCCATCTAGTCAGGAAAGGTAGTTAGATAAAGAAACGGAGAAACAAGCAACTGAAAGACGGTGACTTTCCCAGGCATTATCAAGAATGACTAATAAACGACCTTTCCATAACCTTCTCAACATGTCTTCTGAGTTCCTTTCTTTGTCGTATCAAAGAGTTTTTATTCCCAGAGAACAGATGCCCCACGCCAGATTATGAAGCAAGCTACAAAACGAAAAAAAAAATGTAAGGTGTTCTTAAGAAAACCCACGGCGCGAAGCTAGACGACCACGAAGACGAAGATCACGGTCGGACGAGTAAATCCATGTACACACGCGGTTAATAAAAGGAGTAGAAAAAAGTTACATGTAGTTTATAACATCGTATTATCGATGGAATGTATTTTAAAAGAAACGCACACACGCATAAATGTCCATCTACACATTGATCCCTCATTGAAAGATACCCCAATCCTCGTTTGCCCACGCGGTAAAGAAAGAGAATAACCTTATGACTGAGTGACTGACAGTTTAAAGGCTTAAAAATGCTTTAAAATGTAAAAACGTTTCGAACAAGCTTTCGATTTCGAGAAACGTTTAAGAGACTTTTCGTGACGATCAGTTTGAGCGATATCGTAACGTATATTTATTTGTTAACGAATATAAAAAAGGTAACTTTTCGTACAAATGATTATGAGTAGTCAGTTTACAGGCTCCAAAGAAAAACCTATAAGTTGTTTGAGATATAATTCTATGTAACGTATATAATTGATTTAGCGCCAAGTATAAAAAGGCAATGTAACGTATATTGATTTTGAAAATAATTTTGAAAAGCGAACTGAGTAACGGATTACGATAAAATTTAGTCAGATATCGTTACACTGGTATCCCGTTCTCTTCAATTCCAACACGCTTTACACTCAATACTGTATAATGCAAATTTGATAAGTATCCGTTAGTTTACAAATTTTAACTAAGTATTTTTCTGTTCTCTTGACGCTTAACGACCATTTTGCGTATGTGTGTTTTGAGGAGTCTGAGAGTATGTGGTTTCTTGCATTATTATTATTATTATTATTATTATTATTATTATTATTATTATTATTATTATTATTATTTTATAGTAGTTTAAACTTTTGGATGTTTTTAGTTGGAGTTTTATTTTTTGAAGATCAAGTCAATTCACTTGACCTTAGACATTCAAGCTGTATCTTAACACTTTCGCTGTTCATAACAGGCAAACCTTTTGTAGAATTAGAAAAGAAATTGTCTCGTCAATCTGTTTAAGCCATTTATGGTGGCTTTTCGTTATCGTTCCAAGCGTTCTAATTACAACGAGAATCACCTTTACTTCTTTACATTTCCATAGTCTAACTAATTTCCATTTTAGATCTTGATAATTTTTTTCGTGTTATTTCTTCTGCACTCTGATATCGAAGGAGCAGGCTATATCAATGATTAAGCAAGTTCCTTTGTTTTTGTTTAGAAAGATTAAGTCGGGTTTGGAATGTTCAAAAACCTTATCAGTCTGTATGCGCATACCCCAAAGAAATTTGACATTGTCGTTCTCCTGTACCACTTCTGGCTTATGCTCATACCACTTCTCATTGTGGTCCAATTCATAAAGTTTGCATATATTCCAGTGTAGTACCTGAGCGACTTTGTCCTGTCTCTATTTTTTATACCGGTGTTGTGCTAGCATTGGGCATTCCGATACAATATGCGCTAAGGTTTCTTCCATTTCATTACACAATCGGCATATCAGTGATTCTGCAGTTTTGTCAATGTAATGTTTGATGGACCTAGTGCGGATGGCTTGTTCCTTGGCTTCTATTAAGGTGCTCTCGGTAGATCTGTTGAGATCACCCCTGACCAACCAATTCCACCCAGTTTTAAACCTCACATTACCATTTTTCTTCTTATTTTTTAATTTCTAGAATTTTCAATTTTCAAGTAATAAAGAAATCAAAATTAAATAAAGTAAAATGTCGTTTTTTTGCTGTTAATGTATCTTAAATATGAGGTTCAGGACTGGGAGCAAGAGTTAACAAGGGTCATAATCTGACTCCGGTTAACGCCAGAGGTGACTGTTATATTTTATATTTATAATAATTATCGTCAGGTAAAGTTAAAGATGGTTTCCACTTATCGTAAATAGCAATACTCTCTCGGAAAAAGAATAGTCTTTTCGTTTGTAAATAAAATTAATAATTTCATTTTATAATATATGATTTCTTTCACTTCTCGTAGCATAATAAGTGGTTCAGTTGGTAGAGCGCTGGACGTAAACCAATAGAGTCGGTATTTCGAATCTCGCTACATGTATCCACTCTGATGAGTCTTGGAAAGACAACACAGCTGTCTGTACATGACTATATTTTCTATATTTGAAATTATTAATTATATGAATAAAATCCACTAAAGTGTAGTATCTGTTCCGATGGATACTGCACGCCTGTCCTGTGCAGTTCTAGGAGGTCCACCCTCCCAGGCTTTGCCTCCCCTCTTTGGGGAGGAGTAAGTTTATTGCTTACTGTCTGAGGCGCCCCTATCGGGGAATGCCGACGGGGCTGCCCAGGCAATTTTTAAATGGCCAGAGTGCTCACCTCTCGAGCGCTGGCTTTTCAACCCCCACTTTCTCGACCCGATCTTGGGTCACATCTTACTTGTGGGAGTAAGATAAAACTGGCCTTGTGCCTAACTCCTGGGGAGGAGTAAATAAAATCCATTAAGATTTGAGCGGATAAGAATGTTACGGTCTGCTACTCTTTAATCGACCGGTAAAAAAGTGGGAATCTTTAAAAAATCGACCGGTAATCGACCGGTAAAAAAGTGGGAGTCTTTAAGGCGATTTGATGCCCAACAAAAGACCGAGTGTGCATTGATGGGATTTAAATAACAATGGACTTTGAAGATGTAAAGAGTTGAGTCGATAAAGTTGTCGGAACAAAATGGCGTCTACAAAGTCTATAAAGAGCGGTAAGAAGGCAACAAGATTCATTCATTTATAAATAAATACCAACGGTTGAAAAGGATAACAAAATCGGATTGTCTGCCCCGTAGACTGGCGGATGAAAGATGGGATGTGGGTTCGGTTTGTGCAGGCAGACAGAAATCCGGTGGATATGAAATCTAATCAAATGTATAAACGAAATATAACCACCCACGCGTGGGTCTATCTTTATGGATATACTATCATGTTTCTGTGTGAGCTTGAACGAGCATGAGCCAGACACACACAACGAACACCCCCCGCCAACCCTATATATATATATATATATATATATATATATATATATATATATATATATATATATATATATATATATATATATATGTGTGTGTGTGTGTGTGTGTTACTATTTCATGTATCCACATAGAATTTTATAAGGAGATATAATTTTTTATGTATCCATTTTTAGTATTTACTTCAACAGTGCTCAATACGTAAGTAGAGCTAGGTAGTATGTTATGAAAATATATTTATGGCAATTAAGCTACACAGAGGTTCCTGCGTTTCATCCCCGGGGGCAATCTTCAGGCTGAAGATCCCTCCCGGGGATGAAACGCGGGAGCCTCTGTGTAGCTTAATTGCCATAAATATATTTTCATAACTTACTATATATATATATATATATATATATATATATATATATATATATATATATATATATATATATTCGTGTAGATCCATTTCCTGCGTCTGGCCATACTGATAATGTTTGAAAAGACAAAATGACTATATTTTATATTTATGCCCCCTATTTATAGGTTGAGCACATACAAAATACATATATAGCGCTAAGATTTCTTCTACCGTTGTTGCGAATTTGTTGACGCAATAGATTAGTACTTAGCTGCTGATCACATTTGGATGTGGCTGACTCTTCGGGTTCGAATCTCGATATGGATAGACTCGCTGCGTCTAGCCACTCAGATAAATCTTGAAAATAGTCGTTTATATATATATATATATATATATATATATATATATATATATATATATATATATATATATATATATATATATAATGTGTGAAAAATGACAAACGGAAAACAGGTTAAAGTGCATGAGAAAAACAAAAACAAGAGATTTGACCGGTTTCGTTCGTGTTAGCGAACGTCTTCAAAAAAAGTGAAGATTTGGAAATAATTTTATTTTGAAGGCACACACATGGGATGAGGAAAGGATGATCCGATTGGAAAATATGAGAGGACTTTTAGTGACATTGAAGTATGACAAGTGGGTGACACATTCTTCTTTATTTCTTATTGTACTTTTTATATTTTTTATTTATTTTCTTTTTCTTTTTCACTTTCACACCTGCTGAGCTAGTATAGAGGAGGCGGTAGGCAGAGCTGGTAAAGGCGATAAGAGGGAAGAAGACAGAGGAACTAGCTAGGATAAACACACATAGGAGTGGGCATGAAATTGATACACCAAACGCGAGCCCCCCAAAATTAAAAAAAACTTGGTCCATGGGAGTTGTGGCCACGGGAAAACCTCCAGGGATTACTGTAAGATCACTGTCCATGTGCGACATGGCACGTGCAGTTACCTACGATATTATACAACTCTTAATGGAGCAGCCACTCTTAGCGCTACCCAAGAGTTAGGGCTCCTGTACTACCATCTGGAAACAGCAGACAGACAAGCTGTCTAATCTGTACCCTCAACCTGTCGGAACAAGAGCGACCCAGACTAGTCCTGTGAGACAAAGAATTTTCCCCAAGTTGCCCAGATAAGGAGAAAGAGAAACAGCGTACTTTAACCTAGTCAGGAAACAAGATCAAGCACTGGATGTCTTTAAGGTGTCCTTGTGCTAATACCTCTGCGTCTGGCTAATAGACAAAGAAAGAATGCAAAGGTAGGGCGATAGGCAAAGCTAATATACCCCTTAAGCAATTTTAGGTTTGCAAATCAGATATTTTGTTCGAGACTCCAACTCTAAGAATGTTGTCGATCAGGACTAAGGAGACCCCCCTCTCTCAATGGTTTGCTACCAAGGCGTAAGTAGTCAGTGGCACAATTTTTATATCAGAGTTTTCCTTCGACTAAATGGATAACCTGACAAGGTCTACGGGTCCATCACACCAAGAGTACTAGTCAGGTATTTCAAAGACGCTGCAGGTATTTTAAAAATTTCATATATATATATATATATATATATATATATATATATATATATATATATATATATATATATATATAAGAATAATTTACACGTCACCTCCCAGAGATAACAGAGAATTCAAGATGGGTTCCCCTCTCATAATTAATAATAAGACTGTGGGAGGGGGTATCCTTCTATGAGTGGTCAGATCTTTCTCCCCATGTATTTTAATTTACCTATTCTTTTCAATTTTATTTTCATCTAACCTCAAGAACAATCGAAACAGTCATTTCTCCGGCTAGTAGGGTGAAAATAAGGCACACGGAATAAAACAAAAACAAAATAAAAACATATAAAATAAATGCAATTAAATGAGATAACAAGTTAAAATTAATAAAAATACTAGTCATATTTAAAGTATGCAAAAAAGCTTAGCTGAACTTTGGTGAATCTATTCAAATTTCCTGGCAGCATTATTTGTAGGTCGGACATTTTGCAAATTGGTATTATATTGACGTTCTTTCAATTCTCTCTGGCGAGTTCCGTGTATTTGTTTCGTTTTTCTGTCTTCTTGATCTTCACTCTGTCGTCTGCTGGTAAAGCAAAATCTACGATTTGGCAGGTTTTTTTCCTTTTTGTCGATTATTATGACATCCGGTTTCCTTGCTTGTGTGTGTTTATCTGTTTTCACCTCCACATCCCAGAGGATTTTGTGTTTTTATTTTCCAGTACTGTCTCTGGTTTATGTTTGTACCATTTGTCCACGTGTTCGAAATGCAGTCGTTTGCATAGTTCCCAGTGTACATTTTTTTCCATACAGTCGTGTCTGTCCTTGTATTCTTTTGAATCTAGTTTGCTGCATTCACTTATTATGTGATTTGCTGTTTCGTTTCTTTGTCCACGCAGTTTTAATTTACTGTTTTAATGGGTCTTATCTGTTTTAGTTTTCATGTAGTTTGTTCTAATCACATTGTTATGTTCAGATGTCAGCAAAGATTCCGCTTTTCTGTTGAAGTGTACTTTTCTTAACCATGCCCAGCTGTTTTTGTGGGTCTCTTCTCTTGTCAGTCTTATGAAACGTCCATGTAGTTGTTTTTCTTCCCACTTTTCTTTCCTTTTTTCTGGTTTCGGTGTTTCTTGAGTTAATCATTGGGATAATTTGGACAACTATTATATCTTCCGTTTCTAAGAACAGCAGAAACTCGCATAATTAGTCGTTTAACTTAACAGGTTTTGAAAACTTAATGGTATTTCCAATGTAACCACTTAAGATTAGTTTTAAGATTATTATTGGCGTGCATCTTTTCATTTTCTCTATCAAACTGGGTGTTAAGTTAACTAAGAGTATGTACATAAACTTTAACTAGGTGGGAATATGGCAGTGGCGAAGTGAATAACGAAGCGGAATGACAACCTGGGTGCGCCAAATTCGAACCCAGTCGACCCCATAGCACCAGTCTCACTTAGGGATGTAAACAACCTTCATGTGGTCCTTTCTGTAATTACCTGAAAGAATTGGGTAAACCAATACTAATAACAGAATCAAATCAGTCAAAAAATCGTATCATGCTGATTCATAGGAAGCTATGCAAGAAAATGCAACCGCCTTCTACGACATGGGAGGTGTGCTTGTTGGTGTTTCTGTTTGTATCTAAAGCAAAGGCTAGACATACAATTTGCCTGAAATGACACCAGAGATCAGCACAACAAAGATTGGTTCAGTTTTCACTCGTGTTTCTGATTTGACAAACACGAGTGAAAAAGTCGTCTTGGAGAAATAATGTGACTCTAAAAAAAATCGTTAACTCACTGACTAACTGACTCTATATTTTGGTAAATATACTTATCAGATTTCTGGTGACAGTTAATGCATAAATACTCTCGATTTGAACTCTTACCTTTGTTTAGCGTCGTGCCTTTCCGTGTAGATTTCTGAGTTTTTTTAAATGCCACTCATTTGAGAAGTGCTTACTTCACCATAACCTTTAATTTGTTTCTTGCTCATCTAACATATAAAGTTATCTTGTGAGATTTTAAAAGTTGGACCTAAATAGCATTTAAGCTGACATGTCAAACTTTAATTCTAAGGATCAAGTTTTCATTTTTTTTGTACCATTTAATTGTCAATATAATAACATATTTTGCTACAGTTTATTTTTATTTAATTAAAAAATAATGAAAAAATATTTGTTATTATGACCGAAAAACCAAAATCATCAAGAGGAATAACTCATATTTTTATCGAAAAATATATAAAAAAAGAGTTTTCGCCATTACAACTAAAAAATATATTTGTATGTATAAGTTTTAAAATGTGCAAATAAATAAAAATATGAATTATTATCATATTACTGCATCCCGGGCAGCACCGGGTAGGTACAGCTGGTTTATAGCAGACGGTACTCATGTAGTAGTAAAATAGCTTTGCATCACTCAAATTAGTTCAAACGTTTGGTAACAACTAGCAGGGCTACCCAACGTCCTTTTGGCTAAGATCAAAGTGTAGTATCTGTTCCGATGGACACTGCACCCCATACTGGTGTTGTCTTGGCCTTCGGGTCTTGATTTTCGCCGGTCAATGGGTCTGTCCTGTGCAGTTCTGGGAGGTCCACCTTCCAAGGCTTTGCCTCCCCTCTTTGGGGAGGAGTAAGTTTATTGCTTACTGTCTGAGGCGCCCCTACCGGGGAATGCCGACGGGGCTGCCCAGGCAATTTTTAAATGGCCAGAGTGCTCACCTCTCGAGCGCTGGCTTTTCAAACCCCACTTTCTCGACCCGATCTTGGGTCACATCTTACTTGTGGGAGTAAGATAAAACTGGCCTTGTGCCTAACTCCTGGGGAGGAGTAAATAAAACCCCATACTGGTGTTGTCTTGGCCTTCGGGTCTTGATTTACGCCGGTCAATGGGTCTGTCCTGTGCAGTTCTGGGAGGTCCACCTTCCAAGGCTTTGCCTCCCCTCTTTGGGGAGGAGTAAGTTTATTGCTTACTGCCTGAGGCGCCCCTACCGGGAAAAGCCGACGGAGCTGCCCAGGCAATTTTTAAGCCCCACTTTCCCGACCCGACCTTAGGCCACATCTTACTTGTGGGAATAAGATAAAAAGTGGCCTTGTGCCTAACTCCTGGAGAGGAGTAAATCAATACCCAACGTGCATGGATATGAAAATAAAAGAGTTAAAAATTTGTTAACTTCTACCCCGCTTCTCTCTCTCCCCCTCTCTTTCTGTGTGTCTCTCTCTTTCTCACTCACTCCCTCCACACATATCTCAGTCAAGTTACTTTTTTAAACACACACATACACACCTCTCTTCATTAATTGTCCTTGGTCAACATCCTTCTCCCTGACTGCTTAAGTATCATAGAACGAAAGAAAAAATATTATCAGCAGTTTGTAACTAAATTCTTATCGAAACAAACAAATATTTCATTACGGCGTATTTTTTATGTAGCAATTATTTTTTATGTCGTAATTATACCATAATAATCTGTTATAATTCAATCATTTTTCTTTTACAAAAAGTATTATACGCTTAAAATTGTTCGAATTGATAAAAAGTTCAATTTTCTTTTCCATTTGAACAAATTAAATGAAATACTAATGGAAAACACTATCGAATTAAAATGAAAAACAAACAAATGTAAATATTTCAGTTTTCGTCTACCATAATTTTTGAAACGTCCTAAACATGCCGTCTTTATATTTTAACGTTATTAATACGTAATTTTTAATTTGCAAAGTCCTTCGCTCATATAAACTTTACGGTGATTATTTTTTACCTGATCCTGACCCGGGTCATACTAAATTTAAATATAGCTTTGGGTTACAAGCTGACCGAAGGTGTCCGACAGGCGCTCCATGTTAGCATGGTCTTCACGACTCTGGCGCGTTTCTCGTCTGACGACCTCTTTGTGAGTCACAGATATCGTTCGTCAATGTAGTTAAGTTTATTAATTTGGTATTTGAAAACAAAGAAAAACCGGGTCGCTGTGTTAATAACCGCCTAAAAAAGAAAAAGACAAGTTTCTTCGTTCTGTTTTTGCTGCTTTCATCTTTAAGATTCGCAGGTGTAAGTAACTTTTTTGAGAACTGAAGTTTTCAGACACCCGCTGTCCCTTTCAATCGTTTCACGACCTTGTTCAAAAGTGTTCCGGTGTGAACAAATGCCTCGTTTTATCCAGTTAGCGTAGCCGTTATGCACGGTGCAGGCGATCCTATGTTGCTTACGCCAGGGGGATTGGCTCTGTCCACTACACCCGATATACTCAACCATGTTTGTCCTTACTGGTCGCAGCTCTCGTCCCTAGATATCATCATAGTAAGTCCGGTTTACTTTCATAACTCCCGTGCATCTCCCTACACATTGTTTCAATTATTAAGAGTAAAGATTTCCATCTGTGTTAGAATAATGGCTTGATGTCTGTGTTAGCTGTTTTTAAAAGAATAACTAATCTTAGAAACATATATAAAACGAAAATATTACAGGGCACTGATTTGGTAACTAGACATATCACTTTGGGAACACTATGTTTGTTTTTGTTTTTTTTAGCTTTGTTGGAAATGGGTACATTAAATGAAAATCGATACGTTTTTCCTAAGTCTTATTATTTTAAGAAATAGAAATCATGATGACTTTTTTACGTTGCAAGAGCCTCCATCTTGTCTTGAGGAAAACGAAGGAAGTGAAGAAAGAAGGTGAGGCGAGGTTGAAAAAAAAAATACATGTTTAACGAAAATAAGTAATGTCTTCTTTTTTATGTGTCATCTTCTCTATAGTCAAACTAGTAGAGTTCCAACATTATTCACATTCTTTGTCTTCGGACTGTTGTCTTCAGTAAAATTGTTATTTACATTTCTACTACATTTCGGCCGATGTGCCCCCTTTCAAGTGTATTTTTGATTTTTTAGTGATGTTTTTCTTGTATTTGAAAATGTCAGGTGGTTCAACACCTGTGTTAATTCTTCGTGAAATATATCGAATATGTTTATTCAGTTGATTGGAGGGACGATGTATATTGCTATATATCGGACATGTTAGCCAAAGTTCGAATTGAAGATAAATCTTCCTTATTGGATTTCTGTTTTTCTTCAACATTTAAAAATGGATAACAAATCCAACCTGGAATCTTCTTGTGATCTTTGTGAAAGCTAGATTTGTTAATCATATGATTTTGTTTAAGTGAAGGTTCTTTTATTTAAGTGAAAGTTTTTTTGCTATGAATTTGACTGTTTTTGTTTTTTGTTCTTTTTTACTTTTGTTCGCCCCAAACAAGGCATATTGCAGCTAAAGCATAGGGGTCAGATTTATAGGGGAAAACCTGGGTAGGTGAGTTGGACAGAAAGATATTTGCTTGCATTACATTTAAATGTCTGCATGTTAATACGGTCGGGGAAACGGGGAGCAGGGAGGGAATTCCAAAGGTAAGCGGTCCGAGGAAAGAAGCCAGTAGTAGAAAATCTTCCACCATCAAGGAACCTCTACAGTAAAGGGGTGGGATTTTGCTGCTATTCTGTGTTTATTTTTTTTATATCAGCCAAGATTCACTCCGACAAACCAGGAATTGACTTGAAACACTAGGCACTTCTTTGTAGGTAAAAGGTAATATCTCGCTAGGGGCTTGGTTTATCATCGATCATCTGAGGCACTCATACTGAGAAATGCTCACAGATCAGTTCATCGCTAATTTTGTACCTAATTAGAGTGCCCCTTGAGAGAACTGTTTTTTCCCCACCTTCACGGCTTATTTCACATTTTGCTGCAGTGGAAAGCAAGTAAATCGCGCCATTTGTGTGTCTAAAATATGTTCTCTTAAGGATTTATATAAGGCAATGTCCCAGATTTTGAGCGACATTCCAACGATAAAATCTAAACCTGTTTTTTCTCAGATGAGGACAAACATGATTTTGTCGTCGTAATAGGGTGTTAGCTCCTCATTTAGCGAGTTATAAAATAAGGGCGAACTCTGAGGGGGGACAAAAAGGGGGACGAAAGTAACGGGTTTATTAGTTTCTGACGCCAGCCATTTCCCGACCAATTTGCAAAGTTATGTCCATAAACAGTCTACCACACTGAAAACAATTTTGACACTATTATTAGGGGCACAATGGGCAAACGGTGAATATAGTGCAGAGAAACAAAACAAGAAAAAAACAGCAGGTGCACTAAATGTCTTCTTTTTGGGGGAAGGGTGGATTTTCGGTTTAAAGATATGAGCTCTTGATTACCGTGGCGAATTGTCCTTAAGGAATTACATATTTCATTCAAAGTTTACCCCCCCCCCCTCCGGCTTCAGTTTGACACAGTTTTACTAACAGAATCTACGAATTATGTTAGTCGAACTAAATTTCCGTTAACGGCAATTATTCCTCAATATTTCGTTAGGGAGTAACATGGTATAGTCTTTACAGGCGTAGAATGTGGGATCGGCATACTGGGCTCGAATTCTGTCGGGGCAACTTCATCATTTCCACTAGGAGAAAAAGGTATGAATCCATATATCTTCCGCCCAGCTATGGACTAAATAATAGGATTGTCTAGACTCGCAAGAAGAAGAAGGTAATTTCGAAATCGCATCAGTCTTTCTCTGCTTATCCCGGTATTGTTTCCAGTTGTTCTAGACTTCTCCTTGCCACTGGATTCAAGCAATGCCAGTTCATGAGAGGTGAGTTTGGGAATATCTATTGTCTCTCGAGACTTAAGGGAGGCCAATTAGCAATTACTTCTTGGGCATAGCCGGAGTGGTGGTATGGTCGACACGTCTGAATGGATTTTATGGGCTTGAATCTCGTTATCTTATCGGGATCTGATTTTATTCTTCAAGCATCAGCTTTAAGTCTAAATTAGATGTGATATGAAAAAGCAACACCCCATATTAGAGGTCGGCTACATGCTTAGTCATATGAAATGGAGCTAAGTAGGAGTGTTTGTTCCCTGCCTAGCAATGGCACATACGGTTTATTATTAGATCGCTTCCAATATTACTACACCTTACAGTTTTGATTATTATTATGATATATCACTTTAAACTTTTCATATTGAAAGGATATGCAATTCGAATCACATAACTATTCTGTTCATCCCGCTTAAGAACCCCACTGCTACTGAAAAATCGACCCCCATGTTTCGGTCTCATAGTTGGGAATGAGTGGACGTCCTCTATACATTGAAAATGATTTGTGAAGGGTATTTACTAACCTGACTTTGATTTTATTTTGTTTATTGTTCGGGGATGGCGGTCATACCACTCGCCACCATCAAAATCATAATTGTACATATGAAACTTCAAATAATCATTGGGGATATTTCGACTAGTTCGTCTATAGAGTAAGTGTGATATTATGGTATTTTTAACGTTAAGTGATAAAATGTACTTTGTTTTAACACTTTACTGCAGTTTAACGGTTTTTATCCGATCATCACCAGAAGAAGCATTGTTTGTGTTTTGGTAAAAGAAGTAAAAACCAATGAGGAAATAAGAGTTGTCTGCCCGTGTTGATTTATTTATTTTCATTCTTAAACTATTTTTTTATTTATTAATATTTCTTGGGGTTTTAATCACTAATAGAAACTATTTTTCAAATATTATCCCACCATTCTTAGTTGTATACTTTTGTTTCATTTATTAAAGGGAATTTTTACTCAATATAGACTTAAATAGAAAATCAAGTATTTGTGTATATATCTGCATTTAGCTGTACATTCTTGTTTTTGATTTAATACATTATTTTGTTTTCTGTTTATAATCTGATATTTTCCCTCTATGTCTAATTTATAATTTCTACTATTTACGTTAAGAGGAGCTAAATTAAAGATTTAGAGGTAGTATTTTTGTCCCATATACTTTTTAGACAGTGTAGTGCTATTTCTATATATTCAAATAGTGTAGTGCTATTTCTATATATTCAGATAGTGTAGTGCTATTTCTATATTTTTAGACAGTGTAGTGCTATTTCTATTTCTAAAACACAACAAAATTCATCAAGAAGTTGTCAAAAATAGCTCGACAAGCTCCAGGCACGGTAATGCGAATCATGGCGAGAGGAATAGGTGTCGGGGTGTTGACTATGAAGAAAGTGCTTAACGAGGATCTTCCCTACTGCTCATGCAAAAGTAGCAAGGGAAAACAACTCATCGCCAAGGCCTAAGAGAACTGCCTTACGAAAGCCAAGAAACTCCTCAACAAGGTCAATCACTCATTTTTGTTTTTGTCTAGACCAGTTGCACAGGTCTTGGCTCCGTGTTACACCTCCGGGAAAAGCCAGAAGTGGCTATCTGAAAACTTCTCTGACGTCACCAATTTCGACATCTGCTTTTCCCCAACTCGCCTTATTGCAACCCCATGGACTATGGACTATTATGTGTGGCGAGCAGTTTAGAATGACACCAACCGTATCACCTGCGACACCAGGTTTGAACTGATTGCCTGCGCGTGTGTGTTTCAGTTTAAAAATATGCCGTGCATATACACATTGTTCTTGGCCTAAATCAAGAATGATTGTTAAGTATCGGCCCTCCATCGTTTCGGATAGAATCATGGTTTGATCGTGCATGCGCACCAATTCTGTGACTTCACTTTTAAATCCGCTTGTTATTCCTCTCATATACTCTGTGAATTTATATTCGTATTGTTTTATTTTTAGTTCGCACTTGCATGAATTTGGCACAAGGCCACCAAATATGGTAGCTCTATTTGGTTCATGCATACATAGCCATACTATAGGGAATTTAAGTTTAATACAAATCCTCATTTTCGACGCAAAGACGGCCATGACACGCCTGTGAACATTTACCGTACGTCTTTACGATCACATGTTAACCGTGCATGCCATACAACGACAATAGCGGCGTGCGTTACTTTTTTATGGCAATTCAAACGCACATAAATGGACATACGTCATACTATACACATACTCTCATAGACAAAACAGATATACGCACATACACATGCACACACTTAAAACACGTAGACACATATACGTGGGAGGGGTTGGGACGCATTCTTTCAATATCCCCCTCGTCTCCCCACCCCCAAATCCTAATGCAAAAGAGAAATGCCCCCAAGAGGCTAAGAAAAGGGAAAGAACCGGACGCCCGCTAAACGCTGACAACCTGTCACAAGAACATCTTAGGGTGAACCAAGAATAGCATTCTCGACGCGAACAACTAAAGCACGACGTCCGACAAGAAAAAGGGATTTCTTTTAACGGGAGAGGGGTATGTGAACGTGTACGAGAAAACAGGGCACATAGATAGATAGATAGATAGATAGATAGATAGATAGATAGATAGATAGATAGATAGATAGATAGATAGATAGAGAGAGAGAGAGAGGGATGAGGGTGTGAGAGAGATGCATGGAATTGATTTAAGAGTAACTTCGGCTATTAGGAAGGAGAACTGACTATAGAAGAAAGTCCAAAGAAGGGGGAAAATGGTGAAAAGGGTTTAAATTGAGAAATCTTTCAGATGGATTAAACATACACTCTGAGATTTGGAAGAGACGTGGAGAAAAAGCAAGCAGAAAGAGATTTCTGGATGAATATCAAAAATGCTAATCCATTGTAATATAAACCGAGTAAATTGAAAGGAGACACCAAGTGATATAATAAGAGTAGATATACAATATTTAACGGGGCCATACCATCGTCAAGGGTATATATGAACTATGCAGGACGAATGAATGGGATTTATTACCTTATTGTTGTAGTTTCACCAAGTTGCCAAGAGTTGTCAAATGTAAGAAACCTACATACAAAGGCACAATAATTTTGACACGAAATCTTCGCAAGATTTGTTATTCCTGATAGAATTCTGTCTGTAAACTCAATTTACGGCTGAAGAATTTGGAGATTTCTGCAAAGAGTTTTCAATTAGTCATGTGACAACCGCTCCGTTCCACCCAAGATCTAATCGCAAGGCAGAAGGTTTCTGAGATTTATTTAAGCGAGCAAAAATGAGACAGAGGTGAAACAGTAGATGAATTGTTTCAAAAATTTCTCAGGGTGTATCCAATAACTCCAAACTCGAGTACAATTTTGGGAATATCACCAGCTGAACGTATGTTCGCAAGAAAGATTAGATCATAATTTAATAAACTAATACCTAAAAAAACTAAGAGTTTTAAAAATTTTATGTAAATACAACAAAATTTTCTTGTCCCCCAAAAATATATTTTAAATATTATGAAAATAGAAAAATTATCTGCAAATAATTTATTATTAAAAAACAAATTGGAAGGGTAGTGTATATAATTAAGCATACTAAATGGAGTGTTACAACACATTATAATCAGCTTAAAAAATTATATATATATATATATATATATATATATATATATATATATATATATATATATATATATATATATATATCCGAACCATTTTCATCGAGTGAAAAAGCCTATGCAGGTAATCTAATGATTTGTTTGAATGTCCCTAAGCTACAGTAGCACTGGAACAGAAACACTCTATGTAAGAAATTGAAAAATCCTTATTAGCACGACGGTATAGAATTCGGAAGGAACTATTGTTCATACAACACCGGAACAATACCAAAACAAAATACTAAAAACGCTTTCCCAATTGCACGAGGCCGCGTTTTTCCGTCTACATCACTCATCACTTCTAAAACGGGTCGGTGTCAATGCATGCAAATTACCAACACCTATAAAAACCTTCAACTCTGATCAGGCGTTTTTTTCTTGTTGCAAATGGCAGTTCGACAATACAAAAAATCGTGAGTGCTTTAAATTCAGTTCATCTATATCACCACATTCTAGCAGGTGTAAAAGACAACCATTTTCTACTTTCTACATCGATTCCAAGAGGAAAAGAAAGGATTTCAGGAGGAAGTGAAATTTCCAAAGAGGGAGTATAAAAATAAACACACCGTCCTGCTAGAATTAACCGAATGAACGATAAATAGTGTTTGTATTAGTCAGAAATATATAGTTAATTGGCAACATTTAATTCTAAGTGTATTCATTGTCGTTTTAACTGTTGGACTACAATACAACACTTTGCAAACTCAGTTTTCCTGACTCCATCTAATCCGGGCTCAATGGGTGACCCAACAGCTTACAATTATTTCTAGTTTCACTATATATATGAGTAAAATGTTTACTGGGTTTTATGACGAACGAACATATAAGAGACTGCCTCTAAAGGAGGAGTTAATGCCTGTGAGCATAGTATCATTACAAAAGAAAAACAGATACTACACTACCGCAAAAGAAAAGTGTAGCCTGACAACAGAACAGATACTACATTACTCCACCAAAAAATAAGGATGCGTTAGTGCCTGTAAAGATGCTATTATGACAACAGGACATATAATATCCTTCCCTCTCCCAAAATGAGGAAGTAATGCCTAGGAGTATGGTATCATGGCAACAGAACAGATAATACAAAACCCCACCCCTGAATTTAGCATTGCATGATAGTACATTGGTCTGTAAACTGAATTGAGCATTAAAAGAAAGTAATAGTATAATTTCGGCTTCACATATACAAGTAATAGTATAGTGTCTGGTTCAGACAGACATATACCAAATCTCCATCAGTAATAGATGTGTATGTCATTTTGCATTGAGGGTATGTATGCTTGTATGTATGTTTGTGTTTTATTTAGTTGCATACATGCGTATGTGTGTATATTTATCCACATGGATTCATACTAGTCTATGTGTTTTTAAAATAATGTTTATCCTAACAGCATTCCGACTTTCGCAGATTTTAAATTGAAGAGCAAAAGAAAAACCATTATTACTCTTTTGGTGTATGTTTCCCTTCAGGTGGAGCTTAAGCTTAATATATACTAGCTAGCCCGCGATTGAATAAGGACATATGTGTTTTCCTGCTCCTAGCTGTGAACCTCATATACCCATTTTTATTCGTACCTTTCAATTTCTATAATTTTAAGTCTTTGGTGTTTATGGATGTTCGACGTGAACATAGACTTCCCGTAAAATTTTATTCGATCTTCGTATAGAGTTTTCTTTTCAATTGCACAGATAGCAGACAGCAAAAGAAAGACACCAAATTTATATTTTTGGGTTTGTTATACTTCGTTATGCTTCTCTTCTTTTAAATATTTCCCTCATTCAACGTTTAAAACAACAATATCAATCTGCAGTTCAAATTCTGTTAAATATTTCATCCAACACTTCTGAAATAGTTCCCCTTATTTCCTGTTGAAAAATATGAATATTTTACATTTTATTTTTACTTTGTTGTAGCGGCCACGTGTTTGGGTTTCTTTCCAAACAGGCGGTCGATATGTTGTGTTGTGTTTTTATATGTACACACAAGGTCGGAATATTAAGGGAAAAAGACAATTGGTAATAAACAGTTGCATATATATATATATATATATATATATATATATATATATATATATATATATATATATATATATATATATATATATGTATATATATATATATATATATATATGTTGAGATAAATAAAATTTGCACATTATTTATATCAGCTCCGATAGTTCAAATACAACAAAATTTGGCGTACAATCGTTTTTAAAACGATTTGGAATATTTTATTTTGCATTATAATTTAGATGATTCCTAAAATGTTTACGCGGAAAAACCAGCGTTTCGACGTAAACACGTCTCGTCGGGACCGTAAAGTGAGCTAAGCAATTAAAATTTTCCAAAAGAACTCAGACAGAATAAAAGTAGATAGACCCTCCCATCTACATCAACACATTTGACAGGCTCATGTACACTTAAACCACGCGAAACGCGTAAAACTTTTACCCCTACATTCTTTTTACCCCTTTTCCCTGTTCCCCACACCTTCAACTACCCAGACAATACGACTACTCAAATCTCCCGCAAGTAATTCGAACCAATTTAAATTTATGTACACCTATCATCTAGGCACATGTAAAAATTCCTCTTTCACATACAATCCACCGCATAGAATATATATAATATTAATATTTAAAAACCAAAACATGATGCAATTTTGAAATGAATGAAATCATTTATTTTTTTACGCTAACACTTTCGATGAATACATCATTCTCAGAGCAAGACTTTTCTCTCTCTTATATATATATATATATATATATATATATATATATATATATATATATAATGTGTTTTGTATGTAATTTTTTTATTGCTGATTGCAACGTTCATTGCTTTGCTTACTACTACTATTTCGATTGTTTCACTCCCTGAGTGATAACGATGCAGAAAATTGCATTATTAGTCGCCCTATAACTTTATAGGACGTATTTTTCGTTAATAATATATTAATAATATATATATATATATATATATATATATATATATATATATATATATATATATATATATATATATATATATATATATATATAAACGAAAAATACGTCCTATAAAGTTACGGGCGGCTAATAATGCAATTTTCTGCATCGTTATACCTCAGGGAGTGAAACAATCGTGATAGTATATATATATATATATATATATATATATATATATATATATATATATATATATATATATATATATATATATATATATATATATATATATATTACATTAGGACGGGCCCTGCATTTTGAAAACGGGTAAAGTAGCTAGTATGAATTATGAACTGGGTGAAAGAAATAGGGGGAAGTACAAATTTAGTGCATATGTGATTTGGGACAAACAGACATGTCTCATAGTGAGTCATTCTGGGAATCATAACATACTGGATGTATGCTGGCCCAGAGGAAACGCTCGGAGCAAAAAGGTTAGACACAAAAGCGATATTGAGTTCTGTTATGACATTCGTTGAAGGGTCAAAGGGCTCTAACGTCACAGATCCCTGGTGAGAAATTAGCTTTCAGTCAGTTCACCATGGAGGCGCGAAGAGGACAGACGTCCATAAACTGAGCTCTGTAATGCACAGAGTCGGGTGACATCGCCAGATATGGGCTAAGACACAGAATAAGATCCAAACGGCGGGACAAGAATAGCCGATTGCATCCGTCACATTTCCACAAAGCAGTATGAAAGAAAGACAGAGTTTGAATGAACGAACCGACGAATGGAGATCTCTCCGACTGAAGTGTGAAATAAACCAATAGAAATCTCTCTCAAAAAGTCTCGTCTTCAAATGTTTTTGTCTCCGTGCATGAAAACAGAATTTGTCCACAAAACAGATACACCACTACGATCACGAGCCAGCGACGGAGATGAGTGTACCAGCAAACCCACGACCAGCTTGGGCAGAAATCTGTAAGGTAACTTTCTTTGTGCATAACATTTTGGGTCCTAATCTGTAAAACGAAAAGAACTAAAAATCGAATATGCCTAACGAACAATGTTTAAAATGTTAAAGAATTTAAAAGAGAACTATGTTTTAAATGCTTAATTTGAAATGTTTAAAGAGCAGATATTTTAACGAGAAAAGAATTTAAGAAAATGTGTCTAACGATAATTGTTGAAAATGGACCGACCGTTTAAAGGCTTAAAAGTTTCTATAAAATCGCCCTAAGGAAATGTCGCCTTAAAGTGCCTCATAGAAAGTGTTAAAAAAGGTTGAAAACGCTTTCATAATCTTTTCATAGACTTTTCGTATTGTTTTCGGTTACGAGAGGATTAATTCACAAGCGTTATGCAACAAATCCCCCCTTTGGTTCCACGCCCCTTTTAATGGGCTATGCAACATATACACACGCTTCACAGTGCGATATCGGTACGTTTTAGATTGTGATATTAGTACGTAAGTTTTGATATCGGTATTTGATAGTGATACGCTCCAGATTAATATTTGTATGTTTTATCCTGCAATATTTATACGTTTTAACTTGTGATATATGTAGTATTTTACTGCGTACTGTGTAAAATGTACTAATATGTTTTATGATGAGATATTAGTACATTTTAGGATTTGATATTAGTACGCTTTCAACTATGATATTGGTACGTTTTCGGCTGTGATATTGTTATGCCATTACATTTATTCATTTGAGACGGTGATATTTGTGTGTTCATGTTAAGACATTCGTATCTTTTTAGGCTGTGGTAGTTGTACGTTGGTAAGTTTTAGGCTGTGATATTGGTAGGGTTTATACTGCGAGATTGATACTCTTCAGATTTGGAGAGTTGAAAGGATTGAGACTGTGGTTACTGGTACATTTTAAACTTGGAAATTGGTACGTTTGAGGAACTCTTTTTGGCCGTTCTGTTTCTTATTCCCAGTGCGCTGACAATTGATTTAAAATTATTGCATTCAAATACAAAAACAACACCCAACAAAATCGAATAGCCATTGAAGGGGGTAGGTATAGCATAAACTTGGAGAGTGAAAGAGAGGTTTAGACAACCAGAGAGGAGTCTAAAAGAAAGACGATGTGGCTTGGTAAGAAGGTATGATGGGAGGGGGTATCTATGGTGACGGATGGATAGGAACACCTGCCGCCCTATGTCACCAATCACTTCTCTAACACTATGATACCCCACTCTCCCCTCTTTTAAAAAAATGACGTCTGCCTCAGCCTTCTCCTCGTTTCATTTATTACTATGTTGAACACAGTGTCTCTGATATGTACCATCAGTCGACCGTACGCGATCGTACCCGACTGAGTCTGCCAGCACCCCTTCTCCTGACCAATCTTTCACACTTCACAAGTTTGCATTGTCTATATTTAACAACAAAAGATTTGACCAGGGTAGGTAACTCTGGCTCAACCGAAGTCAATTCACCTACCGAAATACTCAATGACGTAAAAATGTTATTTTTGGAACGCATTTTGTCCAATAAAGATCATATATCGCACGAACACATTTTGTTTTAATTCGAATTCAGTTAAAGTGTTGCATTCGATTTATTCAACATAATTATCCTTCAATAAGAAATTAAAAATCACCGAAGAGGAAAATCTAAAGTAGATGGTGTAACTTCAGCTGTCATAAAAAACCCCAATAAACCTAAATTCCTTTATTATACTTATAAAACTTATTATATAGATTAAGCAATGAAGCATGCGTTTGCTTTCTCGTAAATAATTAAACTTCTACAATAACAAGCTGCCATGCGTGGTCCCCCTCTATATGTGACTCGATGTGGCGAGTGTAAAATGCAATAAATTTGGGCAATTTGGGGCAATTTTGCCCCCCCCCCCTTTCACCCACTGGGGGCGCGAACCAGAATTTTTCTGAGGTCAAGGATGCTCATTTTATATCCAGAACAATTGCCTCTACATTTTGGCCAAGTTTCAAAAAAATTGAATGGATGGATCAAACGTTATGTGAGAAAAGGGCCATTTTTTGCAATTTTGGGGGCTTTTGACCCCCTGGGGACGCGAACCAGATTTTTTCCAAGGTCAGCGATACTTATTTTCTATTAGGAACAATTGCCTCCACATTTTTGTCAAGTTTCAGAGAAATTGAATGGATGGATGAAAAGTTATTGGGCAAAAAATGTCATTTTTTGCCATTTCGGGGCCTTTTGACCCCCTGGGGGGGGGGGGGCTAACCAGATTTTTTTTCAAAAATCGGAGAATGTCACTTTCTACCCTGACCAAAGTTACAACTTCATGCAAAATTTCAGAGAAATTCAATGAATGGTTGCGGAGAAAAATCCGGACGGACGGACGGACGGACGGAAATGCCTGAAAACATAGGTCCCCCGATTTTATAAATCGGGGGACCAAAAATGTATACATTCGCCAAAACAAGTAATAAATATAACTTGAATACATTTCTTCTTAAAATTGTCAAGCGATTAGTATTGAAAGATGTCTCCATATTATGCCCTCTAAAAACTCTTTAAAATACTCCAAAGAAACTGAAATCTAGGGAATATTTATCAATTGATATCTAATACCTATTATTAAAATTATATACCAACTAGCAGAGCTACCCGGTGTTGCCCAGGTTAGAATTTACTTTAACAGCAACCTTGATGCTGTCAGCTAGATATCTTACACACCGAGCTATTCACATATATGTTAATACCCTTAAACTAACGCTAATAAATATATTAATTTCATTATGTAACATGTTTGAAACTTGTCATTAGCTTCTTTAAGGGGCAGCCAGAGACGCAAAAATACTTCCATTATGTCCACATGCAAATTGTGCATGTGAATACAATTATATTGAAAGTACACTTCCTAGTATGTCTTCGTTTTTAGGGGCAGACATGCACAGACAGAGTTGTGTTCTCCTTGATTATATATATATATATATATATATATATATATGTATATATATATATATAATTTGAATCAAAGGGAAAACAGTTTTCAGTGGAGGGGTTGTGCCCCCCGGAACATCTTAATATTATCAAAATTTGCTGAAATTTTGGGAATAGACATCATTTTTGATCATTTACCTAGGGTTTAAATTTCATTTGAATCATAGGAAAAACAGTTTTCAGTCGGTGGGATGTGCCCCCTGGGGCCCTCTTAAAATTATCAAAATTTGCTGAAATTTTGAGAATAGATATCATTTTGGGTCATTTACCTATGGTTTAAATTTCATTTGAATCTAAGGAAAACAGTTTTCAGTAGATGGAGTTCTTCCCCCGGGGACCCCCAGCGTTGAAGTGATATATTCCTATATAGCCTATGATCTTCACTGATAGGTCAGTAGTCCACATGCCATTTTTCAAGCAATTATGTCTAGCTGGTTGGGTGAACATAAAACACAAAGATCAGGCGGACACACACACACACACACACACACACACACACACAAACACAGAGTTACTATTTTATATATATGTAGATTTCTTCTTGAGACTCCTTAAGCCAAATCCTTAAATTTTAGACAAATTTAAAAATCAAAATCATTTTGATCAAAATTGTAATAAGGATTCCAGGCATAAGGTTTAGTATCATTATATTTTGATTTTGATCTTCGTAAGAGGACATAAAACTAGTGCAAGTGTTCTGTTCGGGGAATCAATTTTACCCACCATGGGACGAATTTATATATATATATATATATATATATAAGCGGCGGAATTTTAGTTATAAACATGACTCGTGTTCCGGGTTCGAGTCCTGCGATCTGTATGAATAATACTCTCTACACTGACGATTCCCGTAAGTATGAAACGTATACGTATGTAGATAAAAACAAATATTTATAATTATTTGTCACCCCCAAATATAAGCTGTGTACTGTAGTGAGTAGTATTAACACATCCGTCATCCTAGCTTAAATGCACGTTCCTTCAACAGTTGAACACTCACTTGATGGCTGCCTTTAATAGGTTTCATCTATCGCTATCTGGTAGTTGATAGTGGCCGCGAGGGCTATAGCGTCGGAATTTGAGTTATAAACATAACTCGTGTTCCGGGGTTCGAGTCACTCTGGTTGGTTGGTTGGAAGAAAGTACTGATTGAAGATTTTGTCCAATCGAGAGTCGATACGTAAAAACCGCATTCACTGTTCTACCTTCAGTCCATGAAGTTCAAAACATTAGAAAATCTACTGTTAACCTACAGCACACAAGTCCTATTTTAAAACCACCCACGTAAAATATATGTACTAACCGACGGCATTCCGATTTTATCCCTTCGTTGTCACACTTTTTTTCGTATCGAAAACAAAATTTTGAAACTCGCGTGGTCATATTTACAATACGGCCATTGACCGCTACCGTCTTGACTTGGTCTCAACATTGTAATAATTAATTCCTAGCTCAAAATAATACGATTTAACTCACACAGTATGTTAGCTTGTAGTATTTTTTAACAACAAACTAATCATTAAAATATCGCATGTTGATTTTTTTTGTGGAAGAAAAATAAATAAAAGTGTAACACGTCGCCATTTCCCACAATACAACCCAGTCGACTGGAGGAATGGCTGTTCGGTCTTAAGTGTAGGTGTGGCTACAGCAGACGTTTTGAGTAGCGGTAGGAGTGATGTGTAAAAACAAGTCGGGTGCAACATACCAAGCTGCATGTTTGGATTCTTCTAAAGTTAATATTAACCGGATTTTTTTTTAGCTGTCCCTACCCGGCGTTACTTGCAATTTGTTTTGTTTTTGTTTTATTTTTAATTATGATGTTGTTTTTTTTTCAATCAAATGGAAGTAACTCTCTATGTACGAATACAGAGTTACTTCCCTTTAAAGGTGGCTGCCATTTGAAAATAATTCCGACCCCGATAAATTATTTTCTGGAATAAATTAAATCGAATTACATGTTATTCTTTATAACAACAGGTTGCAACGATCCACAAGAAAAACTGACGAACCAGAATCAAATATTGATTTTGTAGAAAGAAAACTATCGATGACAAAGAAACGATAAAGAGACTGACTTTACTTTATATATTATATATTTTTCTACACAAGCGAATTGAGACAAATATTCTATCTCCCTCCATCCAGGGTTCTCTCTTAATATCCACCTCATCCTAGGCCGAATCACGTTACAGAAAATAAGTACAGCCAAGGAATGCCCCTTCTTGTATAACGGTAATATAGATCTTTGTGGAAGAAAACGAATCTAAACTACTTAATGCCATCAAACCTCCCCCCGCCCAATTCTTGATACAGATGATAAAACGACAAATTAGACCAGCTGCCATGGTCTACTTCTCTCGCTCATTAAGAACACGTGTCTTATCAACACCATCCGTAATAGATCTAACAAACCAGGCAAACAGGTAATGGCCACCTTTAAACAGATACCACCGATTCGACCCGAGCGAGGTTACCGGGTGTCAAGCACATTTATGATTTCGTCACGTAACACAGTGATCATGAGAAGGGATTTGATTTCTCTATGAAAAAAAAAAAATTATCATCATTTGCGTCTTAGCTTTCAGTAAAAAAATAATGGTCGAGTCAATATGCTACTAAAACATTCGAAATTTAAGCCGATATTTCTTTGGTTTCTAACATCTTTAAACATCATAGAAAGCGAAATAATCTGACGTTTTTTTATTTACAAGTTTATAACATCAGCAAAGTGTTTGTGGGTGGGTGTGTAGGACGGGTATCCATGAAAAAAAATCACTCTTCCTTTTCCACATGATTTTTCTGTACCTTCCTTCTTCTGCTGACGTCATTATGTTTTTTCTGTTTTTCTATCTAATACATTTACGAACATATGTCTTAACGTCACTAGATTTCAATCTATCTTTCTAGTAGATCGACCTGGCGTTGCCCTGAAATGTACGAGGGTCCATGTGGACACCTGCTACCAGCGCAGAACCATTCGCATTCTTATTTTATTTTTATTTATTTTTTATTTTATCATTTTTATTATCATTATTTATTTTACTTAAATTCACCGCAAACAAAGCACATTGCCACTGTGACGTAAGGGGCTACTGTGAATTAGGGGCCAGAAATTAAAGGGGGCATCCTAAGTGAGGAGGTGTTCGGCGATATGTTTGTTCACATTACATTTAAATTTCTGCATTTTAGTACAACCAGAGAAACGGGGAGACATTCCAAAAGCTAGCAGTTCGAGGAAAGAAGCTATTAGAGTAGAAAGACCTGCGGCATTTGAAGATCTCTACAGTGAAGGGGTGGGATTTTGCTAATTATCGGGTTGGCCAGGAGTATTTACGTCGAGGTGGCACCAGTGCAGCAAGTTCGTCGGTGCATATTCTATTAAAGTACTTGCAAACCAAGCACAGGGATGCAACATTGCGGCGATGGGACATGAGCTGGAGCTTGGTAGACAGTGTGGTACCTATTAGATTAGAGGATTTTCTTAACGCTGTCTAAAATGGAGAGACTAGTGGTTGATGCATCAGCAAAAATGTGAAAAAATACGCCATGCATGGGTGAATTGTGGTTTCGTAGAGATATAGAATACTGACAGGTGTGAAAAGTTTTCTAGCACGGTACAGGGAGCCCACCTTCCTTGCAGCAGCCTTGGCAGGATATTCTATATATTTGTTCAAATTAATGTTACCTGTGAATGTTAGGCTGAGTAGTTTGAATGTTGGACTCTTAGGTAGGATGCTATTATCCATGGCAATTAGTGTCTGAAAAGGCTTCTTATAATTGTTAAAGGAAAGCGGCTTTGTCTTAGTAGCATTAAATCTTATCATTTACTTATGTCCCCATCGAACTACAGACTGGAGATCATTTTCTAAGGATTCAGCCATTGACTTTGTGCGTTCGTTTTGCCCACATGTCGAGAATAGAGCGTGTCGCTGTATCCGTTCACCGCTACCAATGTTTGCAAACATTATGAACTCATACACCTCTTTCAAAGCCATGCCTCTACAAAAAACATAGAACAACTTTGCCCATGTCGTTTTCCACTGAGGGCGGGGTTTACCATCGCCCATACGGTTCAGCTTTCTATATCACTTTCTAACAATATTCGAATTACCAGCATCTAAAAGGTGACCGGGATTTATGTAAACACGGTCAACTGACTTTCCAGCTATAATTATTCAGCTAGGAATTAATTTCAGTCGTTCCTTTGTTTCATGGGCTTGGCGGTTGTGATGACTGTTCTCAGAGATATGTTCGGCACATCAATTCAGCTGGGGTGGAGGTCAGGAGGCTCCCACCTCCGACTGGATGAAACAGTCGTCGAGCCAGGCAGCAGAAAAAGACACTAGCAGCAGCAATCAAACGGCCCTTTTCCGGGCCACTTACACACTACTCCTAATGCGATTCACACTTTGCTGCCTGTTCCATCCACCTGACTCCAGCCTACATCTCCAGTTTCCCGCTCCTACTCCGACCCCAGCTCCTGCATCAGCTCCCTCTAGCGCATGCTCCAGCTCCTCCCAGCAGCTCCAACTCCTGCACCAGCCCCCCCGCATCGCCTGCTCCAGCAGCTCCTACTCCTTCAGCAGCTCCCTGCAGCGCCTGCTCCAACTCTCTCCAGCGGATCATGCTCCAGCTTCTTCCAGCAACGCCTGCTTCACCTATCTCTAGCGGATCTTGCTCCAGATCACTCCTGCACCGGCGGCTCCTGCTCCAACTGATTCCAGCAGCGCCTGCACCGCCAGATCATTTCTTGCAACCATTGCTCCAACTCCTGTCTCTTGTTCCAGCAGCACTATGAAACATCCTTCCTGCTGTCCAGGTTCCGGAAACAGCCTGCCTACCGCCCAGGTTCCAGCTGCCTCATCCCAGCCTTTTCTGCTTCCAGTGACATCACTCCTGTCGTTCTAGCCTTTCCTGCCTCCAGTGACCTCACCTCTGCCTTCCTTCTCACGTTATTACCTTTATGATAAATAAACGATTCTTTTTAACTGTTCACATGCGTTCGTCCTCTCTTCTTAGCCATTGCTGTAATTTGCCTGTGTCCACTTTCTTAGTTGTGAGACCGATCATCACAGAGTAGTGGCGCTGCCCAAACGTTGCACCCGGCGCTGCCCAAGCATCGCACCCGGCTCTGCCCAAGCGTCCGGACAAAAACACTCCCTAGGTGACCGAACCCTGCAACAAGCATGCTGTCATTAGCAAATATACTAATCTCGGACACAATTGCACTAGAGAAGTCGTTTATGAAAATCAGATATAGTAAAGGCCCAAAAATTGACCTTTGAGGAACACTCGCACTCATGTCCTGTTTTTTAGATTACGGACATTGAGGACAACTTAGATCTTTTGGGGGGTTAATAAGGACCTGGTTATATAAAATATTTATTTTTATTGAGTCATTGCAAACCTCAAGATATTTTTTGGAAAAGATCGCTAATACCAAATTAATATCACCATAGGTTTCTTTGTAAAATTTGACTCTATTTATTTTGAATTCCCAGAGAGAGAGAGATAATTTATTTCGACTTTTCAAGCACCAATATATATATATATATATATATATATATATATATATATATATAGTACATGTTTTAATTTTTTTCTATATGTTAATCGAATGAAACTCCAGTGTTTATAAAAAGTGCTCAGTAATAAGTACAGCTGTTTTATACAATCATTTTTGGTTACATGTGTGCATAAATGTGTCAGCTGCGCCCTCTTTCGAGAGTCAACTTCCTCAGAACTTTAGAAAAAATGAAATGAGAAATAACTAACTCCCTTATTTTGTGTATTACCTTTGTTGGTAGGGGAGGGATGCCTCATTAAGCGGGCAATACTCATATCCAATTACACATTCGCGTTGCTTCCTTATTGATTACTTTACCTAACCGCTTTCAAATCTTTTATACATTTTATTACCCACTTGAGAGTTTCTTCAACGTCGCCTCAGTATAACCATACTCGTGTGAGGTCCAATATTTTAACGGTTAGCGGATTAGTTCTTTCCCAAACTGACCTATATATTTATTTTGGGTTTGTCGTATGACCCTGTTCAAGTGGTGGGCGGTTTATAAATGAAAGAATTATCAAAGGCTTTGTGGAATAGTCAAAAGACAAAAGGGCAACAGCGGCAAAGGTGTAGAATACTAAAACTATAAAACTCAAGAATAGTCCATTATAAGCAAAAGCTAATATCACAACAGACAGTAACACTATTTAACCCGTAGCTGGAGAGGGGAAAATAGTGAAAATGATGAGAGAAATAGCGATTAAAAAGAGACTCATTTGGGATTTGGTCTTCTTATTCTTTAAAATTTAACTGGCTTAGCAAACTCACATTCTCGGGATATAAACAAACCCGAGCTCAATGGGTGACCCACCGAGTAACGTTTTCTCTAGTGTATATATATATATATATATATATATATATATATATATATATATATATATATATATATATAATATATATATATATATATATATATATATATATATATATAACGTTGCTACTCCAATTATTATTAGGATTAATGCTATTATGGTGATCATTGTTATCTTGAACATTATCACTGTTCCTGTTATTACTATCATTATTATCATTATTATTATTATTATTATTATTATTATTATTATTATTATTATTATTATTATTATTATTATTATTATTATTATTAAGATGATTATTGTTATTGATAAACCATGCCCTTCCTACAGCTACCATTAATGGATGGCGGGGGCGATAACTGTTAACACAATCGAGACCATTCCCTAATTACTTTTAAAGGCATAAAACTGGTTACAATAAAATAAATTGTATCCCTCCCCCCTTCTTTCAATAATATTGTCCTGTTTCGCCGATCTATGGAAGTACCTCTTAACAAGCCCAAAATAAGCCTTTTGCTCCAATGCCAAATTTATTAAAATAATTTACCAGTGACCTAGGAAAGCACTTCGACAGGGCTCTAAGTCTGTAGGTCGATGAGTGTAATTCGATGTGTGTGTCTACGGGTCTGTGAATCTGTACCTCCAACTATAAGAAATGACCCCATAGAAAATCACCCCCCCCCCCCCCGCACGCGCTACATCTATAAGAAGTGCCTAATGACTCTAGTCTGGTAATAAACACCTTCGCTAATAAGAGTCTCCTCTCAAGGCCATAAAGCTCGAATTTCATCTCCCAACCCCATTTTTCAGCGTCTCTGTCCGTTCCCTCTATAGACCAACGACCTCACACCCTGACATTTATCCCCCACCCCTAACTTAGCTTTAATAACCTAAAATCCTAAATGTGAACCACCCTCATTCTAACACTGAAACCAATAACAGGAACACGTGATTGACTTCCACGGAGAAAATATGCTGTGAACAAATATCTACAAATTACCACTTTGAATCTCCTATAATAACTGGATTACATACATATAACGCATGTAAAAGAGAATTCTAAAAATATAAGGATTAACGCCTCCGAGGTATGACGACTTTTTCCCCCAATAGAATGTGGGTTAAAACCAATTTATTCATTTCTTCCAACCAATTCATCCAAGAACTATATTAGTTCATCGAAGCTCAAATTCTGTCTTACTTCGATTTTCTCCTGAATAACTCATAACACTCGGACCATATCTATAACGTTTCCTGATATGATATATGATATATATTTTTATTTATGTTTATATATGTGCGTTTGTATATGAATATATATATGTATGTATATATGTGTACATATGTATGTATTTTTATATTGCTCATATATTCGTATATAAAGATTTCTATTATCGCACTTACATCTTATTTTACTTTATTTTATCTTCTATATTTTATATTTTATTTATTTTTTATTTTATTTTATTTTACTCTATTACACTTCATTCTTTATTTTATGTATTTCAATATTTTTATATATTTTTATATTTTTTTTATATATTTTTTATATATTTTTAATTTTTTAATTTTTAATTTTTCAATTTTTTAATTCTTTTATATTTTCTTATATTTTTATATCTTAATATTTTTTATATTCTTATTTTTATTTGTTATTTTATTTTTATTTTTTTATTTGTTATTTTATTTTTTACTTCTTATCCTCTGATTTTATTTTCCTTCATATATTCTATTATTTATATTTTATTTTATTTTTACTCTTTATTTTTGTTCTTATTTTTGTTTTTATTTTTTTCATTTTTTCATTTTTTGTTAATAATCTTTATAATCTTTATAAGGTTTTATTATTATTATTATTATTATTATTATTATTATTATTATTATTATTATTATTATTATTATTATTATTATCATCAGTTGTATCTTTATATTCTTATTTCATATCTGTAACTTATTCTTTTTCCAATATTGGTCTATGTACGCCCTCCTACCAATGGATGTTCCTCTAAGACGAGCTTGTTATTTTTTCCTTTAATTTCTGTAAGATGTGATGCTAAAGGCGCTGATGAAGAACGTTTTGGATTAGCTTTTGTTGTTTTCTTTTTAAATTAAAGAATGAAATAAGTATTTCCAGAATGTTTTGGAAACGACCGTACGCCATAATAGACTTGTTGTTCTAATTCTTTGAGCAATTGGAACCTTATAATTCAATTAATCTCCTTATATATATATATATATATATATATATATATATATATATATATATATATATATATATATATATATATATATATATATATATATATATATGTGTGTGTATGTGTGTGTGTGTGTGTGTGTGTGTGGAGAGAGAGAGAAAGAGAGTAAGGGGGAGGAAAGAAGATATTTCTCAGACATGTGAAATAATATACTTCTCTCTCTCCCCTCCCTCTCTCTCCCTGTGTGTGCGCACGCACTTGTGTATGATATACTGAGAAGATATATATATATATATATATATATATATATATATATATATATATATATATATAGATAGAGAGAGAGAGAGAGAGAGAGAGAGAGAGAGTGATAGAGAGATTGAGGGGGATATTGAATGTATGTGTCTGTGCGAGAAAGAGGGGGAGATGATTTTCCCATATGTGCGTGTATTCCATCTAATTAGATGTCAGTTCACTTTGATTTCACTCCCGTTTCAAAACAGAAAACTCTTGTAGCTGTTAGCCACATGTCTCGCGCCGATTACCTTCTTTCCTATTTCTGGTGAGCTTTTTTCACGCGTAGAAGTGAAGTTTTCCACTCGATTGCATCACCAAATCGGATTGACTTTACTCATTTCATCGCCCCCCCCCCCTCCTCGTCAAATTGTCTCAACTTAAACGCACTTCCAGGTGGGACGCATTCGCTCAGAAAATAGGTACAAATCTAGACAAGATTTCTACAATTGTTTTCACTGACTTTGACACAGATTCGTGCGGGGGAGAAAGCCAATCAACTAGATTCACACAACTTCCGGCGTTGGCTGACAGTTCACCGGAAATTACCAGATTTGAAAGGCAAAAACAACATCTATATAATCATACGCTAAGGCAATTTCATGTCGTACGTACGTTATCACTCAACTCACTTTTCAAAAAATCAGATCACCCAGCGTAAAACTCAAATTAAAATACATTTTTTTGGCCTTCAGGCTAGGATCAAAATGTAGTATATGTTCTGTCTGAAGATGGTACAATAATATCGTGGGGTCTGTCTTCGCGCCGGACGTCCATAGAATGGAAATATATAGCAAACCCATACAAGGGTTTTGGAGAATAACCTCCATAATCAAAAATATTATGAGACTACATTAAACAGAGTACTTAGATAATATATATATATATATATATATATCCTAGCAGGTATACCCGGCGTTGACGGGGTCCTAATTTCCGTAAATTACAGAAAACATAAAGCATTACAAAAAATAAAAAGTAGAACTAAACAATCTGCTTAACATAGTGATCCTTATATACGGTTTGCTAACTGATCTTCACAAAACTAACCGAGTTAGTAAAAAGGTATGCCATTATTTTCCCCTATCACTTCAATGAAAACGCTTGAAATATCGGAGAATCTCTAAAAATATGTCGTATTATTTTTCCTGGTGAGAGTTGGACTAGATCTGTGTTATAGAATAACAAAAATCCGCCACCCTCTTCTAAATATAACTAATAAAAAATAAATTATTGATCAGGATTAAATATGAAAATCGACTGAAAATTTTTAAAAATTTAAAAATATGTTATTACCGAAATAAAAACATGAATAACTAATGGTTAGTGTACGATGCAGTGATTTCTGACAAGCTTTATGTAAAGGCAGGTTGTAAATCTATACCCGGAATCAATATACATGAAAAAAGGAGGATGTATCCAATGCCTACTGTAAAAATGTCACCCTTTCGACGAGACGCTTATCATTCGATTTGCTCTTTGATGTGTGACGAAGCCACACGCAAAGAAAAAATGGCAATGACAACATGTCTGCCACGGTAGTTGCGCCAATTTGAAAGCTAAGATAAAAATCGTGTTAAAAATAGTAACAGATATTAAATACTGGGCGGTTTGACAGTTTTTAAGTGATGAATGCCACACATGTCTGTGGTTGGAGTTAGGTGTATTTTTATGGTCGATATGCAAGATAAAGATGTAGAATAAGTAAATGAACGCGTGTAAGCATGAAAATAATCACTCATATAATTCCTAGAAAAGTCACTTTTAAAATGCATCTTTTAAGAAGATTGGTAGGGTAGACAGTAACCTTGGGGTTCGCTTCCCCGTGTTTCTGAAAAAAAAAAGAGAAATGATTGCTGTTTTCTGGACGAGCTGTTGTTGTGAGTGGGTGGTTTTTGAGTGGGTGGTATGTGAAGATTTTCAATCCTCTCGTCGCATTCATCATCATTCAACTGACAATGTATTCATCCTATTAGCCATTATCCTCAGATGGCTTTTAGCCTTCATAACTGGTGACGTTTGTGAAAAACAGTGATTGAATCAATTAAATCAATATACTTTTTGAATCAGATAGATGAGATACTACACTTTAAATTATGTATGTGCAAAAAAGGTAAACAAATTTTACGAATTAGACACAAAATTCTTAAAAGTTTAGGGAAATGAAGCGGGTCGTTGGTCATCCTTTATCTATCATACCGTTAACTAGACGAATTTGAATCCATTCGTCCAAACACTTTTTTCGACATTTGTCCATCACTTTCACTTCAGCAGGCACCGCAATAGCACATTTACCCTCTGAACCACAATAGCACATTTACTTTCTGAACCACAATAGCATATTTACCCTCTGAACAACAATAGCACATTTACTTTCTGAACCACAATAGCACATTTACTCTCTGACCCACAATAGCACATTTACCCTCTGAACCACAATAGCACATTTACCCTCTGACCCATAATAGCATATTTACCCTCTGAACAACAATAGCGCATTTACCCTCTGAACCACAATAGAACATTTACCTTCTGAACCACAATAGCACATTTACCCTCTGACTCCCAATAGCGCATTTGCCCTTTGAACTACAATAACACATTTACCCTCTGAACCACAATAGCACATTTACCCTCTGAACCACAATAGTACATTTACCCTCTGAACCACAATAACACATTTACCCTCTGAACCACAATAGCACATTTACCCTTTGAACCACAATAGCACATTTACTCTCTGAACTACTTAAAATAATGTATATGCGTATCTCCTTTTTTAAGGGTATCTTAGTTTACATTGGAAACACACACACTCACAAACGCACACACTTGAAAATAATAATGTGCTCGATCGTAGGTTCTACAAGAGCTAATATAGAGTATTTTACTAAAATTTGGCAAAAATGTTGGGAAGCATCTTTGAGAAATTTAAAAACTTTGAAAAGCAGACAAACAAAAGACATTTAAACACCACGTTTTAAAATGCGAATACTTTTATTAAACACCATTTAAATTTTTTTCTTGACTTCTTAAAATTATTAATTTCAGACGTTAACATATCTATCTTCAGGGAAAAGATAGTCTGACTAAAATGAAAGGTTATACCATTATTTCTTTTTGTGGTAGTAGTGTTTACTTCGATGTTAATTAAGTGGCTGCCAGACGTTGTTGCAGGCGGTGTAAGATGAGCAACGTCTCTTTTTATAAGTGAACTTCTTTAGAAGCGCGTGGTCGCTTATAGGATACTGAAATTTGGCAAAAGTTCTGAGAAGCATCTTTAAGAAATTTAAAAACTTTGAAAAACTGACAAACAAAATGCCTTTGGAGATCACGTTTTAAGATGCGAATATTTTTTATTTAAAAGTCATTAAAAGAAAATTTCCTGACGTTTCTTTTATTAATTAAGACAAGTAAAGAGACCAGTAATGATTGTAATCAACAAGAAGGAAAAATATCTGACAAATCATAGATTTCGCTGTCCCGACAGATCACAGGGTGAAGATAAGGACAATTTAGGGTTGAGGCAATTGAGAGCAGGAATATTTTTTTCTTTCTTCATGAGTGATATATTTCAGACAACCTTTTCCTATCAGCGATCACACATATAGGTAACTATGATATATGTACACACATGATTTATACGCATATTCGCACACACATTTCTTACCGATTATATACGCACACAGACAGAAACCCAGTCTAGATACACACACACACAACTATTGTCTAGACAGGGTTTAAACTAACGTCTGCATACACGACCATATCACCGTATATTAAATAGTTACATACACAGTTTACATGGAAACACTCATGTTACTTGCAATAATACTTCTGAACTAACAAAGTCTACACACATTAACCTGCATAATATAATTACAAAAAAGGGCAGAAGAAATTTATCCTTCTCATTTCAAATTGTACATTTTTTCCAAAACCTTTATTTGCCCAGAATAGCTTTATCTATTTACTATAGCTAACTAGTGTTTGATAAATTAATTTATACTCAAACCAGTTAATTAGAAAATTCAACCGATAATTACTAAACCTATCAATTTAATACGTATTATTAAGCCAAGCTAATAAACCGAGAAATATATATTTCTTATTCCAAATTTTACAGTTTTCTAAATTATCTATTTAATTGGAATTATATATCTACTGTAGTTAACTGAGGTTAAATAAAATAATTTATATTCTAACCAGCCAATTAAAAAAGTTAACCAGTCATTACTAAACCTATTAATGTAATACTAATTATTTATCCAAACTAACAAAAAAAGAGAAATAGTTGTCAAAGTTCTTATTATCAATACTTAAAGACCTACAAAAACAAATTTCTGTTCAAACAAGATTCTGTAAAACCATATTGCAAATATTACAAACACAGGAATAATTGTCAAAACTCACATTAAAAACAATTACAAACTAGATATATCAATTACATGCATGAAAGAGCACATCCACGCAAGTATAACACAATTAATTTCAAAATTATAAATTCATCTTTATCAGCGTAAAAAATAGTGGAGTGAGGTGGATATTATTAAATACATTATTGGTTTATAGCGATTTACCACGAGCCTTATATTTATTTTTCTATTTGTTAAACAATTAGATATATTATCTTGTTCAATTGACTTACTATATTCTACAACCACGGCATCATTTACTGATGTTTTTATATTTAAAGTTATCTATTAACTAGTTATCTTTAATACTTAAATTAATTACAACCGGTAAAGGAGTCAAGGTTATATTAGTTGTATACTTAGCCGGGAATGTTTAACTATTAGATAGTAGGTTGATTAAGGTTTCCTTATAGATTGTCATGTTAAATTCACTAGGTTGTTACTATATTTATCTACGGTCAGCTTGTTGAAGTGTCTACAGCTAATACCTATTTCATCTCTTTGATTCAGTAGTTAATCTTTGTCAGAAAACGTAATAATTACTATTTTTTCATTAAGACAAAGAAAACAGGTGGGGTTGTGAAGTGTAGGAGTTGAAGCTTTCTTCAAAACGTTCCATTTCAGTACAGGTACCTTATTGCTTTCATTTAGAGACCATATGTATTTTTGTAATTTAACTTCAGGAAGTGTTGCATTGGGTAAAATGCAAATCAGGAGAGTGATTTTCCAGGACGATAGTCTTTCCCCTTTGATTTTTGTCATTAGTTTGATCCCAATGACACTTCTCTTACGTAATGTGAAGGCAGAGTATATACTTGGGAAACGACTTTCTACAGTCAACCACTTACTATTCATGGATGACCTTAAAGTTTTTGGAAAGAATGAACCCCAACTTGATACCCTAATGAACACGGTTAAATTATTTAGTGATGACATACGAATGGAATTTGCATCACTAAATGTGCCATTCTTGTTATAAAAAGGGTAAACTTGTCAATTAAGATGGCCTTGAACTCCTAACAACAGATCGGATGAGTCACAGGTTTCTCTTGTGAGTGATGCTTCCGAACGGTGTCTTCGAAAATCAGGTGAGAGATTCAGGATTGATTGTCTTCAAAAAAACAGTTAAGCATGGGAATGGGGAAATTATGGTTTGAGGTGCATGTTCATCATTTTGTATTGGAGAATTAATTCTGTGTGATTGAGCATCAACACCAAGGAATACATCTGGGTTTTAGAAAAATGCTTACTTTTAACAGTTTAAAAGTTGTTGCCTACTGTTCCCGGGAGAATGTCTTGTTTCAACTTACACTGTAAAATTAACCAAAAATTGGTTGAATGGTAACTCTTTTCAGAGAATGTTCTGGTTCGAGAACTTATGGAGCACAAATAAAAGAAAATTGGCCTGTAGAAAATCTGCAAACAAAAATTCACTCTGGGAAGCAATAAAAGAAGAGTGGGAAAATATCACACCGAAACAATGTAAGAGCTGACAGACAGCTTGCCCAAACTAATAGTCTTCTTACGGAAGGTGTATGGAAGAACTATTCAGTATTAGTTAAATGCCAATTTACTAATTTCTGTTTGTGCTGTTGCTTTTTCAAAATATATACTCAAATTTAGCCGATTCGATGTTTTTCCCCTTTTTTGTCAAAATAAATATTCAAAATTCCCTTTTTAAAGCCAATTTTCATTTTTTTTTCTCCTTCCACTATGTTCTTTAAAATAGAAAACTGTCTTTTGATTCTGTTTCCTTTAAAAATTACTCTATCTGACTAGGAATATTTTTCGAATAAATGCCATATTTGTCATCAGCATAAAATTAAAATGGACGCCATATTTGTTATAGTAAATCTATAAATTAAACAATTTGTTCAGTTATTTTAGCGATAAATAGCTGTTAATATTAGTTTTTTTTTTCGTACAGAAAAATAGATGAAAATGATTTGAAAATATCTGGATTATTTTTAATTTCGATAAGGTCGATAATTACTTCAACAAGGTTAAACGTTCACTTAATCAGAATAGGTAATCATTTAACTCCAACGAAGTAACTCTTATTCTTTCTCTAAAATTTACCGTTCGTCTTATATTATTTCTTTTTTTCTTTGTTGTTCTTTACTATAAATATCAGGTGTTGTGTGTTACTCGCATTTACGTAAGTTTACTTTTTCTTTCTTTAATATTATTCAATTATTCAACGAAAACAGCAATAAGTAAAAGTCAACAAAGCTAGAGTCTATGGCAGAGTGCCTAAAAATGATCAAGGCTCATGCGGCACTGTTCTTACTGCGAAACTGTTTTGCGATGGTCAGGCTCCTATTCACACTAAGAAGTGCTCTATGTCACAATGAAGTCAAACTTCTGGAAAACTTCGACAAAATTTTACGTCGCTCGGTCAGTGAAATTTGTAACGTAGATTTTGACGACATCGGTTGACGCCAAGCCACTTTGCCGTTTCGGTTCAGTGGCCTTGGTATGCGCTCCACAACCGATACGGAGCTGCCGACATATGCTTCTTCAACTCTCGGTTCGGCAAGTCTCGTCGACGAGATTCTCTCCTCATATCTCGAATCCTCGTTTTCAGATCTGTTGACATCCGTTTTTTCAACATGGATAACGTCGACAAACCTTCAGCAACCATCCGATCTCAGTTGTCCTTACGACATTCAATGTCAGTCTAGATTTGCCGAACTCGTCCGTAGTAGTAACCAGCATAGAGCTGCCTGCCTGAGTGCGGCGGCCTCACTTTACAGCGGCTCAGTGCCATCCCTTCAGCAATATTCGGAAACCTCTTGGACAATGATACAATTTGGATCACTGTCTCACAAAGGCTTGGGCTTTTTTTATGTCACCCACACCGGTGTCGCTGTTACTAAGTCGTTCACGAGTTTGCCTTGCATCTCCTCTCTTGTCGATTTAGTGCCGGCCGTCTATCTCGCCACTCTGTACTTAACGACGTAGTCAAGCGAGGTCTCGACTCGGCGGGTGTTGCATCAGTTCTCGAACCAATCGGCCTGGAGAGGCGTGACGGTCACAGGCCAGACGGAATGATACTATTTGCTTTCCGAACCGGAAAGCCGCTGATCTGGGACGCCACTTGTTCCGAATCCTTCTCACCCACAAGGATTGCGGTATCCGCGGTCAAGCTCGGCACAGCGGCTCTGCTCGCCAAAAACAAGGAAGCACTGCAAATACAGCTCGCTCACTGACCGATTCATCTTCCAACCAATTTCAGTGGAAACGTCAGGCGTGCTTCGTCCCGAGACTGTTAGATTTTTTCAAGACATCGGACGGATGATATCAACGTCTAGGAACGAGCCTCGAGAGTCAGCTTGGTTGTTACAACACATCTCCCTGGCTGTCGTTCGTGGCAACGCAATGTCAATTACGCTGTCGTCCCGGAATATATAGATGTCATTCGAGGTCGTGCATGTGTGTGTGTGTGTGCTGTATGTAAATAAAAAAAAATGTTGGAGACTGTTAAAAAAAAAATTATTTAATAAATGCTTTTTCAAAGTAAAATAAACATTTTCAACAAAGTAACATTTTGGCCAAAACATTGTAATAATATTAAGTTTCTAAAATTGAAAAGTAAAAGGAAAATTAAAACCATTAATAATTAATAAAAATAATAGTAATAATTTGACTCCTAGGAGCATAGCTCTTTTTTTTCTTTCGGATAGTTCCCCGTTCGTCTTATTTAAACCATTTCTTTATTTTTCTTTATCGTTCATCACGATAAATATCCTTTTTTATGTATTAATCGCCGGTACGTATATTTACTTTTTCTGTTATTTATATTAATCGGCTAGTAACATATTAAACGTGATTGTTAGTGAAGAGGACATGCCCCTTCTCGCGAGGGTAAACTACCCCAATATTATTTTTAAATCGAAAAGTCAATTAAGGGAACACTACGTTTTTATCTAAATGTTTCTTCATCATCATCATATTCGCCGTCTTTAAAGCTACTTCTATCCTTTTATGTGTTGATTGAATATATTTATATTGTTGGAATTAGTGGCTAGTATATATATATATATATATATATATATATATATATATATATATATATATATATATATATATATATATATATATATATATATATATATATATATATATACAGGGTGGGCCAAAATAAGGGTCCTATCTTTAAATTTGAATAACTTGAATTTGAATAACTTCCACAAAATAAAAGTTAAACTCACCAAACTTTATGTGTGTGTAGACTGACCCTTCCGAGATTTTTTTAAATAAACAAAACAAATTTTAGCCGAAAAACACTTCTTAAAACTTACAAAAACTAAAGTATTGTTTTTTACACTGTTTTGAGTTTTTTAAGCAAAAATAATGTTTTCTAAATGAGGGTACGTTCCTTAGGGCTAATACGGCTTATGCTTGCTTCGGAAGGGGTCCTTTACTTATTCTAAAAAAAAAAAAAAAAAAATTAATAAATAAAAAAGTTATGAATTTTTAAAAATAGGACACTTATTTTTGCCCACCCTGTATATATATATATATATATATATATATATATATAACGCTCTTGACTGTGAATCAGTGGCGATTTGTGATCGGAGTTCGAGCCCGTTGACCGTCGGGAATTAACTTCCTGCACTGAAGATTGCATAAGCATGAAACATCGATGTCTGTAGGTAATAATTAATTAATATTTATTTATAAATATTATTATAACCCCCCTTTACTAAAGGCCGGGCACTCTGAGTGAATTTAATAACAAGCAGTACTAATAGCTTCATACGAAATCCAACACAGTTTGTTGTAAGATCACTTTCACTGCTCGTTGTAAAATACCCGCCGACTCGGTATTTACAAAGTTAAATTTCTCCTTAACTATTAGCTAATTCGCGCTGGCCAACGGGGAACGCTTTTGACTGCGAATATATATATATATATATATATATATATATATATATATATATATATATATATATATATATACCAATCTCTTCTGCGGGAGCCTCTTCTATGCAGATGATCCGTGGGCTTCATTAATCGCACTGAGAATAACATGCAGGTGATAATGGATTTCTTCCCTTTCTCATGCTCTACCTTTTGACTCATCATCAATCTGGAGAAAAAATAATGTAATGCTCACCATTCAACCAAGACTCTTATATATCGGATCAAACATTTATGTAAAGGAGATCAGATTAAGTGTAGTTCATTCCTTCGTATATCTTCGCGACACTCTCTTCCGAGTTGGATCTCTGGATTCCGAAATACTTCTCAGGATCGAAAAGGCAGCATACACCTTCGGTTTGCTTGCTAAGCGCCTGTAGTCAGACCGAACCATTACAATTACAGCATAGTATGTACGAATCGTGCGTCTTGTCTATACTCCCATATTTATCGAAGACATGTTCCACACAACGCCGACATATCCAGACACGGGAGAGGTTCCACCAAACATGCCGGCACAGGAGAATCCATAAACTTTAATTGACAATCGCTCACACCAGACACCACTTTCTCCAGCAAGCTAGGGTTTGACGCATATAAGTGGTCATTATACGTAGTCAGATTTGCTGGGCCGGGCATCTGATTAGGATGGAAGATGACAGACTATCTAAGCAACCGTTATTTGAAGAGTTGCAGCGTGGTAAACGTCCAATACACAAACCATTGAGACGTTTTAAGGATGCAATCAAAGAGAACCTGAAAGCACTTGGCATGAACGTGGAGTACTGAGAAAGCATGGATTCGGAGTGAACGGTGTGTCGAAAGCGCGTCTATGACAGCTGCGGTCTGTGTCGGACGTTCCAGATACATTTCGTCCCGAGTGTGGTTCCAGTCGCAGACCCTATCTTTGAGTGATGTTCTACTAAGCTACATCAGTTAAAGAGAAAATGTCTACTTGATGACGGCTTCCAGAAATTGGCAAGTAATGTTTATAAAACAACAGTTACCCATTATATTTTAAGTCAGATGTTTATTTGGGTGAGGGGGATTACTAATTCATATTTACTATATTTTTTAATTATTAACACAAGAAAATTCAGGTTTTTATAATTTGAATGTTTTTGTTTTACAAATAATCAAATCAAACTTTTTTGTGGAAGCGTTCTACTTTTTAGGCGATTACGTGTGGTTTTATGACCTTGCCATTCGGACTTTGTTTAGTTAACAAATTAGTTAAATTAAGAATTCCGCCAAAATGAAAGCTGTGTAATATTATGAGGAACTGTTTTTTGATAAACACCGCTTGTCAATTTCCGATTTTATAACTGGAAGCCGTCACCAATTAGACTATTTTTCTTTAACCGCTAGATGATATTCCATAGCAGAAACCAACGACGCAAGTCTCAAACAGGAGTAGAACAAAGGCATGCACACACGGACGCCAGTGGTCTATTGTGTCATATCTACAGCAATACTTGTAAAAGTAGATCGGGACTCATGGGCTATTCCCGTGGCCACAACCGATGCTTGAAACCTTGTAGGAATGGCCTTCTTCTGTAAAATAAGTGGCAATCACCATATATATATATATATATATATATATATATATATATATATATATATATATATATATATATATATATATATATATATATATATACACACAGGGTGTTTCAAAAGTCTTGGGAACATTACAAATGCGTATATCTCATGAACTATTCTAGGTAGAAAAATGAAACTGGTGCCATTTTAAAGCTTGCTTAATCAAGTTTTTGGTCATACTAATGATTTTCGTGTTATCTTTCCAGGTGCAGTAATGGCGTTCTCTAAACAAGACAAGGCATTTTGCGTCCTCCAATTTGCAAAGACTGAATCGTGGACATGTGTTCAGCGTGCATTTCGCAGGAAATTTAAAAAAGAAGCCCCTGAAAGGAAATCCATTGTCAGATGGCATGCTAAATTTGTGAAAGATGGGTGTTTGTGCCCAAGTAAGCGAACAGGTATATATATATATATATATATATATATATATATATATATATATATATATATATATATATAGTGACTTATAGAAATTAAGAAAAATATTTGTAAGACGGTTTTGGGTGGATAGTATTTTTGTACAGTACGCTGTATGTATTTGGCAAAACGTAAAGCACAATTGGAATCATTTGGTCAAATCTCCTTCTGTCTCTCCTTTTTTTCTTTCTTTCTTTCTTTCTTCCTTTGTGTGTTTGGTTAATCCTGAGGAGGGGGTAGATGTAGATCTGAAGAGTAAGTAAATCAAACAAAGAACGATTTGGCCGTCCCCTCACACACCCTGTACACACACACACACTCACGCACATACACACAGGCACATACACACACACGCACCCGTCACACGAGCAACAAAAAAAGAAAGCAACAAAAAGACTCGCCTCAACAACATAGGAAGCCATCTGGCCAGGTTGGTTTTTTAAACAAACACTGAATAGAAAAATGAAAAATCTTAAAGACCTGCTTCCTTTTTCTTTTTTCTTGGTTTGAAAACAATAAAAACGCTTGAATTTGCCCAGCGTCTGTTGAAAAAAAACACCCTGTCCATAAAAGAGGATTTCCAAGGAATTCAGTTGTATATAATTCGGACGCACGAGCGCTTGTATCTATAATGTGTGTGTGTGAGAGAGAGTGTTTGCGTGTGTGTGCCTGCGTTGCGTGCCGCGGCTCAGGCACAAACCGTGGCGATTATACGGGGAATGTCTACCTGAACATTGACTGCTTTCTTCACCCCACCCCCCCACCCCCCAATACACACAGAAATCACCAGTACTCACCTCAAACAATCCAAAACATAATGTTTTCAAAGTTTAAAAAGAGGAATAATAAAATATCACGTGATATTTTATTCATATCATTGCTGTTATGTCGAGAAAGTAATGACCGATTTGTTTTTATAGTTGTTGTTGAAGATAGGACATTATGAAAAGAAAGAATGACAAAGTCTATCATAGGAAAAGTTTTTTTTATTGACAACTTGTTAAGACAATGAAAAATAAACTGTTGGCGATGAGTGAGAGTTCAAAGAGTCCCAGAACATTCTGGTGAAACAAAGGTGTTTGTCTGTAAGGAGAAATTGTGCGCAGATTAAATGCGTGTACTGCCTGCAGAGATAAATATTTTCGGTTGTCTTTAAGTTGTGTAGAATCGGAGTCGGCTGAATGATTCTTTGAAGTCGTGGTTCGCCAATGTTATCCAGCTGTGAAGAAGTATACACGAGTGTTTAGAAGAATCAAATCGATCCGTAGAGTTGTCGGAAGTCTGAGTTTCGTTGAAGAGATAAGAATTGGGGTCACCAATGTTGAAGAGATCATACTTGGGATCACTAATGTTGAAGAAATCATACTTGAGATCACTAATGTTGAAGAGATCATACTTGGGATCACCAATATTGAAGAGATCATACTTGGGGTCACTAATGTTGAAGAGATCATACTTGGGATCACCAATGTTGAGGAGATCATACTTAGGGTCACCAATGTTGAAGAGATCATACTTGGGATCACCAATGTTGAGGAGATCATATATGGGATCACCAATGTTGAAGAGATCATACTTGGGATCACCAATGTTGAGGAGATCATACTTAGGGTCACCAATGTTGAAGAGATAATACTTGGGATCACCAATGTTGAAGAGATCATACTTGGGATCACCAATGTTGAAGAGATCATACTTGGGATCACCAATGTTGAGGAGATCATACTTAGGGTCACCAATGTTGAAGAGATAATACTTGGGATCACCAATGTTGAAGAGATCATACTTGGGATCACCAATGTTGAAGAGATCATACTTGGGATCACCAATGTTGAAGAGATCATACTTGGGATCACCAATGTTGAAGAGATCATACTTGGGATCACCAATGTTGAAGAGATCATACTTGGGATCACCAATGTTGAAGAGATCATACTTGGGATCACCAATGTTGAAGAGATCATACTTGGGATCACCAATGTTGAAGAGATCATACTTGGGATCACCAATGTTGAAGAGATAATACTTAGGGTCACCAATGTTGAAGAGATAATACTTGGGATCACCAATGTTGAAGAGATCATACTTGGGATCACCAATGTTGAAGAGATCATACTTGGGATCACCAATGTTGAAGAGATCATACTTGGGATCACCAATGTTGAAGAGATCATACTTGGGATCACCAATGTTGAAGAGATAATACTTGGGATCACCAATGTTGAAGAGATCATACTTGGGATCACCAATGTTGAAGAGATCATACTTGGGATCACCAATGTTGAAGAGATCATACTTGGGATCACCAATGTTGAAGAGATCATACTTGGGATCACCAATGTTGAAGAGATCATACTTGGGATCACCAATGTTGAAGAGATCATACTTGGGATCACCAATGTTGAAGAGATAATACTTGGGATCACCAATGTTGAAGAGATCATACTTGGGATCACCAATGTTGAAGAGATCATACTTGGGATCACCAATGTTGAGGAGATCATACTTAGGGTCACCAATGTTGAAGAGATAATACTTGGGATCACCAATGTTGAAGAGATCATACTTAGGGTCACCAATGTTGAATAGATCATACTTGGGATCACCAATGTTGAAGAGGTTCGTTTTTCGCTTTGTTTTGGTGACTTATATTAATGTCTTAAATTATCTATCCTGTATGTTGTATATTGGATTTAAAATAGACGGAAATATATGAATTTAGTATGAACAACTTTTGTGGCAATGAAAATAATGTATAGTAAGAATGTTCTATCTTCAAGATTGGTGACCCCGACCTGATTTGAACATGCAACCTTCTAAATATATGGCTCAATCATAAAATCGACAGTGTCTCTTTCAAAATACCTCACTTAGGAATCAATATTCTGTCAAAGATCGTCGACTATTGAGAATCGTGTTTTTACGTCCTCTACTAAAGAAGAAATTGACATTTTGAGAATCTGACTTAATTGGTGTCTAATGACTATGGACCAAATTCAATGCGAATCTGAAATATTTGAATTTCAAATAGAAGGTTGTGCCCATATTATGTCCCCTAAAAAACCCTTTAAAATATTTTAAAAAAACTGAAATTTGGTTAATAGTTATTAATTAATGTCTAATACCTTCTTTTTTTAATTTAACAAAAATCGGAGGTATCGGAATTTTCACGAAAGAGTCCACTCCCTCTTTGCCGTCTTTGCATTTAACAAAATATACCCCACACTGCGACCCCTTTTCCAAAATTCATGATGATCAGTTAATTAGTTTAGGAGTGAATCCTGTATGTACAAATATATAAACATATCACAAATCTATTTTATTACAAATAGAGATAGGTGAAGGAAAGTAAAAAATATGCGTTTTAAATAAATTGTCGCATACTTTTAAGTTTAACTCGCGGCCGACGTTTGGTTTCCACTCTAATTTGTCGAAAACACACAATAAAAGACGGCCCTGCGGGGTGTCGTCAAAACTAGGTTCAAGTGTGTCGAGTGGAACGTGTCATTTACCCGCGGCACGAGTGGGTGAGAGGCCGCCAACCCGGGCTTACCGGTAGTTTGGCTGATGTCGATTAACACTGGTAAATAGCGTTCAGGTGACCGCGCGATAACGCGTGCGTGTGTGTGTGTGTGTGTGTGTGTGTGTGTGTGTGTGTGTGTGTGTGTGTGTGTGTGTGTGTGTGTGAAGAGAGAAATAGCGTGTTTGTATGTTATCGAGGGGCTAGTGTGTATGTATGTGTCCCAACCTTTTTAACGAGTTGTGCCTGTTTTGCTACTTGGCTTTCGGACTGGAATCAAAATGCATGTCCTGTCCCCGTTTTTACTTTTCGGTAATACAGCTCCTCCAAGATACCCACTCCCCACTCTTATTTTGACCTTAGCCTCCCCAAATTAAATTCATTTTGGAAGGACACCATCTACTGCCAAACTACATCCCTACTTCATTATCTTCCCACTTAAATCCCACTCTCACTTAGAGATCAACCTCCTTGTTTTCGGTCCTAAATACACCTGGAAACAGTGAGCGGTTTATTCTTTAGAAATGGTGGAAAGGGTCTCACTGATCGATTCTTTGGTTTTGTTTTTTTTTTGTCCCACTTTCCACTTTCAATGAATTTGTACATTATATATATATATATTATATCTTTTAATTTATACAAACAATATTGGTTACATATGTGCATACATGTTTTGGTTGTACTCTTCACAGAGAGTCAACATCTTCAGACCCCATAAACGAGGATCCTCGTTTGTTTTTGGTCTGAAGAGGTTGGCTCTCTGTGAAGAAATGTGTATGCACATATATAACCAATAATGTTTGTATAAATTAAAATGTATACTAAAAAACAGCTCTACTTGTTATTAAACACTTTTTATAGACACTGGAGTTTCAACGGATTAACATCTACAGAAACTAATATAACACATGTACTATATATATATATATATATATATATATATATATATATATATATATATGGTAAAATGAAAAAGGAAAACCAAAAAACTGGATGTTTTTTATGTGTACATCAACGTTTCGTCTTTATTTATAAGACTTCATCAGGATGATGATATAGGGAAAAGATATCATGCAAGCACGGATACATGTAGGGTAGACATGTTGGGAAGAAAAATAAAATAAAATGAAAAATAATAGCAGCGTCTAGCTGGACGTCCGTACTTGTTAGAGAATGAAAAATGAGTGGGAGAGAAAAAAGGGGAAGGGTGGAGGGAGCAAGGACTACTGTGGCTGACGATGAGAGAAAGAGGTGGGGGATGAGCAGGGGTAAAATGGATGGCAGAGAGAGATTGGAGGAAAAGGGGGAGGGGGTGTCTGATCAGATGGCTGCGGTCGAGACCGAAGGGGAAGAGTGAGTTGGAACGTTTGTGTGTGTGGGGTGTGTGCAGGGAAATGGGGATGGGCAGAGAGGGGGGGGGGGCTGTGATCTCGGTGGATGGGCGAAAGCCATAGTCCCAGAGAGCGTTTGAAGAAAATGAGGGAATTTAAGAAGAGGCATGGGAGAAAACGGATGAGAGGGGGAAGAGGGAGGATTTGTCGTGATAGGGTGTGAAATATTTGAAATATTTGGAAAATGATAGCAATGAGTGGGGGATTGGAGTGGGTGGGGGAGGGGGTGATTGAAAGGGTGGGTGAGGAATATATTTGAAATATTTGGAACATGAGAAAGTTTATTTGGACTGTAGTATTAAAAATGTGAGGGAAAAAAATGAGGAAAAAATAAGAGAAGATACAGGGAGAGAAGGGAAGGGTGTGGGTGAATGGAAGAGTGTCATAAGGTTAGAGATGAAAATAAAAGTTAGCCGTGATCAGGCAAAAGACTTTGTTCAGTGAGGATGATCTTGCTTATTAAGGGTGATAGGTTAAAGAAACCATTTCGCTGCTTGATAGTAGTGGAGGATGTGATGAGTGCAGTTTCCAATAATCTTCGCCGAGATTTGTTGTGGATGTGTTTAGTGATTTTGGCTTGTTCAAATTTGAATGCATGACCATATTCTAGAGCATGGGAGAAAAGTGCACTAAGAGGGTTGTTGTTTTTTATATCCCTTTTATGTTCATTTAATCGTTTCTTTAATTCACGTTGTGTTTCTCCCACGTAGAATTGATGGCAATCATTGCAAGGGACAGTGTATAAGCCGGCATGGGATGTGGGTGTTTTTTGGAAATGTCTGGATGTGTTTAAAGTTTGTTTTATGGATTGAGAAGTGGTTTGTACTATTGGAATGCCTAATTTGTTGAGCGTGTTGCATATGGATGTGTTATTGGAATGCGTGGGTAGGAGAAGGGGTCTGTCTATGAGAGAGGTGTTAGGGGTTTGATTTTTTTGTGTGGTGTTTCTGGAGAATATTTGGAAGGCTTTTTTCTTGGCATTTAATATGAAATGTGTGGGGTATTGCAATGTTTTTAGGGAATTAAAAATGTATTTTATTTCTTCATCTATGTGTGGGGGGCTACATATTCTAAGGGCGCGTAGGAAGAAGCCTATAATTATACCTGTTTTGATCTTGCTATGATGGTGGGAGTAGAAATGTATGTAGTCATTTTTGTGAGTGTTTTTGCGGTGTACCCTACATGTATCCGTGCTTGCATGATATCTTTTCCCTATATCATCATCCTGATGAAGTCTTATAAATAAAGACGAAACGTTGATGTACACATAAAAAACATCCAGTTTTTTGGTTTTCCTTTTTCATTTTACCATCACGTCGGATTACCTTCATCCTTCTCTTCCCATATATATATATATATATTCTTTCCAAATATGATCTAAGGTTAAGATCGAATTCTAATTCTGCCTGATGAGATCTCCGTTTATAATAGCTGTTGATCGATAACATCGACATGCCAGTGTCGCAGATTTTGTAGATGTCTGTGTAAATAAAAATAATCATATATATATGTATATATATATATATATATATAAATATATATATATATATATATATATATATATATATATATATATATATATATATATATATATATATAGTCTTGGAAGTTTCTCAACCATTAAAACTGTATTAAAAAATTTTTTTTTTTTTAAACCTTAAGTCCCAAGTCGTTCAGTGGAAAATCACTCATGTAAGTCAATTTAACTTTTTCAGTTATTATATTAGTTTGCTTCTAACATTATTTAAGGGATCATCAGTTATATATATATATATATATATATATATATATATATATATATATATATATATATATATATATATATATAGATGAAATTAAATTTCCAATACACGAGGGATATTTTAAGTAGGTAAGCGTCGTAAATATGGTATTGTGGTAACTACAATAATTCTAGCTACAAGTAGGATGAACAGAGTAAGATAGACAGAGGATGACCACCGATCCCCACTTTCCACAGTTTTGATGGCCATGTTCCTAATTTTTTTAAATGTATTTTTTAAATATATTTTCGTAAATTAATAATTCAAAATATAATATCTATTCTGTCCTCGGTAAATCCTTTCTGACTGGGATAAATTGTTATCTTTGTCCCATCCAGAGTGCACCTTTTGGGGGGGGGCGCTTGATATCCCCCAAATCAAAAAGACCATGTCTTATTTTGCTTTCATGAACAGGTAAGTAAATAGGGGCAATAACTGCATAAATCAGTCGCTCGTCGTCGATGGGTCATCTGAGCGTCGAAAGTTGCATCTACCTATAATGGGTTGAAATAAAAACAAAAAAATAGTACAGCAATAAACGTATGTAGCAGCTGACATGAATGAAATATTTTATGTCAATCTATGTAAGGTGTGTTTCGGCTTGACGATCATTGTTATCATCGTCTCTTCAACGGGTGCGCGTCTTCATGTAACGAGATTCACACGCGATCGCTAAAGTCAGATCACGTGATCGACATTTCAGTTCGTGACTCTTTCCCAACCAGACAAAGTATGATGCTGCGTTCTCTGCCAGGCCGATGGCAGAAGAATCGACAAACTCCAGGAAATGATTATTTCGTCTGGTATACATGCACCTTATCCAACCCAATGTATTATCTTTCATTTTGTTCCCGTGTTTATCCTACATGAAACCACTACACATCCGTGCAATGTGTTGTTCAATTGTACTACGTTGAAAAGAAAAGTTACATAAACCAATGCCCCCATCTTTGTTTGGTTCCTGTCTTTATCTTAAACTAAAACGTGACTTTAAAACAGCTAAACGAGTTAACAAAATAAGGAAATGCGAAACTTTAGGAAAACGTGAAAGAGAATAAAAATAGAAAAAGACGCCAGAGAAAAATTAAGAGAGGGGGATATACACACACACACACAAACACACACACACACACATATATATATATATATTAATTAATTTATGTACGTAAATTAATTAATAAATATATATATAATAAAAATAATGACACGTCCGATTACTGAATGCAATATTCTGTATATTCTTAACCACTTAGGAAGTAGAACAATAGTAAAAAACAACAGTGTTCTATAGCCAGTAAAACAACAACAAAATTATATATATATATATATATATATATATATATATATATATATATATATATATATATATATATATATATATTTACCCATTAATGTTTATATAAAATTTATTTATAAAGATCTACTTTATATTAAGCACTTTTAAGAGGGAGATAAAGAGAAAGAGAAAGAAAAAGAGAGAGAATCCTTTACAATAAACAATTTTTCAATATTCACATACATATACGTTTCATCTTAACCAAGAATCATCAGTGTGGCCAGGTATAACTGTACTACCAGTCGCAGAATGCAAACCCCGAACTTAAGACAGCTATATGACGAAAAAGGGGGAATATACCAATATTCATTAAATGAACACAGTCCGCCTCCGTAGAGTGTTAAACTTGCAATATTGCTTTAGTAAGAAGCTTTTCGTATTTCCCTTAAATATATAAATATAGAGAGAGATATAGAAAGAGATACAGATAAAGTAACATATATATATATATATATATAATATTTATTAATAAATATTAAATTATTAAAATATATATATATATATATATATATATATATATATATATATATATATATATATATATATATAAATAAGTAAATAAATGAAAGAAGAGGGATAAACATGTACGAATGACAAATTTATTTCTACTTCGATTGTTCAATGCAAGGTGTACTCGGTAAAAACATGTTTATTATTCTTTTCTTAAGCCAAGGCTTTTCAAAGATTAAAATCTTATTATCAGAGGAATTACATAGATAGATAAGTTGGCAGTGGAAAAGTCAAAATTATAATTTGAAAAAATATTAAGTAATGGAGAGTGAGAGTGAGCGAGTAAAAAAATATGGGGTATGTCCAGTTGGTGAATGTCCGTTGATAAGGTGTCCGGTGAAAAGAGATTTAAAGATAGAAAAAAGGGTTTTTGTGAAGGCAGCGTTGAAAAGGTTCAAAAATGAAGTAAATCCAATAGAAAGATGTTTAGTTCAATCGCACGTGGAACGCACTTATTCGGAAGTAATTTTGAGAATTCGGGCCATTTTAAAATACTTCCGTGGACCGAGAATGAGAGTAGTTTTTCAGAAGTTGAAGTTGAACTGTATATATTAAACGCAGGCAGTCGGGAATTTAAGTAGTGACTTCGATCGAGTCTAAGAAAAGCGACAGCTTTGGTTGGAGACAAGGCGAAATGAGGAAGTGGGGGAAGGGATAAAGATAAAAGATAAAGAAGGTGGGTGATAGGGTTAGTTAAATGAACTATGGCTGATGCTGGGAGAAGGGAAAGGGAAGAGATTGTTTGGTTACTGCTTATTGCTAGTAAGCAATAAAACCGGTGCGAATTGGGGTGGGGTTATCATAAGCTAAAAAACAGAAGTGAATTCAGTCAGTAAGTAATTTATATATATATATATATATATATATAGAGAGAGAGAGAGACAGACAGACAGACAGAGACAGACAGACAGACAGAGACAGACAGACAGACAGACAGACAGACAGACAGACAGACAGATATGTACAGAGAGAGAGAGAGGGAGAGAGAGAGAGAGAGAGAGAGAGAGATAAGGGAGTGAAAGAAAACTTAGACGGAAAGAAAATGAAAGAAAAAAAACGGGTTAGATTGATAAAGGATGAAGGAAAGAAGGGTCTGCAATGGAAGAACAGCGCCATTACGAAAGGAGAGAGGGGAAAGTGGGGTTAAAACAGAAAGAAGAATTGACAGGGAAGGGGGAGAAAGAAAAGAAGAATGGGGAGAATATTAATGAGCGAAAAAGAAAAATTTGCAGAGTCAACAGACTTTTCGATAAATAGCTCATTCTGACGTCATATAAAGTAAAACAAATCTTCTATTTGTTGAGTGCTCGCGAGGTGGTTGCGGGGAAGGGGAGAGGGTGGCAAAACCACCACCACCACCACCACCACCACTCCAACAATTTTGTGGTCAGCTGCATTCTTCACCAGATGGGCATTTGTAAGAAAACGATTTGAATGTGAATAAATCTAGCGGTACATGATCTTTTCTCTTCCCTACAGCCCTTTCTCGCAGAAGAAGCGTTGCTAGTCCCCCCTCTCTCCCCTCTCTCTTCCCCCTCTCTATCCCTCTCTCCCTCTTCCTCTCTCTCTCTTCCTCTCTCTCTCCTTCTCTCTATCTCCCCCTCTCTCTCTCTCTTTCGCTCTCTTTCTCTACTCTATCGTTATTTCCATAGAAGTTGCTTGACTAAATTCCAATCTCTGGTTCCTCCTTGTAAGACATTCACAGCAAGAACTCGTCTCTCTACCACAACGAAAAAAGACTTCATTTTCTTCCTCCATGTGCCTAGTATCAGGCGGAATTTGCATGGGCAAAGCTTCTTTGCAAAGGCCTTTGTGTCTGTGGAAAATATTACCGCGGGACTGATTACCTTCAGATTACAAAATAATCGCCTTTCAATCAAACGACAACAAATAATTACCATAAACTGACCCTTAAGTAACCGAACTTAGTTCATTCCATCGATTTCTTCTCATATTTCGACTGACAATCATTTCAGTCTCATTAAGCCTCATCATCCTCGAGTAGCTCTTAGCCTTGATACGTGGTGATCCCATAGTAAAAAAAAAATATTATTAGACAACTGAATACCAGTAGCGGCAGTTTCAACCCTTTTTCTAACCCCTTCCTCATCGTGTTACGCGAGATCCTTCATCAAAAGTTCATGGTATATTTGTTCGCCATGAGAAGACAACAGATATTACACTTTTATCATAAGCAAAATATATTTAATAGTAGCACAGCGTACGAACATTACTTCCAACGTTAAAAAATGTCTATTTCATGAAAATGCCTCTGTTAAAAACGTTTCCACTTACGAAAAAATCGGTTTACAAAGATTTTCGCACACAAAATATACCGTTTTACGAACGAAATTTGACTAACGAACAAACTAAACGGTAACAGAACTTCCATCATAGTGAGAAATTAACTAAGTTATATCCCATTCACCGACTGAGCTCTGAGCACCAAATATCAATTTCGTTCAATAATAATAATAATAATAATAATAATAATAATAATAATAATAATAATAATAATAATCCAGTACAAAAAAACACAAACTCCTCTGGGACATGGATATACAAACAGATAAACTCATACAAGCAAGGAGACCTGATGTTATTATAATCGACAAGAAGGAAAAATCTTGTACAATCGTAAACTTCACCGTTCCAGCAGACCACAGAGTGAAGATCAAAGAGACGGAAAAACAAAGCAAATACACGACACTAGCCAGAGAACTGAAAGGAATATGGAGCATGAAAAAAGTCAGTAAAATACCAATAATCGTAGGAGCACGAGGAACAATCCCAAAAAACCTGGAGAAAAGACTGGGAGCAATTGGAATCAAAGGGACCATCGAAACCATACAAAGGACGGCAATGATCAAAACAGCTGCAATCTTAAGGAAAATACTTGAATACAGAAACCAGCCCGCATAAGCTACAAAGGGTAACCAGTCACATGGAATTTACAACAGGAGGAAAAATAAAAACACACGAACAACACCACATCACAAACCAAGGATCAGAAACTGCAAGAAACATCACTTCATAATCTCCCCCACCCCCTAATAAATTACACCGGCCTCAGCAAACACCACACAAAAATGAACGAAGGAACAGAAATTACAAGAAACACCATATACTCTCCCCTTCCCTTCCCACCCATCCTCCTAAAAAATGTTAATATAATATGGTATAATATAATATAATATAATATAATATAATATAATATAATTTTTTTTTAAATGGTGCCGGCCTAGGCCGACATCAAACAAAATATTTGTAGAGGGTCAAGGAGGATGAGAAGACCGAGGAGGGACAGCACAAACTAGACCTCCACTGGAAGAGTGCGGAGAATGCTGAGACCTTGGAGAGGCTTATTGCCACCCAAATCCCAGAAAAGACCAATGGTCATTACCAGCGAGAAATCAATGGTAAGCGGCTGTTGCGATACCGCAAGCTTATTTGCGGTAGTTATCGAAAAGAAGTGAAGCATACTGGAAATCTGGGGAGGCTTGTTGTCACTCAGACTCCAGGAAATACCACTGGTTGTTGTTGGTGAGCAATCACTGACGATGATCTGTGTGAGAACTCCTAGTGAGTACAAATAATAATAATAATAATAATAATAATAATAATAATAATAATAATAATAATAATAATAATAATAATAATAATAATAATAATAATAATGAAAATTCAAGAAGTCTTATAAACTGTGCCCCCACCTAAAAAAGGCATCAGCCTTGGCTGATACCACACAAAATAGCTGTGAAGGGTCAAGGAGGAGGTAAAGACCGAGGAGGGAAAGCACTAACCAGACCTTCACTCGAGTAGTGCGGAGAGTACTGGGACCGTGAAGAGGCTTATTGCAACCCGAATCCCAGTGAAGACTAATGGTCGCTGCCAGCGAAAAATCAATGGTAAGCGACTGTTGTTATAATGCAAAGTCATTTGAAAAGGTTATCAAAAGAGGTGGAGAATACTAGAAATCTGGGGATACTTGTTGTCACTCAGACTCCAAGGAATACCACCGGTTATTATTGGTGAGTAATCACTGGTGTGAGAACTGATGATGATGATGATGATGATGATGATGATGATGATGATGATGATGATGATGATGATGATGATGATGATGATGATGATGATGATGATGATGATTCTGTTGAAGCGTAGTTGGAAAAAGAGGAGGAGTTCTTACTTCTCACTCGTGTTGTCTACACAAATTCCGCTACCTTCGTCCTTTAATTTAATATACAACACAGTTCGATGCCTGTTGAATTGTTCGTTGAAGACGATGTGTCGCATATACAAATGCCATTTCTACATCAATACCCGAGATAAGAATAACTTTCCCGGATTGGCGCTATATTTTATTTGTTGGTGTATAGTTATGTAGTTATAAATGCCCACCTCTTTTGAGTCAAATATTCGAATTAGTCTTTCTATTTCGTTTAGTTAAGGTGGTGAATACAAGTGCAACGTCGATTTTCACGTAACTCGTGGTCCGGCTCTTCTTTTCATCCAGACAAAGCCACGAGAGGGAACTTAATAATTCCATTGTCACCACACCTAGTTTACTGGGCGGATTGCGCACAACCAATTTGTTCGTTTACACTGAACCTGCGTTAATTTAATGAATATAGGTATATTTCCCCTTTTTCGTCGTATAGCTGTCTCAGTAACCGCGGGGAGCAAATATGTCAGATAGAAGTCAAAGGTGACTTTTATTGTGAGATTATACCTTATTTTGCTTAAATTTAACCCTAGTTAGGGTTAAATTTAACCCTAGTTAGGGTTTCACAGACACATTCAAGTGGCGGGCGTGGCGGGTGTGGCGGGAAACGTAAACACTGGTTTATTTCCATCAAATAAAAAGTTGAATTACGTTTAATGCTTGTTCAAATTTCTAGCGATCTCTGGTGGGTTAGAGACACCGTAGGTGTATAATTAGTGGGTCAGGGTGTGTTGATGAATGAGTATTATTACAGTGAAAAAGGATGGTTCGGGAGCCCCGTTGGCATTCCCTTATGAGGGAACCTAAAACAGTTAATTGAAAACTAACCCCTTGTCAAAGTGAGAAGGCAAGGCCTGGGAGGGTGAATCTCCTAGATCTGAACAGAACAAATGCAACAGCCCGGCCGAAAAAACGCCACTGACATCACAATGTCCCTGTCTCTGTCGAAATGATTGTTGAGGACGGATCCTCGACTGGTATGCTTGACGTATGAAAGGAGACGGCTTTCTCTGCCTTATCAGGCGCGTTTCGGGAGTTACTGATTTCTGCGACCGATCTCGTAAGCGGTACGAAGAAAAGATGACCTGCAAGTTGTCCGCGTGCGCACTTTGTTCCTTCCTTCTCATTAATGTTCCTACTGCTACTAGTTCGTCCTCGTACCTTTATATACATTCGAGTGCTCGTTTTGGCCATAGGCCACAGCCTTTTGCTAAAACAACCTTGCATTGAGTCAATATGGATGGTAATTTCTTACAAAGAGGTATCCATGTATAGATTGTCAATGCACTTACTATATGTATGTGTGATTTCAATGCAAATGCCGCCTTCTTTTATGTAATCTTTCCATAAAGGTTGGTGATTCAATGCAAGTAGTAAAATCGGCGCTAAAATGATTTCAGCAATGAGTGTTAATCATAAACTTACGATTTGATTGCTTTATAGAATCCATAAATTGTTGCACGAAAGCCGAGTTTTGTATCGGAACACACGGCACAATGGAGGCAAGTGCAGTAAAATACGTATAATGGGAAAAATTAAAGGAAACCGACAATGGTTGCAAAACAATGGAAATATTTGTATTGGCGAGGAGTGGCTTGCAATCAATTACACACACACACACACACACACATATATATATATATATATATATATATATATATACATACATATATATACATATATATATACATATATATATACATATATATACATACATATATATATATATATATATACATGCATATATATATATACATACGCATATAATTACACACACATATATATATATACATGCATATATATACATGCATATATATATATATATATATATATATATATATATATATATATATATATATATATATATATATATATATATATATATATTCTAGTGTACACCCTCCGTCAAAATTGACGGGAAAAAATTTATGCTTCGCCAGTGTTCGCACTTGCTATGTATCAAGAGAGATTACTAAAATATTCATATAAAATTATGTCAGTAATTTTATTTTTCATATAATTTATTAACATCATTTCTGATGAATGAATGATTTCTTTTCAAATTTAATTCAGACGACGGAGTAAGTTTGAAGTGAATGTCTGACTTGTTATTTGCTTTCTTGCTTTCCCTCACGACTACCTGCAGCTAGAAAAAAGCACGCGTTTTATTCGCTCCCTGTTTGCGTGACAGGATATATATATATATATGTGTGTGTGTGTGTGTGTGTGTGTGTGTGTGTGTGTGTGTGTTTGTGTGTTAATTTTTCCCATTAAAGAGCTCAACATACTAGTGGGTGTGAATGTCATATTGCCTGTGTGTGTGTGTGTGTGTGTGTGTGTGTGTGTGTGTGTGTGTGTGTGTGTGTGTGTGTGCATTTTTCTTTATTACATAGTTGAGAATATTGTTATCCACAGACACCTGTTTCGCGCATAATCAGGGTTCTTTGGTGTGGCTATACTAGTGGGGAGAAAACGCTTGGGTTCTTGAAAGAGACACAGAAAGAAAAAGAAAAGAGAAACAGATATAGAGGAGATGAAGAAATGAGGGAGAGGGAACAGAAACAAAAAACTGAGTGACACACACACACACACATACACACACACACACACACACACACACACACAGAGGGGAGCAGTGAAAAGTACAATAAAATCCTCTTTACAGATAAGTACACTCACAAATAAACGCTCCCTATTCAAACGCATCAGTCGTGCACATAAATCTACAAACACGGCGGTGGGGTGGAGACAAGAAGTGGGGAAGAGATTTTCAGACACATTCCCTTCTCACACGCACGGGCGCACGAACACAGATAAACACTCACCGCCCCACGTACACACACACACACACACACACACACACACACACACACACACACACACACGTACACACACATTGTTATTTAACACAGGTTGTTGGTTAACGAACAAACACAAAAACAACTTCAGTAAAAAAATTATTCTTTGTCAGATGTAGTTTTCATGTAAGGAGGACGTTAAGGAAGTTAGCACCAGAGAATACTGGACTGGTCCTTTTACATTTCTCATTCTGGCGGTGTCGACTCGCGTACTTCCGTTTATTAGTTTGTTTGTGCATTAGTCTTTCTTGTATTATACAAGGCAGACTTGCACAACAACGTGATTCGGGATGTCAACTGATGTGCATCACTCATCCTAGAATTTTTAAAACTTTATCCTAGAATTGATTTAGGATATCTTCCTGTGTATATTACTCATCCTTAGAATCAGCTGTTCTATACGCGACTCACTTGGCTTACTCTATAATACCCGAAATTTTAATCTGACTAGTCTGGTACAAGGACATAATATTTTACAACACAACGCACTGTAAAACTAATGGGCCGGTGCTTAACATTTTATATCGTTAGGCGGAACGGATGGACTGAACAATCCCAGGGGCAGGATGCTAGTCCGTCGCCGGCTCCCATGCCAGCAAGGGTTGTACCCATTGATAGACCTGGGTAGAGTGCTTTTTTTTTCTTTTTTTTTACAGCACTAAATGGTCACCCAACTAATTATTAACCAAGCTCAACGTCGCTTAACTTCGCTGACTTACGAGAACCGGTGTGTTTTATTTACTCCTCCCCAGGAGTTAGGCACAAGGCCAGTTTTATCTTACTCCCACAAGTAAGATGTGACCCAAGATCGAGTCGAGAAAGTGGGGTTTGAAAAGCCAGTGCTCGAGAGGTGAGCACTCTGGCCATTTAAAAATTGCCTGGGCAGCCCCGTCGGCATTCCCCGATAGGGGCGCCTCAGACAGTAAGCAATAAACTTACTCCTCCCCAAAGAGGGGAGGCAAAGCCTGGGAGGGTGGACCTCCTAGAACTGCACAGGACAGGCGTGCAGTATCCATCGGAACAGATACTACACTTTGATCTTAGCCAAAAGGCGAGATGAGAGTTGTGTCAACGTGATTTAGCCGTAAACATAGAAATACTAGAAAGGCATCTGACAGGAACATGTCACAGAAGGGCACATACTTGAAGCGCGCACAGTACACAGTTCGAAACCTGTTCTGTCAGTGCACACGTGGATGAGAAGAGAAATAGATGCGCGGTGTTTATTGTTTGTTTGTTCGCTCCTAAAACGAGAACGTGCGTTGACATATCCCAACCCTTTATAACAAGAAAAATGCACTGCAACAGTAACTTGTCTCCACGGCGGGAAGACATTTCGCAGTAAATGGGAGATCAATAAAAGATGTAGATAGAACCGGTATAATGGTACTTGGCGCCCTACGTGAGTCTCAGGGGGAGGGGGGAGGGGCAGGAGAGGGGGGGGGGGCAAATATACAATTTATACAAAATTGGTGCTTTGCATTTTAACTATTTCATTTTTTTGTGAAAGAAGATATGAAGTTTTGGGAAAGGGGTTAATCGCGTGGTCTGGTTTTTTTTTTAGCAGACACATACTTAGACACCATCTACAGTCAAACTGAAATCATTCTAGGGTTATTTAATCTAATCAGCTGTAGGGATGAAACAAATCCCCAATTACATCGGTCACATTACGGGCCAATTATGGAGAGTAAAAAGTGGATATTGGGTTTACTTTCCGCAGCTTCGGAACTCTCACTTTGGCCTATTTTGTCCTCAAACTCAATGAGTGACATTTCTGACAAGGGGGGGGGGGAGAATTCCTGTTTTCTGGGTCACCTTTTATTCTGAGTGGGTGGTATGTGATGATTTTCAATCCTCTCATAGTATTCATCATCATTCCACTGACAATCTATCAATCTCATTAACTCTTATCCTCGAGTGGTTTTACAGCCTTGCAAAGTGATAACTCATTAATAATAATAATAATAATAATAATAATAATAATAATAATAATAATAATAAAACAAGTTAGAGAGAATTGTGAGTTAGATAGAGTCGGACGTCGGTTACTTGACGTCCACATGAAGAATATCTGCATTGATCAGATACAATTAGCCCGAAAAGTAAACAACGTCAACTATCTGTGAATACGAACGATGTTTGATAAATATTGTGTATAATGTTGTACTCAGGTTTTTATATTTGTCAACTGTAATAAATGTGTAAATTGTACTTGGCATTACTTTACTTATATGAGTAATTCTAGTTTCTGTTCGGGAGATCTACGAAGTACATGGCTGTTAGGTAAATACCCGTTTCCCAACAAGGCACTAGTAATTAGTTAAAATGTGTCGAGAAACTGGCCATCAACAATATACTTAAACTAGCGTACACCCTTCGTCAAAACTGACGGAAAAAAATATGCTTTGCCAGTGTTCGCACTAATATTCATATAAAATCATAGAATTACGTAATTTAATGGATATATATTTACAAATAAATACACATTCCTCTGTATTATAGAGTACAGGATTCATGACCCCCCCCCCCCCCCAAAAAAACGACATATGTTCAATTTATTTTAATCTGTCGAAATTGTACCATATTTTTATGATCTTACCAATAATCAGCGCCGTCTCTGAATGATTTTTTAATCTGCTGAAACTTCTACATTCGTTCTACAACGATCTTTTAATCTGTTGAAACTTCTACATTCGTTCTACAACGATCTTTTAATCTTCTGGAACTTCTACATTCGTTCTACAACGATCTTTTAATCTTCTGAAACTTCTACATTCGTTCTACAACGAGCGAAGAAAGATTGTCCGCGTCAGCTGCGTTCTCTATTGAAAGAGATTTTTCTACGTATGCGAGTTCTAACAAAGTTATAGATAATTTTGCTAGACTTAATCCAAGATGAAAGAGTTCCTTCGTTATACATCTTTCGCAACCTTTCATTGTTTTCATTTTACTGTCAGAAATTGAACAAATCCTTTGTAATACAATAAGGTCTAAACGAAGGCCTAAAATTCAGGGAGAACTCTTGTTCAGGCAACACCGGAACAACAATAACCAATATGCCTGAAACGCTGTCCCGGTTGTACGAATCTCTTTCTCGTCTGCACATCTCCACCGCGTTTTTCGTTTGCTCCGCTGTCGAGGGTAGACAATATCAAAAGAAAGAATATATCAATTTTATTAACAACTTGTTAGGACAACCAAAATAAAGAGTTTGTAGTGAATGAGAATTCAGAGTAATTTAGAACGTTTCAGGCGAAGAAGAAATTGTTTAGTCTGCAAGAAGAAATTGAGTAGACATGTTTATAGATTTTCAATGCGATTATGCGTGTGATAGTGTGTAAGTTCACTAGGCAGTGTGTATATGCTTAGCTTAGTTTAGTCAGTGTGAGAGTATATGTGTGAACTTGTATGTAAGTGAGTTCGTAAATGTTTCTTATTGCGTGTGCCACGTGTTTTGGGCCCACCGACTGATGTTGTTTTTTAGAGACGTACACGAAAATGTGCATATATGTTAAACTTCCTCATGCGTGAATACAACGAAAGGCAGACTTACCAAACATTTATAGAGATCCGGTCTCCAAAAACACGTCAACAGAGCTGATCTGGCCGTATACTGTCTAAAAAACACGGCAAATATAACTTATCAACGTAGCAACGACTCACCGCACGTTGTCACATCGGTGTTTAGAATCAAAAGGAAGTCATCCTCTCTCTTGGCCTTTTGGCCAAGATCAAAGTGTATTATCTGTTCCGATGGATACTGCACGCTGTCCTGTGCAGTTCTAGGTGGTCCACCCTCCCAGGCTTTGCCTTCCCTCTTTGGGGAGGAGTAAGTTTATTGCTTACTGTCTGAGGCGCCCCTACCGGGGAATGCCGACGAGCTGCCCAGGCAATTTTTAAATGGCCAGAGTGCTCACTTCTCGAGCGCTGGCTTATCTAATCCCACTTTCCCGACCTTGTGTCATATCTCACCTTGTAGGAGGTAGATAAATAAACTCCTCTTCAAGTGATGAACTTCTTATAAACATTTTTATTCTTATTTTTTTACTTTTCTAATTCTAAAGTTTTAAATAAAATAAAACATCGTATTTTCTTTTTATTGATGACAAACACGATTGCAGTCTCAACAGTTGATCAAAATGAAGTTTAATTATCCAAGTACTCTGAGTAATTTAGTTTCAGAATATATATAAGGTCGATCTGAAATATAATAGAAGTTCGTGAACAAACAAACACGAACTACATCTAATATATATTAGATATATGTGACCCGTTGGATCATCTATTGAACTCAATTAGATTGTTTGAATCGGGAAACAGTGAGTTTGCCAAACTAGTTAAATGTAAGAAAATAACACTTTAAAAAAAATAGTCTTTTTCTGTTAAATATATCTTTCTTTTCTCTCTCACTTTCTCTCTACAACCTGTGATATTCCTTTCTGTTTCTAATAATGTATTATTTCAGTCTTTTTTATTATTTTCTTTCTTTATTACCTTCGATTGTTAATAAACAGCGAGAGAGAGAGAGAGAGAGAGAAAGGGAGAGAGAGGGGCGGAAGCGAGGGTGATAGACGGCGTATAGAATAAGAGCTGGAGTATCAAATAACAAAATATGTGAGGGGTGAACGTGATAGATAGAAAGTTAGTAAGAGGTGGGTCACTTGATCGGTCAATTGTAAATTACGGCTAATTAGAACAATTAAAATGGAAGTACTTCCAGACATAACTCAATCCTACAACTGAGGAATATTTTAACATATATTTTCTGTGATTAAAATATATAGGAAAAAGCCTTGGGGAAACAAACGTTTATTGATATTATATATGATATAACATACTACACTCGGATACTACAAAAGTCAACTTTTCTTTTCTTAGCTAGAAAAGCTCTATCATGATAGAATAAAAAAACCGACTCTATATTAGGATCCGTAGCTTAGTAACTGTTCAAAAGACAAACATTCTGAATTAAGAGTCTGACCTTTGTACACTCTTCTCACACATAAAGAAAAAGAATACAGATACGATCGGATTATCTCGCTTACAGCTTTCTTCTTTTTCTTTATCTCTTTTCCAAGAATAAACTAAAAGTTTAATCTTTTTTCTTCTTATTATAAATTCATATTAAAATCGGTCAAAGTTAATTAGTCAAATTTAATAATTTCAAATTAATTAGTCAAATTTAATAATTTCAAATTAATTAGTCAAATTTATTAATTTCAAATTAATCAGTAAAATGTATTAATTTGAAATTAATTAGTCAAATTTATTAATTTCAAATTAATCAGTCAAATTTATTAATTTCAAATTAATCAGTCAAATTTATTAATTTCAAATTAATCAGTCAAATTTATTAATTTCAAATTAATCAGTCAAATTTATTAATTTCAAATTAATCAGTCAAATTTATTAATTTCAAATTAATCAGTCAAATTTATTAATTTCAAATTAATCAGTCAAATTTTTTAATTTCAAATTAATCAGTCAAATTTATTAATTTCAAATTAAACAGTCAAATTTATTAATTTCAAATTAATTAGTCAAATTTATTAACTTCAAATTAATTAGTCAAATGTATTAATTTCAAATTAATTAGTCAAATTTATTAATTTCAAATTAATCAGTCAAATTTATTAATTTCAAATTAATCAGTCAAATTTATTAATTTCAAATTGATTAGTCAAATTTAATAATTTCAAATTAATTAGTCAAATTTATTAATTTCAAATTAATCAGTCAAATTTATTAATTTAAAATTAATTAGTCAAATTAATTAATTTCAAATTGATCAGTAAAATTCATTAATTTCAAATTAATTAGTCAAATTTATTAATTTCAAATTAATCAGTCAAATTTATTAATTTACAAATTAATCAGTCAAATTTATTAATTTCAAATTAATCAGTCAAATTTATTAATTTCAAATTAATTAGTCAAATTTATTAATTTCAAATTAATCAGTCAAATTTATTAATTTCAAATTAATCAGTCAAATTTATTAATTTCAAATTAATCAGTCAAATTTATTAATTTCAAATTAATCAGTCAAATTTATTAATTTCAAATTAATCAGTCAAATTTATTCATTTCAAATTAATCAGTCAAATTTATTAATTTCAAATTAATCAGTCAAATTTATTAATTTCAAATCAATTAATCAAATTTATTAATTTCAAATTAATCAGTCAAATTTATTAATTTCAAATTAATCAGTCAAATTTATTAATTTCAAATTAATCAGTCAAATTTATTAATTTCAAATTAATCAGTCAAATTTATTAATTTCAAATTAATCAGTCAAATTTATTAATTTCAAATTAATCAGTCAAATTTATTAATTTCAAATTAATCAGTCAAATTTATTAATTTCAAATTAATCAGTCAAATTTATTAATTTCAAATTAATTAGTCAAATTTATTAATTTCAAATTAATCAGTCAAATTTATTAATTTCAAATTAATCAGTCAAATTTATTAATTTCAAATTAATCAGTCAAATTTATTAATTTCAAATTAATCAGTCAAATTTATTAATTTCAAATTAATCAGTCAAATTTATTAATTTCAAATTAATCAGTCAAATTTATTAATTTCAAATTAATCAGTCAAATTTATTAATTTCAAATTAATCAGTCAAATTTATTAATTTCAAATTAATCAGTCAAATTTATTAATTTCAAATTAATCAGTCAAATTTATTAATTTCAAATTAATCAGTCACATTTTTTAATTTCAAATTAATCAGTCAAATTTATTAATTTCAAATTAATCAGTCAAATTTATTAATTTCAAATTAATCAGTCAAATTTATTAATTTCAAATTAATCAGTCAAATTTATTAATTTCAAATTAATCAGTCAAATTTATTAATTTCAAATTAATCAGTCAAATTTATTAATTTCAAATTAATCAGTCAAATTTATTAATTTCAAATTAATCAGTCAAATTTATTAATTTCAAATTATCAGTAAAATTTATTAATTTCAAATTAATCAGTCAAATTTATTAATTTCAAATTAATCAGTCAAATTTATTAATTTAAAATTAATCAGTCAAATTTATTAATTTAAAATTAATCAGTCAAATTTATTAATTTCAAATTAATCAGTCAAATTTATTAATTTCAAATTTATCAGTCAAATTTATTAATTTCAAATTAATCAGTCAAATTTATTAATTTCAAATTAATCAGTCAAATTTATTAATTTCAAATTAATCAGTCAAATTTATTAATTTCAAATTAATCAGTCAAATTTATTAATTTCAAATTAATCAGTCAAATTTATTAATTTCAAATTAATCATTCAAATTTATTAATTTCAAATTAATCAGTCAAATTTATTAATTTCAAATTAATCAGTCAAATTTATTAATTTCAAATTAATCAGTCAAATTTATTAATTTCAAATTAATCAGTCAAATTTATTAATTTCAAATTAATTAGTCAAATTTATTAATTTCAAATTAATCAGTCAAATATATTAATTTAAAATTAATCAGTCAAATTTATTATTTTAAATTAATAAGTCAAATTTATTAATTTTTAATTAATAAGTCAAATTTATTAATTTCAAATTAATCAGTCAAATTTATTAATTTCAAATTAATCAGTCAAATTTATTAATTTCAAATTAATTAGTCAAATTTATTAATTTCAAATTAATCAGTCAAATTTATTAATTTCAAATTAATCAGTCAAATTTATTAATTTCAAATTAATCAGTCAAATTTATTAATTTCAAATTAATCAGTCAAATTTATTAATTTCAAATTAATTAGTCAAATTTATTAATTTCAAATTAATCAGTCAAATTTATTAATTTTAAATTAATAAGTCAAATTTATTAATTTTTAATTAATAAGTCAAATTTATTAATTTCAAATTAATCAGTCAAATTTATTAATTTCAAATTAATAAGTCAAATTTATTAATTTTAAATTAATAAGTCAAATTTATTAATTTCAAATTAATCACTCAAATTTATTAATTTCAAATTAATCAGTCAAATTTATTAATTTCAAATTAATCAGTCACATTTTTTAATTTCAAATTAATCAGTCAAATTTATTAATTTCAAATTAATCAGTCAAATTTATTAATTTCAAATTAATTAGTCAAATTTATTAATTTCAATATAATCAGTCAAATTTATTAATTTCAAATTAATCAGTCAAATTTATTAATTTCAAATTAATCAGTCAAATTTATTAATTTCAAATTAATTAATCAAATTTATTAATTTCAAATTAATCAGTCAAATTTATTAATTTCAAATTAATCAGTCAAATTTATTAATTTCAAATTAATCAGTAAAATTTATTAATGTCAAATTAATCAGTCAAATTTATTAATTTCAAATTAATCAGTCAAATTTATTAATTTCAAATTAATCAGTCAAATTTATTAATTTCAAATTAATCAGTCAAATTTATTAATTTCAAATTAATCATTCAAATTTATTAATTTCAAATTAATTAGTCAAATTTATTAATTTCAAATTAATCAGTCAAATTTATTAATTTCAAATTAATCAGTCAAATTTATTAATTTCAAATTAATCAGTCAAATTTATTAATTTCAAATTAATCAGCTAAATTTATTAATTTCAAATTAATCAGTCAAATTTATTAATTTCAAATTAATTAGTCAAATTTATTAATTTCAAATTAATCAGTCAAATTTATTAATTTCAAATTAATCAGTCAAATTTATTAATTTCAAATTAATCAGTCAAATTTATTAATTTCAAATTAATCAGTCAAATTTATTAATTTCAAATTAATTAGTCAAATTTATTAATTTCAAATTAATCAGTCAAATTTATTAATTTCAAATTAATAAGTCAAATTTATTAATTTCAAATTAATCAGTCAAATTTATTAATTTCAAATTAATCAGTCAAATTTATTAATTTCAAATTAATCAGTCAAATTTATTGATTTCAAATTAATCAGTCAAATTTATTAATTTCAAATTAATTAGTCAAATTTATTAATTTAAAATTAATCAGTCAAATTTATTAATTTAAAATTAATCAGTCAAATTTATTAATTTCAAATTAATTAGTCAAATTTATTAATTTCAAATTAAACAGTCAAATTTATTAATTTCAAATTAATCAGTCAAATTTATTAATTTCAAATTAATCAGTCAAATTTATTAATTTCAAATTAATCACTCAAATTTATTAATTTCAAATTAATCAGTCAAATTTATTAATTTCAAATTAATCAGTCACATTTTTTAATTTCAAATTAATTAGTCAAATTTATTAATTTCAAATTAATCAGTCAAATTTATTAATTTCAAATTAATCAGTCAAATTTATTAATTTCAAATTAATCAGTCAAATTTATTAATTTCAAATTAATCAGTCAAATTTATTAATTTCAAATTAATCAGTCAAATTTATTAATTTCAAATTAATCAGTCAAATTTATTAATTTCAAATTAATCAGTCAAATTTATTAATTTCAAATTAATTAGTCAAATTTATTAATTTCAAATTAATCAGTCAAATATATTAATTTAAAATTAATCAGTCAAATTTATTAATTTTAAATTAATAAGTCAAATTTATTAATTTTTAATTAATAAGTCAAATTTATTAATTTAAAATTAATCAGTCAAATTTATTAATTTCAAATTAATCAGTCAAATTTATTAATTTCAAATTTATCAGTCAAATTTATTAATTTCAAATTAATCAGTCAAATTTATTAATTTCAAATTAATCAGTCAAATTTATTAATTTCAAATTAATCAGTCAAATTTATTAATTTCAAATTAATCAGTCAAATTTATTAATTTCAAATTAATCAGTCAAATTTATTAATTTCAAATTAATCATTCAAATTTATTAATTTCAAATTAATCAGTCAAATTTATTAATTTCAAATTAATCAGTCAAATTTATTAATTTCAAATTAATCAGTCAAATTTATTAATTTCAAATTAATCAGTCAAATTTATTAATTTCAAATTAATTAGTCAAATTTATTAATTTCAAATTAATCAGTCAAATATATTAATTTAAAATTAATCAGTCAAATTTATTAATTTTAAATTAATAAGTCAAATTTATTAATTTTTAATTAATAAGTCAAATTTATTAATTTCAAATTAATCAGTCAAATTTATTAATTTCAAATTAATCAGTCAAATTTATTAATTTCAAATTAATTAGTCAAATTTATTAATTTCAAATTAATCAGTCAAATTTATTAATTTCAAATTAATCAGTCAAATTTATTAATTTCAAATTAATCAGTCAAATTTATTAATTTCAAATTAATCAGTCAAATTTATTAATTTCAAATTAATTAGTCAAATTTATTAATTTCAAATTAATCAGTCAAATTTATTAATTTTAAATTAATAAGTCAAATTTATTAATTTTTAATTAATAAGTCAAATTTATTAATTTCAAATTAATCAGTCAAATTTATTAATTTCAAATTAATAAGTCAAATTTATTAATTTTAAATTAATAAGTCAAATTTATTAATTTCAAATTAATCACTCAAATTTATTAATTTCAAATTAATCAGTCAAATTTATTAATTTCAAATTAATCAGTCACATTTTTTAATTTCAAATTAATCAGTCAAATTTATTAATTTCAAATTAATCAGTCAAATTTATTAATTTCAAATTAATTAGTCAAATTTATTAATTTCAATATAATCAGTCAAATTTATTAATTTCAAATTAATCAGTCAAATTTATTAATTTCAAATTAATCAGTCAAATTTATTAATTTCAAATTAATTAATCAAATTTATTAATTTCAAATTAATCAGTCAAATTTATTAATTTCAAATTAATCAGTCAAATTTATTAATTTCAAATTAATCAGTAAAATTTATTAATGTCAAATTAATCAGTCAAATTTATTAATTTCAAATTAATCAGTCAAATTTATTAATTTCAAATTAATCAGTCAAATTTATTAATTTCAAATTAATCAGTCAAATTTATTAATTTCAAATTAATCATTCAAATTTATTAATTTCAAATTAATTAGTCAAATTTATTAATTTCAAATTAATCAGTCAAATTTATTAATTTCAAATTAATCAGTCAAATTTATTAATTTCAAATTAATCAGTAAAATTTATTAATTTCAAATTAATCAGCTAAATTTATTAATTTCAAATTAATCAGTCAAATTTATTAATTTCAAATTAATTAGTCAAATTTATTAATTTCAAATTAATCAGTCAAATTTATTAATTTCAAATTAATCAGTCAAATTTATTAATTTCAAATTAATCAGTCAAATTTATTAATTTCAAATTAATCAGTCAAATTTATTAATTTCAAATTAATTAGTCAAATTTATTAATTTCAAATTAATCAGTCAAATTTATTAATTTCAAATTAATAAGTCAAATTTATTAATTTCAAATTAATCAGTCAAATTTATTAATTTCAAATTAATCAGTCAAATTTATTAATTTCAAATTAATCAGTCAAATTTATTGATTTCAAATTAATCAGTCAAATTTATTAATTTCAAATTAATTAGTCAAATTTATTAATTTAAAATTAATCAGTCAAATTTATTAATTTAAAATTAATCAGTCAAATTTATTAATTTCAAATTAATTAGTCAAATTTATTAATTTCAAATTAAACAGTCAAATTTATTAATTTCAAATTAATCAGTCAAATTTATTAATTTCAAATTAATCAGTCAAATTTATTAATTTCAAATTAATCACTCAAATTTATTAATTTCAAATTAATCAGTCAAATTTATTAATTTCAAATTAATCAGTCACATTTTTTAATTTCAAATTAATTAGTCAAATTTATTAATTTCAAATTAATCAGTCAAATTTATTAATTTCAAATTAATCAGTCAAATTTATTAATTTCAAATTAATCAGTCAAATTTATTAATTTCAAATTAATCAGTCAAATTTATTAATTTCAAATTAATCAGTCAAATTTATTAATTTCAAATTAATCAGTCAAATTTATTAATTTCAAATTAATCAGTCAAATTTATTAATTTCAAATTAATTAGTCAAATTTATTAATTTCAAATTAATCAGTCAAATATATTAATTTAAAATTAATCAGTCAAATTTATTAATTTTAAATTAATAAGTCAAATTTATTAATTTTTAATTAATAAGTCAAATTTATTAATTTCAAATTAATCAGTCAAATTTATTAATTTCAAATTAATAAGTCAAATTTATTAATTTTAAATTAATAAGTCAAATTTATTAATTTCAAATTAATCAGTCAAATTTATTAATTTCAAATTAATCAGTCAAATTTATTAATTTCAAATTAATCAGTCAATTTTTTTAATTTCAAATTAATGATTCAAATTTATTAATTTCAAATTAATCAGTCAAATTTATTAATTTCAAATTAATCAGTCAAATTTATTAATTTCAAATTAATAAGTCAAATTTATTAATTTTAAATTAATAAGTCAAATTTATTAATTTCAAATTAATCACTCACATTTATTAATTTCAAATTAATCAGTCAAATTTATTAATTTCAAATTAATCAGTCACATTTTTTAATTTCAAATTAATCAGTCAAATTTATTAATTTCAAATTAATCATTCAAATTTATTAATTTCAAATTAATTAGTCAAATTTATTAATTTCAAATTAATCAGTCAAATTTATTAATTTCAAATTAATCAGTCAAATTTATTAATTTCAAATTAATCAGTCAAATTTATTAATTTCAAATTAATCAGTCAAATTTATTAATTTTAAATTAATCAGTCAAATTTATTAATTTCAAATTAATTAGTCAAATTTATTAATTTCAAATTAATCAGTCAAATATATTAATTTAAAATTAATCAGTCAAATTTATTAATTTTAAATTAATAAGTCAAATTTATTAATTTTTAATTAATAAGTCAAATTTATTAATTTCAAATTAATCAGTCAAATTTATTAATTTCAAATTAATAAGTCAAATTTATTAATTTTAAATTAATAAGTCAAATTTATTAATTTCAAATTAATCAGTCAAATTTATTAATTTCAAATTAATCAGTCAAATTTTTTTAATTTCAAATTAATCAGTCAAATTTATTAATTTCAAATTAATTAGTCAAATTTATTAATTTTAAATTAATCAGTCAAATTTATTAATTTCAAATTAATAAGTCAAATTTATTAATTTTAAATTAATAAGTCAAATTTATTAATTTCAAATTAATCACTCAAATTTATTAATTTCAAATTAATAAGTCAAATTTATTAATTTTAAATTAATAAGTCAAATTTATTAATTTCAAATTAATCAGTCAAATTTATTAATTTCAAATTAATCAGTCAAATTTATTAATTTCAAATTAATCAGTCAAATTTTTTAATTTCAAATTAATCATTCAAATTTATTAATTTCAAATTAATCAGTCAAATGTATTAATTTAAAATTAATCAGTCAAATTTATTAATTTTAAATTAATAAGTAAAATTTATTAATTTTTAATTAATAAGTCAAATTTATTAATTTCAAATTAATCAGTCAAATTTATTAATTTCAAATTAATAAGTCAAATTTATTAATTTTAAATTAATAAGTCAAATTTATTAATTTCAAATTAATCACTCAAATTTATTAATTTCAAATTAATCAGTCAAATTTATTAATTTCAAATTAATCAGTCACATTTTTTAATTTCAAATTAATCAGTCAAATTTATTAATTTCAAATTAATCAGTCAAATTTATTAATTTCAAATTAATCAGTCAAATTTATTAATTTCAAATTAATCAGTCAAATTTATTAATTTCAAATTAATCAGTCAAATTTATTAATTTCAAATTAATCAGTCAAATTTATTAATTTCAAATTAATTAATCAAATTTATTAATTTCAAATTAATCAGTCAAATTTATTAATTTCAAATTAATCAGTCAAATTTATTAATTTCAAATTAATCAGTAAAATTTATTAATGACAAATTAATCAGTCAAATTTATTAATTTCAAATTAATCAGTCAAATTTATTAATTTCAAATTAATCAGTCAAATTTATTAATTTCAAATTAATCAGTCAAATTTATTAATTTCAAATTAATCATTCAAATTTATTAATTTCAAATTAATTAGTCAAATTTATTAATTTCAAATTAATCAGTCAAATTTATTAATTTCAAATTAATCAGTCAAATTTATTAATTTCAAATTAATAAGTCAAATTTATTAATTTCAAATTAATAAGTCAAATTCATTAATTTTAAATTAATAAGTCAAATTTATTAATTTCAAATTAATCACTCAAATTTATTAATTTCAAATTAATAAGTCAAATTTATTAATTTTAAATTAATAAGTCAAATTTATTAATTTCAAATTAATCAGTCAAATTTATTAATTTCAAATTAATCAGTCAAATTTATTAATTTCAAATTAATCAGTCAAATTTTTTAATTTCAAATTAATCATTCAAATTTATTAATTTCAAATTAATCAGTCAAATGTATTAATTTAAAATTAATCAGTCAAATTTATTAATTTTAAATTAATAAGTAAAATTTATTAATTTTTAATTAATAAGTCAAATTTATTAATTTCAAATTAATCAGTCAAATTTATTAATTTCAAATTAATAAGTCAAATTTATTAATTTTAAATTAATAAGTCAAATTTATTAATTTCAAATTAATCATTCAAATTTATTAATTTCAAATTAATCAGTCAAATTTATTAATTTCAAATTAATCAGTCACATTTTTTAATTTCAAATTAATCAGTCAAATTTATTAATTTCAAATTAATCAGTCAAATTTATTAATTTCAAATTAATCAGTCAAATTTATTAATTTCAAATTAATCAGTCAAATTTATTAATTTCAAATTAATCAGTCAAATTTATTAATTTCAAATTAATCAGTCAAATTTATTAATTTCAAATTAATTAATCAAATTTATTAATTTCAAATTAATCAGTCAAATTTATTAATTTCAAATTAATCAGTCAAATTTATTAATTTCAAATTAATCAGTCAAATTTATTAATGACAAATTAATCAGTCAAATTTATTAATTTCAAATTAATCAGTCAAATTTATTAATTTCAAATTAATCAGTCAAATTTATTAATTTCAAATTAATCAGTCAAATTTATTAATTTCAAATTAATCATTCAAATTTATTAATTTCAAATTAATTAGTCAAATTTATTAATTTCAAATTAATCAGTCAAATTTATTAATTTCAAATTAATCAGTCAAATTTATTAATTTCAAATTAATCAGTCAAATTTATTAATTCTAAATTAATCAGCTAAATTTATTAATTTCAAATTAATCAGTCAAATTTATTAATTTCAAATTAATTAGTCAAATTTATCATTTCAAATTAATCAGTCAAATTTATTAATTTCAAATTAATCAGTCAAATTTATTAATTTCAAATTAATCAGTCAAATTTATTAATTTCAAATTAATCAGTCAAATTTATTAATTTCAAATTAATTAGTCAAATTTATTAATTTCAAATTAATCAGTCAAATTTATTAATTTCAAATTAATAAGTCAAATTTATTAATTTCAAATTAATCAGTCAAATTTATTAATTTCAAATTAATCAGTCAAATTTATTAATTTCAAATTAATCAGTCAAATTTATTGATTTCAAATTAATCAGTCAAATTTATTAATTTCAAATTAATCAGTCAAATTTATTAATTTAAAATTAATCAGTCAAATTTATTAATTTAAAATTAATCAGTCAAATTGATTAATTTCAAATTAATTAGTCAAATTTATTAATTTCAAATTAAACAGTCAAATTTATTAATTTCAAATTAATCAGTCAAATTTATTAATTTCAAATTAATCAGTCAAATTTATTAATTTCAAATTAATTAGTCAAATTTATTAATTTCAAATTAATCAGTCAAATTTATTAATTTCAAATTAATCAGTCAAATTTATTAATTTCAAATTAATCAGTCAAATTTATTAATTTCAAATTAATCAGTCAAATTTATTAATTTCAAATTAATCAGTCAAATTTATTAATTTCAAATTAATCAGTCAAATTTATTAATTTCAAATTAATCAGTCAAATTTATTAATTTCAAATTAATCAGTCAAATTTATTAATTTCAAATTAATCAGTCAAATTTATTAATTTCAAATTATCAGTAAAATTTATTAATTTCAAATTAATCAGTCAAATTTATTAATTTCAAATTAATCAGTAAAATTTATTAATTTCAAATTAATCAGTCAAATTTATTAATTTCAAATTAATCAGTCAAATTTATTAATTTCAAATTAATCAGTCAAATTTATTAATTTCAAATTTATCAGTCAAATTTATTAATTTAAAATTAATCAGTCAAATTTATTAATTTCAAATTAATCAGTAAAATTTATTAATTTCAAATTAATCAGTCAAATTTATTAATTTCAAATTAATCAGTCAAATTTATTAATTTCAAATTAATCAGCTAAATTTATTAATTTCAAATTAATCAGTCAAATTTATTAATTTCAAATTAATTAGTCAAATTTATTAATTTCAAATAAATCAGTCAAATTTATTAATTTCAAATTAATCAGTCAAATTTATTAATTTTAAATTAATAAGTCAAATTTATTAATTTTTAATTAATAAGTCAAATTTATTAATTTCAAATTAATCAGTCAAATTTATTAATTTCAAATTAATAAGTCAAATTTATTAATTTTAAATTAATAAGTCAAATTTATTAATTTTAAATTAATCAGTCAAATTTATTAATTTTAAATTAATCAGTCAAATTTATTAATTTCAAATTAATCATTCAAATTTATTAATTTCAAATTAATTAGTCAAATTTATTAATTTCAAATTAATCATTCGAATTTATTAATTTCAAATTAATTAGTCAAATTTATTAATTTCAAATTAATCAGTCAAATTTATTAATTTTAAATTAATCAGTCAAATTTATTAATTTCAAATTAATCAGTCAAATTTATTAATTTCAAATTAATCATTCAAATTTATTAATTTCAAATTAATCATTCAAATTTATTAATTTCAAATTAATTAGTCAAATTTATTAATTTCAAATTAATCAGTCAAATTTATTAATTTCAAATTAATCAGTCAAATTTATTAATTTCAAATTAATCAGTCAAATTTATTAATGTCAAATTAATCAGTCAAATTTATTAATTTCAAATTAATAAGTCAAATTTATTAATTTTAAATTAATAAGTCAAATTTATTAATTTTAAATTAATCAGTCAAATTTATTAATTTCAAATTAATCAGTCAAATTTATTAATTTCAAATTAATAAGTCAAATTTATTAATTTTAAATTAATAAGTCAAATTTATTAATTTCAAATAAATCACTCAAATTTATTAATTTCAAATTAATAAGTCAAATTTATTAATTTCAAATTAATCATTCAAATTTATTAATTTCAAATTAATTAGTCAAATTTATTAATTTCAAATTAATCAGTCAAATTTATTAATTTCAAATTAATCAGTCAAATTTATTAATTTCAAATTAATCAGTCAAATTTATTAATTTCAAATTAATCAGTCAAATTTATTAATTTCAAATTAATCAGTCAAATTTATTAATTTCTAATTAATTAGTCAAATTTATTAATTTCAAATTAATCAGTCAAATTTATTAATTTCAAATTAATCAGTCAAATTTATTAATTTTAAATTAATAAGTCAAATTTATTAATTTTTAATTAATAAGTCAAATTTATTAATTTCAAATTAATCAGTCAAATTTATTAATTTCAAATTAATAAGTCAAATTTATTAATTTCAAATTAATCAGTCAAATTTATTAATTTCAAATTAATCAGTCAAATTTTTTAATTTCAAATTAATCAGTCAAATTTATTAATTTCAAATTAATAAGTCAAATTTATTAATTTCAAATTAATCAGTCAAATTTATTAATTTCAAATTAATCAGTCAAATGTATTAATTTCAAATTAATCAGACAAATTTACTATTTCAAATTAATCAGTCGAATTTATTAATTTCAAATTAATCAGTCAAATTTATTAATTTCAAATTAATCAGTCAAATTTATTAATTTCAAATTAATCAGTCAAATTTATTAATTTCAAATTAATCAGTCAAATTTATTAATTTCAAATTAATCAGTCAAATTTATTAATCCTAATACAAACAAAATAAACTGGTATTAAATTAAATCACGATGACTCTTCAGCAAGTTACGGTTAATTTTCGATTTCGTTAAATGGTCGTATTTAAAAAAAAAATAATGCACGTCAAACAACTTGAAACATAGCAGGAGCCGCCGTCCACGTCGAAACACGGCGGTATATAGTATAATTATTAATGATTGTCTTTAAACATGCAAAAGAAAGACCGGGTATCTTTTACAATAATCCGCAGAGAAATAGCAGAGAATAAACGCTCAAGAAACAAATATACTACAAATAAAAGTAACTGTAGCCGATAAAAGTTATTTTCCTACTTATCTGTGACATTTGTTTGTATTTTTAAGCCGTTCCAACTGCTATTTATTAGAAATCAATACTTTTGTCACACGAACATTCGACAAGAAAAAAATGGCGTTTTTTTTGGGGGGGGGGGATATCGTAACGATTATAAGGCTGCGACGCCATTGTTTTTTAGTAAAAATCCGTGCCCAAAAAAAACAATAATTTTTTTTTTTACATCTAATAAAAACCCATTTATACTACGTAAAAATACAAACAAATGTAATAGGTAAGTAGTAAACTATCTATTCTCGACGTAGGTCACCTTCACTTGTTGAATTTTTTTTTACCCCGTTCTCGTTCGTTTTTTGGATCTCGTCCGCGACTCTGCGGATTATTGTAAACGATACCCGAACGACCGCTAATTGTTAAGATGTTGAAACCTCAGAATGAACGTAGAGGTTAGGGCCTCGAAATTAACATAAATAATTTGGGTGTCCAATTTCTGTTATCGTCATGCGCCATCTTATTTATTTATTTATTTATTTTCTTTTTCTTTTTCCTTCCTGAACAACTAAACCAGGCATCTTGTTTTACAGTCTATCTGCGATTACAACAACTTTACCGTAACCAGAAATAATTATAGTTTCATAACAATTTGATTACATTAAGAATTTAATAACACAACGATAGTGTAATAATTCAATCAGCCGTTACGATTTTAAAGAAATGAAAACAAAATTAATATAAAACACAAGTGAAAATGTAAAAAAAAATCTAAGAATCCATACTGAACCTACAAGTCACATAAAATAAATAAATAAAATAAGAAAATATAAAAACATTACATTATCTGTTGCGATATACACATTCAGATGGAACAGCAGCTCTTAGACTTCTCAGCAGCAAACGGAATAAACAGTTGTTCTTAAAAAGGAGGGCGTTACCCCTGAAATATCAACATATATATTTTCTATCCTTCTGGACTCTATACAATGGTAAGTGAAAGATATATAGAAAATTGAAAAATACATAAATAAGTTTTAATGAAGAAAAATATCACTTTTTATTGCATTTCTCAACTTCTTTATATTTGTTCATTTCCTCTGTATCGCCTCGTTCCCACTGCAAGCAACTTTATATATAGAATCATCATCATCATCTAGTTGTGGTAGTGTCATGGATCCTCCTAACTCTCTCACGCCATCTCGCTCTATTCTCCATCACACCTGGTAGGTCTTTATATGTGCATTGCTAGTCTTCCGCTAGTTGCTTGACGTAAGTTCTGTGTGGTCTCCTCACTGAGCCACATCCCCGTTTTGTCCAGCAGTACACAACAAATCTAGTCATTCTCTCTCTCTCTCTCTCTCTCCCCCTCTCTCTCTCTCTCCCTCTCTCTCTCTCTCTCTCCCTCTCTCTCTCTCTCTCTCTCTCTCTCTATCTCTCTCTCTCTCTCTCTCTCTCTCTCTCTCTGATCAAGGTGTCCGTAGAGTTGCTCTCTAGTATATAAAATACCTACATAATTAGTTATTTATTTTCTCAAATATTTATATATAAATGAATAACTAATGTATCCACCCGGGTAAAGCCAGGTAAGAACAGCCAGTATTGTATACAAATGAAAAACAGTTTTTTTATGAAAGAAAAAAAAGAAGTTATTTATTAAGTAGAAAAGATAAAAATGCCAAAGTAAATAAAGAAGTGATAGAAGAAAAATAGTGGGGGTGGGGGGTGGGGGGCAGAGGATACAATGAAAAAATAAAAAGAGGGACAGAGGGTGGGCCCGAAAAATAAATTAGAAATTGACATGAATTCTTTTGGGGTAAAGATGAAAAATTATTTAATAAAGAAAAATGTATAAAATAAACTTTTTAAGAAAAAGAAAAGATGAAAGACAGACAGACAGATAGACAGACAGACAGACAGACCGATGGAGGGAGGTGTGTGGTGGGGGGGGGGATGCGATCAAGGCAAAAAGACAAAGAAATGTTGGTTGACAGGTCATTTTGTAAGGGGGGGGGGGTAAATCAAGCAGAGATATACGTTAGTGGCGGCGGGATGTGAGGATCGCAGGGATTGTCACAGCCCCTCCCCCACAGGCGCTCCTCCTGGCACCTGCCGTCCGCCTGCCAACAATCCCGGATGGGTGGGAGAGGGCTCGTCCGGCCGCACGCACCGCTCGTTCTCACTCTCCTCCTCCTTTTTTTTTAACCCACTTGTTTGTTTCCTTCTCCACAATTTTCATAACGTTTTTTTTTGTTCCTTTATTCCGCCTCTTTTTTTTTAAGGTGAAATTGAAGGGGGCATTTCATAAATAAAAAAAACGTACCCCTCCCTCTCTGATCAGGTTCTTTCATTGCGCAGACAAAAACGCTGTTTCGCGCCTTGTTTAGGGACCTCTTCGTTTTCACCTGAAGATTTAACAATATTTAAGAATGTTATTTGAACCAGCAGAAAGACATGGCGTTACCAGGGATTGAATAGAGGACCCTATGTCCTTCTGTCACAAATCTATAACTTCATATTACCGTTTTTATTCTTTTGTTGTTTTATTTTCTACATTTTATATTAGTTAATTTTTAGGGTGGGGCCCAAAGATGTACTCAATATTGATTCCGTGCGTGGGAGGGGGTAGGTAAAATGACATTTATTGAAATAAAGTTCCTTAAAACACATTGAGGCACACCCGGCGTTTCCAGGCACTGAATGAGGACCCTTATTAAGTTTTGCTCCATGCCTTGAGCCCGATATTACTATTTCTTTCTTTTTTTTAATTTCTATCATTTTAAAGCTATTAATAAAATAAAATAAAACGCTGTATTTCTTTTTTCATGTGAACGCATACCCCACGCTACTGTTATACACCCTTTAATCAAAATGAAATAAACTTATAGAAATGTAGTTTCAGAATATAGATAGGTTTGTGGATCTATCTCCAAAACCGTACGAGAAGTTGTTTTTTTATACCTCCTTGGGCATCTCCCCTTTTACTATCTTCTCAATTTAACTGTTAAAAAAATAACTCTTAGTACAGTATCGATATCCAGACCAAATTCTGTTAAATATTTCATTTGACAACTCCCAAAAGTACCCCTCAATTTCTCCCTCCTATCAGTTTCTCTGAATTCATCCAACCTCATCTTAAACTGATCAACGCTATTGCTGTTCTTAATCCGATCTGGCAACTTATTCCAAAACATATTACTCTGTGAGCAAAAAAAAATTAACTGGTTAACAAATCTAGTTTTTGAAAACTGCCTTGACAATAAACTTCCAGATCTAGGAGAAATACTAAAAAAATGTCCGCCATAGTTAGAAATGCCATTAATTATCTTGAAAGTCTCAATCATATTACCTCTCATTCTTCTCTCCAGCAAAGTAGTCAATCCCAATGTGTCAAATCTCTCCCTGTAACTGCACTCCTTTACTTTACTTATTAGTTTTTTCACCCTTCTTTGTACGCCTTCCAGTTTCAATATTACATTCCAATAATAATATTCCTAACCATCCACCCGATCATTCTATTTGCCCTCGATACAATGGTCAAAATACGATTATTTACCCTAAATGTATTATCAAACCCCACTCCCAAATCGCACTCTCCATCTGCTTCTTTGATTACCGTTTTTATTATTTTTCATTTTCACTAGTAAACGATAATGAGATACCGTATCAAATGCCTTGCTAAAATATTTTTTGTACATATTCAACTCCAACACTCCTAGATCCTACATGTAGTACTTTACATTTGTCAAGGTTAAATCTCAATTTCCAAATGTCCTCCCAATATGATAATTTATTTAGATCCATCCGTGTTATTTCCTCTGCAAACAGTTCTATTTCTGAATTTATATTATAAGGTAAGTCATTTATGAATATCAAAAACAACAAAGGACCCAATACTGAACCCTGCGGAACACAGGGGGGTATGTACTGTGATTCAGAATAATCGTTAACCCCCTTTACCTTCATAGTTGTACCCTTCAAAAACTCCCTCACAATATTTACCATTTTGTCAGTAATACCAAAATGTTTCATTTTCACTAGTAAACGATAATGAGATACCATATCAAATGCCTTGCTAAAATTCAAATATATGATATCCGCACTATCTTCCTCCATCAAATATTCATTTATAATGTCAATACATTCCAAAATATTAGATAATGTTGATTTACCATGGACAAAGCCATGTTGATTACACTTTATATCATCCTTTATAAATCTAATATGTGGTTTCTAATTATTTTTTCAAATACCTTACACAAAATGCATGTTAGAGAAACTGGTCTGTAATTACTTTTTAAATGTATTACTTTTTTTTAATGAATTAATTTTTTATGTAGCGGTATTACTATAGCTGTTTTCCAAATATATGGAATCTCTTCATATTCCATACATTTTCTAAACAAATTGGTTATTGCATTGATAAAGCCTTCATTTGATGATAAGTATTTCAATATTTTAGGATGAATTTCATCAGGTCCCATATTTTTACTAACATCAAACTTGGATAGTAATAGTGTTATGTCTTTAGGTTCTATTTTTAGTTCATCCATAATTTTTGTTGTACCCTCCCCATAACAACTCTCCTGTAGTGGACCAAATTATTCAAAAGAATGAACAGGTTGAAAAAAAACTTGCTAGTACACCAGCTGTTTCTACTGACGTGTCTGTTAAATCCCCTGTCTCATCATCTCTTACTGTACTGACGCTGTTTTGAATTTTAGTTTGTGCTTTAACATATTTGAACAATGGTTTACAGTTGTATTTAATATTCCTAACAATCTTATTTTCGTGTTTCGACTTTTCTTTTACTTCTAGTGTTTCATATTCATTTTGTTAACTTACAGCATTTTGATAATATTCCATACTTGGTATAATTCCAGATTTCCTCCAAGCTTTATCTTTTTCTTTCCTTTTACGAGATAGACAATTATTGTCCCAAAGTAATTTTACTAATGGATCCCCTTTGGAGAATTTTATAATAACTTCTGGAATATTTTCTATTATAGATTTTATCTTCCCATTTAATTCCTCCCACATTTCATTAACATCAGATGTTTTCGAGCTATAATTTCAATCGATATTTTCTTTCTCTGACACAATTTTTTTGTAATCTTAGACCAGTTCCTCTGTTTTCTATTTATATAAGCAAACTCTGCCTTCATTTTAACTTCGATTTCAATACATGCATGATCAGATTTACCTAACAGTGCTTTCAAATTTACATCTCCTATTATGCATTTATTATTTGAAAAAATCTGATCCAATGTACCTTTTTCTAATCTATTTCCCACTAGTTTATATCTAGTATCTTCTATATACCAATGCAAACCGTTTGTTGTAAATAACTCCAAATATTCGTTCTGCATTCTAAAGTGTTGATTAATTGAATTCATAGGAGACACAACTAAATCCTTTGTCCAATTTACATTTGGCAAATTGAAATCCCCGACTATTATAATATCTTCAGATTCTTCTGACGTAAATGGTATCTCACTCATTTGTTCTTTTAATCTATAATCTTCCTCTATGGACAAATTCGGAGATCTTAATATACATACTACGACGAAAACTCTGTTATTAGCATCGATTATTCTTAACGCCAAATATTCAGTTTTATCAAACCAATCCAATCTAGAAGCCTTTAACACATTATCTACATAAATAGTAGACCCCCAAACTTTGTATTATTTTTCTATCTTCCCGTATTAATCTAAAATTTGGTATTGCCAACTCTGCCTCTTCTATACTTCCCGTAGACAAATGTGTTTCTGTAATACAAATTATTTTATATTTGTTAGCAATCAATTTTAGTTCCGTTATTTTGTTTCTCAATGAGTTTGCGTTAGTATACAGTATTTTCAAATGTTCTCTATTTTTCGTTACTCGTTTAAATTGATTTCCTTGGACGTTTTTTCGTTGTTTTTCTGATTCTCAGTGGTTTTGCTTTTACCATTTTCTTTTTGTTTTCTTATCTGCTTACTTTTTTCGAAAGCAGCTTCCCTTTCTGTTGTCGTCAAATCTGGATTTATCCATATAAGTTATTTTCTTTCATTTTGTATTTTTCTACCAAATTTGTAGTTGTGCAACCACTTTGCATCTTCCTTATGTCTTAGTGTGACCATTATTAATCGCTCTTTGTTATTAACTTGTTTTCCAAGTCTAACCGTTCTTATAATGTCTTTTTGTGGTATTCCTTCTCTCTCTTTATTTATTAAACAGAAAACCCTTTCATTTAGGTTTTCTTCTTTTTCTTATTTCATATGAAAAATTATGACGTTGTTAATACGTTTTTTTTTGTTCTAAAATATTTGTTTCTATTATGTTTATACTTTTTTAAATGCCATTCCCGATGTACTTTCCATTATTTCTTTTTGACCCTTTTTTGCTATATCAGCCCAAGTTTTATTCATTTCTTTCTTTTGTTCCAACAAACTGTTTGTTAGAGACAACTCATTTTTTTTATTATCTCCGGTATGAAGTTCGTAATTTCTTATTTTGTTACGTTCGTCGTACCATTTCCATCCTCTCCTGTTCCAATAATTTTTAAATGTTATTTTATTTTTCCTCCAAATTCAAAACAACTTGGACATCTCCATTCCTTTATTTTTTCACATATCGACTTTGTGAATCCATCCAAACCGACACACTTAGGATGATACAATTTCTCGCAACATCCACAATTAATTAGATTTTTTTTCTAATTTCGGTCCGTCATTGCATGGACAAGGTGTCACTCCTTTTTTCCAGTAGGTGTAATTGCACCCATTTGTTTTTTTGTTGTTGGTTTTGTGTTTTGGCTGTTTAAAATTTAAATAAAAATAAAAACAGAGCTCCGCACCCTCGAAGAGACAAACGAATAAAGGAATATTAACTACAACTTTGCAAATTGTACAACACATTGTGTTTTTTGGGGGGGATTTCTGATACGGTTCGATTAATTAAACCGTTACTGCTTATAGAACATATATTTAGGTATTTAGTCAAACAATTAGATTTTTTTGTAAAATTTGAAGAGTTTTTGCCGAGTCTTGATAGGGCCGGTTCTCCTATATACGTTTATATATGTTCAAATATAAGCATATGCCAATAAAAACACAGTAACAACTCAAAAACATTGAAGTATACAAAACAACATTTATTGTTCGCAAACGCGACTAGGTCCATGAGGATGAATTCATAAGAGTTTGCAAATAATGTGTGCGCGTGTGTGTAAGTAGAAAGGAAAGTCTTACATACCGAATAGTGTGTTTGTATGTGAGCGCACAAGAGAGGGGGTGTTTTCATAGCAGCCAAACCGAAGGAAGAGAGAGACAGTCTGACTAATGTTGTTTGCAGCCAATCCTAGATAAAATAAAGAGGGAGAGACAGTATGTGCATCTCTTTTTATAACGCCAATCGTAGCAACAACTACCGTCACAAAAAGTGGAGATAATTCGAGTCTGGCGCCATCTAGTGAGTATCTGTGTAAATGTATTTGAGAAGAGTAGGTTATGCTACGACTTCAAAAAATTATCACGAAAAAAAATTGATATTTACTTACTCAAACATTTACAAAACATTTTTCACACCAAGTTAAGTATAGTAATCATAAAGTTAAGTATAGTAATCATAAAATTAATCTGGAACGTTTTTTTTAACTCAATCTCATTCTAATTTTCTAAAATTCTAGTAAAATGTGAGTGTTCAATTTTTACCAGAATGTTTTCACATTAAGATTACGTTGTGTTTCAGAATGTTCCAGATTAATTTTATGATTTTTAAAAAAGAATAATTGAAAGTTTTACGTCATTCTTTATCTGTCAGCCGTCCTCTAAACATCGACGGTTGGCATACCAGTTTAAGATACGTTCTCGTCAGTCAGTTTGGGCTACTGGAATAGCGGTAGCCTTCCTCTGTCTGGCTGAGGGAGATTTCTGTGCAGTCTTATAGGTTCACCTTCACAGGTTTTACTAGCTCTCTTTGAGAAGGGGCTAGTTTATTGCTAATCGCTTGAAGGGCTCCTATCGGGGAATGCCGACGGGGCTGCTCAGGCATGTTTTGTGGACCAGATTGCACCTCTTCTTGTCTCCACCTTCCGACTTTGTGCCATATCTTCTCGCTGTGGGAGAAGGGGTTTATGCCACCGTTCTTTAAAAATTGATAAAAATGGGGAAAAGCAAAATAAATGATGAAGACCTCTGTAAAAATATTGTTGATTTTCATACAAATTGACTTAGTATTGTTGATTTTCGTACACATTGACTTAGTATTGTTGATTTTCGTACAAATTGACCTAGTATTGTTGATTTTCGTACAAATTAACTTAGTATTGTTGATTTTCGTACAAATTGACTTAGTATTGTTGATTTTCGTACAAATTGACTTAGTATTGTTGATTTTCGTACACATTGACTTAGTATTATTGATTTTCGTACAAATTGACTTAGTATTGTTGATTTTCGTACAAATTGACCTAGTAATGTTGATTTTCGTACAAATTGACTTAGTATTGTTGATGTTCGTACAAATTGACTTAGTATTGTTGATTTTCGTACAAATTGACCTAGTATTGTTGATTTTCGTACAAATTGACCTAGTATTGTTGATTTTCGTACAAATTGACCTAGTATTGTTGATTTTCGCACAAATTGACTTAGTATTGTTGATTTTCATACAAATTGACCTAGTATTGTTGATTTTCGTACAAATTGACTTAGTATTGTTGATTTTCGTACAAATTGACTTAGTATTGTTGATTTTCGTACAAATTGACCTAGTATTGTTGATTTTCGTACAAATTGACTTAGTATTGTTGATTTTCGTACAAATTGACCTAGTATTGTTGATTTTCGTACAAATTGACCTAGTATTATTGATTTTCGTACAAATTGACTTAGTATTGTTGATTTTCGTACAAATTGACCTAGTATTGTTGATTTTCGTACAAATTGACTTAGTATTGTTGATTTTCGTACAAATTGACTTAGTATTGTTGATTTTCGTACAAATTTACCTAGTATTGTGTAGTTTCGTACAAATTGACTTCGTTCTAGGTAGATATCTTATCAGTTAAGTGTGCCATTGGGTTCAGTTTGTACAATAGTTTGTCATCGGGTGGAAGATGAATTACTTCATTCGTCTCAAAAACGTTCTGGTAGTCATAGAAAAATAACGGAAGGTACAGCAAAATTATTAGCGGATAAACTTGGCAACGATCCCCGAGTTACGTTTAGACGTTAATGGGGACAAAGTGAGTACGGATGCAATTAGTCGTTTATTTTGTCGATATGACATCGTTTCGAGGATTCAACGACAAAAAAAAAACTTCTTAAACGTTCGCGTTTGACTGGATTTTTTCAAACGAGTCTTGCATCAAATCTGCAGCATTTGGGGAAAATGTACTTTGGTCAGAAAAAAACGAAAATTGAACCTTTGGGCAGAAATGCTGTGTTGAAGGTATGGATAAAGAAGGATATTGAATGTCCACCAAAGAATAGTATCCCAACAGTAACATTTGGAGGATGATCAATCATGATCTGGGGTTGCTTTAGTGTCCATGGTGTAGGGAACATTGAAAGAACAAAATGAAGAAGGGAGATAATTTTACGTCAGAGTGCACATTCGCTATGTGCCATTATGTTACCGGTAAGGATCTGTTTATACATTGCTCCGCCCCCTCATCTTGTTTGCCAGATATCCCCACCTCTCTTCCTCCTCCCTAGCTTTTGTGTAAAAGGAAAATAAATTTGATTCATCATTATTTCTGTCGTGTTTTATTTTTTTTAACATCGATGCAGAAAATTACACGATTTGAAATAAGATTTCCTGTGAAATCGTTGTCATTAAAAATTCTCTGTTCAAATTGGAAAAGGATTTAACTGAGAAAACGGGAAAAAGGGAAGCGAAAAAATAAGAGGGACAAATTTAATGGAGCTAAAATCTCAAAGCATTTTTCTAATAATCTTTTGGCATAGAAAATCATAATTGAGGAAAAATTAAAAAAATTTTTTTTTAATTCTTGCTCACTCGGCAACAGAAAGCATTTATTGGCAAATAACATCCATGAGAAAGTGACACGTAAAAAGTTGCTACGGAATTCGTAATCATAACGATCGCATATTTCAAAAAGATTTATGGAGAGAGCTGAAACTGAGGAACATGCAATACCTTCATGAACTAAAATAATTATTTCGTGAAGAATGGAAATATATGAGCTAAGAAACATGCAAGAAATTCGCAGAGGACAACTCGAACTGACTATATGTTGTAATTAGTAATAATAGTTAAGCTACGAAATATTAATATATGATTTTATAAATGTATTGTAAACTTTGCGTTTTTAAAATATTTTTTCTTTGAGTGATATTTTCGCATCTGGCTTCGTATGACACGCTCACTTTATGTCAGACACACCAGCTTGATATACAAAAAGGCGGCTAGAATACACGATACAGTGTCAAAAAACACACACATATATATATATATATATGGTTTTTAACATTGTGGCTGATCTTCCTTCGAACCCCAGACCTAGGTAATCACCGATTGTAAAGATCCAACGTCTTAATCGATGCACCCATCAAGACAACTCTAGAAATAAGAAGGAAATATAGCATATTTATCTTTACAATATAATTTGTTTCTAAGAGGATTCAATTTCAAGAGAAAGAACTTTACATTAGAGCTGGGAAGGAACTTTATTTTCTTATCAGAGTGCTCGCCCCTTAAGGGAGCTGTTATATATATATATATATACATACATACATACATATATATATATATATATATATATATATATATATATATATATATATATATAGAGAGAGAGAGAGAGAGAGAGAGAGAGAGAGAGAGAGAGAAATTGACAAAAGGAAAACAAAAACATATTATTTATGTATTCATCAACGTTTCGTCTTTATTTCAAGACTTCCTCAGGATGATTGTCGTAAGAAAATAATACACAACTACAAAATGTTTGAAGACAAAGGTGGTAGCCAGGGTGGGCCTGAAGGGCCGCTTATGAAAAATAAATTATGAGATACAAATAGATTGTGGCGGTGAGAAATTGAGTTAACATATATTTTTATATATATCAATAAACAAGATTTTGTTACATTCCAAAAACCAAGATTTTATTTATCTTACGAAATATTTTTCAAAATTAACCCTTTTGATACAATTGTATTGTTCCGTCTCGTTCAGTAGGAGACCAAACAACATTTATATGTCAATATCGGATTTTTCATCTTTGAATTCATCAGAAAGGCAAAAGGTTCTTAATTCGAAAAATTGTACATTGCGATATTACAAATATAAAGGTCCCAAAATAAAAACAAACTCACATCGAATGCGCTTCCATCCATAGCGTCTCTAAAATCACCACCTAGAGCAGGCAGCCATATTATAATTAGAAGCAAAGCCAGGAGAAATACGCACGACACATTGACCAAAGATCTTTTCTGAGGGACCAATATTAAACCGGACTAGATGATAACTACAGTTTTCTTATAAAAATACTTCAATTAACCTGTAAATAAATCTAACTATATCATTTACGTAATTTAAATATTACTTCAAAACATCGGAATACGAAACAAAGGGATAGCACATAAACTTGATTCAATATTTTCTATCAAAATTTATTTTAATGCTTTTTCGATGCTACGTGCCGGAATTTCCAATATTTCGCCGGTTCTTTGCCAAAAGTAGATGTAAGTGACGAAACTCATGTTAGAAAACCAAGCGCATTACCTCCCTTTTCTCAGAAATTCAAAATTTAGAAGGTTCAAAAAAAGAGTCACTGTTTTCATACTAGCGCTACAGGGGGCGTCCACATCGAAAACAGACTTTATTTAAATCCTCGTGTCAGCAAGATCGGACATATGTTTTTCTGTTATCACAGGAGGGTCACCCCTCCTGGGGCCGATACCAGCAAAATTAAATGAAAAAGAAAAGAAAAAAAACTCTAGCTCTGTTGAAGGCAAGATTCTTTGCCGAAAGTCTAAGCTTCTGAATAAATTAATTTCATTCATTTAAAAAAAAATTGTGGTTTCTAATTTCTGTAGAGAAAAAAAACTTTTTCTTTTACGGAAAGATTTTCAAAAATTTGGTCAACTCTCTTTTGTCAGACTAACGCTACCAGGCGCGTGCATATCGAAAACAGACTTTATTTAAATGCTCGTCTCAGCAAGATCGGACATATATTTTTCTGTTATCACAGGAGGGTCACTCCTCCTGGGGCCTATACCAGCGAAATGATAAGTAACAAAACATTTTTTTTACGTCTAGCTCTATTGAAGGCAAGTTTTTTGGCGAAAGTCTAAACTTATAAATAAATGAATTTTTTTTTTTTTAATTGTTTGCTGTTTCTAATTTCAGTAAATAAAAAAAATTATATAATTATATATATATATATATATATATATATATATATATATATATATATATATATATATATTAATTTATAGATTTTTTAATATTGTACCTACGTACGACGTCGTTTCAAGCTTACGGCTCTCATCAGCGCAGAGAAATAACAATCTCAGACGGGCACAGAGACACCTTGAATTTGTAAGCGTCCGCTTTTGTCCCATGGGCCACGGAAGTTTGTCACGTGATAACAGAGAAATTAAGTTATATTTATACTGAAAACGGCGAGTATAAATATCAAGATATTTGATAGGATTCAACGGCAGAGCCGGAGTATTGCACTGGGGCTTTAGGTGAATGTCTATTTTTTTATTTTTCCAACAGTGCTCTTACTTTAATTTTACTTAAAAGAGCTTCTAATAATATTAAATTATATATTTTAAAAATATTTTACCTACGTACGACGTCGTTTCAAGCGTATATATATATATATATATATATATATATATATATATATATATATATATATATATATATACATGGACGGCGGCACCGGTGGGGGGGCAGGGGGGCTCAATCCCCCCCCACCACATTTTGACTTGCCCCCCCCCACTTTACGGTCATCAATAATGAAGTTATATATGCATGTGTTTAACCGGGCCCCCCACTTTTATAACTGCCCCGCCGGCCCTGAAAAAACTATTGTCATAGAATCTGTAACAGGTTATCAGCCCAGGTACCGTCTTTTGTTCAACAGTGATGACATTAAGTACGACTTATTAAAGGTTAAGTATCTAGGTCACGGTTGACTGAAAATTGTTACAATGTTATTCTGGCGTGGGTGTGAGTCGGGTACGCGCGCTTATTAATATGCATGTAAGATTGCACATCATTGTTTATATGCAACAGTGTATATGGGTGTGTGTGCACGCGTTCACGCGCATGCGTGTGCGTGTGTGTGTGAGAGAGAGAGAGAGAAAATATTCATTATATGTAGTGCACAGATATTGATAACCCATTTGGTTTTGAGCGACGGTAGAGATTTTTTTCATCTGGGAAACAAGCAGAATAAAAACGACTCGTGAGAATTGGTTGTGGGAGCGAAAATTATGAATGAAATGCCAGCATAACTTAAGAATAAAAATAGTCACTGTAATCTTCCATTCATTTCATTAAAACGATTTATCGTCAACGATTCTTACTGATCTTTGACTTCCAAGGACTTCGGTTTTCTCTCGGGTTGTACCATCCATCTGTTAGAATCTGAACATTTCTTAGATCTTACCAATCTTTGACAGGAACGCAGTTGAACGCAGGGCCAACAACAACAGAAGTCTTCACTACAGCTAGAGTAAAAAGAACATCTGTTTGCAAGAAAAACATTTTTTTTATCTGCGTCTCGGGCAACTGTTTCCGGTTCAATTACTACAATTTTTTTAATTAATCTTAATCTATATAAAATTAGGCATGTTTATATGTACAGGATTCACTCCTAAGCTAATTAACCGATTATTATAAATTATGGAACATAGCTGCTAGGCCTAACGAGCCCAAATGTCGGCTATGTTTAGTTTGATTAAGTTTTATTCAAAGTGGGTAAAAGGGGGGTGGAAACCTTTCGTGAAAATTCAGATACGCCCGATTTTGTGAAATTTTCTCAATAGATATCAGACATCAATCAATAAATATTCTCAAAATGTCGGTTTCTTTGGAGTATTTTAAATGGTTTTATGGGGTATAATATGGGCACAACCTCCCATTTGAAAATTCAAATATTTCAGATTTGCATTGAATTTGGACTTAAATGAAGCTTCATTTAAAGAAGCTTTAAAGATTCCCTGAATTTCAATACCTTCTTAAGGTTCTTTTCAGATTAAGTCTTACATTTGAGACATTGTCTAGAATAAACATCATGTAATGGATTTTGATGAAAATTAGAATAAGGATTCTAGAGGATTAATTATCATTATATCTTAATTCTAATGCGTAAAGACACATAAAAGTGGTGGAAAAAGGTTCTGTTCGAGGAATTATTTTTACCCGTCCCGGGTATTCTTATATATATATATATATATATATATATATATATTATTTCATGTATCGACATAAAATGTTATAAGGAGATATTATCTTTTATGTATCAATTTTCAGTATTTATTTCAACAGTGCTCAATACGTGGGTAGAGCTAGGTAGTAAGTTATGAAAATATGTTTATGGCATTTAAGCTACACAGAGGTTTACGCGTTTCATACCCGTAGGGAATCGTCAGGCTAAAATGCATTTTAGCGGGACGATTCCTTAGGGGGATGAAACGCGGAAGCCTCCGTGTAGCTTAATTGCCATAAATATATTTTCATAACTTTTAGCGGGACGATTCCATAGGGGGTGAAACGTGGAAGCCTCTGTGTAGCTTAATTGGCATAAATATATTATCATAACTTACTATATATATATATATATATAAAGGAATAAAGGTTTACGTTATAGCTCAATAGTGGCCTCCTCGAACACAACATACACATTCTTGGTATTTCAAGTTTGCAAAACTATACAAAAATATCGACAAATTTTTTTTTTGAGAGAGACTTCATCGGTTCCCCCATAAATATGTACAGCATATTACATTATGTTTCCATGTAACCTCTGCTGACGGGGACGACCATATAAAGGCGGGCGCGAAATGAGTCTTTGGCGACCATGTTCTTGTCTATAGCGGCGAACGCTTCCTCGGTGGCAGCCTTCAGAGAGTTAACCGTGTTTTACGGTGTGCTTGTTGATCTTGGCCTCGATCACGCACAATAAGAAATAGTTTAGAAGGTTGCAGTCGAGTGATGAAGGCGTCCACAAGTCCGGCGACCAGTGGTGAAGAACATTGTTGAGCAGAAACGCCTGGGTTTTCTTGGCCTTGTGTGCATGAGCGAAATCCTGTTAAAAGACGTAAGGGTGTCCGGCGGTGATCTCGTCCATCCAGGGCTTCACCACACTCTTCAGCACCTTCGGGTATTTTGTTCAACTTTTTTCAATTTTCGAATTTTGCTATATATATATATATATATATATATATATATATATATATATATATATATATATATATATATATAGAGAGAGAGAGAGAGAGAGAGAGAGAGAGAGAGAGAGAGAAAGTAGAAATAACGGTAAGGGGGAACAGTCATGTATATATATGTAGAATTCAACTTCGGTACTTAGACACATACATATATATATATATATATATATATATATATATATATATATATATATATAGAGAGAGAGAGAGAGAGAGAGAGAGAGAGAGAGAAGGAGAGAGAGATAGATAGATAGATAGATAGATAGATAGATAGATAAACATACACACACGCGCACCCATATCTATTTCTGCATGTACATACATACACACACACGTGGCACCTATCCGTTCTATATATGTGGATGCATACATGCACATGCGTGTGCGTGCATATGGGTTCCCATCGATACATGTACTCACATTCGTTTTTATATGCATGTAGATGCGTGCAGTCTGCATGTTGTGTGATTTGTGTTATGATTTGTTTAATGCTGGATTGAATTTAAATATAAAGTTTTTTTCTGATGTTAAGAGGTATGAGTAATTCTGTGTTTGGACGATGGGCATTATTATGAGTGCACATGCTGAGAGACAAACAATTTTCTGTTTTCTTGGATTTTTATGTTGCTTTTATGTAAAGAAACTCTATTATTAAATGTTTTGGTGTCGCCTATTTAAGATTCGTTGCATATTATGCATTTTAGTACACATTTTAGTACATATTCTAGTACACATTGTCGGGGTCAAGTTTATTCTTTTTTATTGTAAATGTTTGTGTTAAGTTTTTGAATGTGTAGGAGTTTCCTTCTATTATCATGTCACAAACCCCACATATTTCCTTGTTGCATTTGTGACCTCTTGTGTTATGTGATGGTTGAGTTTGGATGAGGTTAAAATTTGCTTGAAATCTTTTGGTTGGAGTTTGCTTTTTATTATTTTCGTTGTTTTTAATATGTTGCTTATTTTGTTGCTTTGGTTGAGTAAAGTTATGTTTCTTGTTATTTCTGTGAATAGTTCTCAATTGTTTTGTTGTGGGTAGAGAGGTATGCTAATATCTGTTCTTGGTTTCGTTTTTTGGGACTTCGTAACTGTTCTGATGCTATGTTTTCTACTATTTCTATACCTTTGTATATTATCTGCAAGGGATATACTCTCTTTTTGTTAAAGTTGTCCGTAGTTCTTTCAGTCTGACAATCCGGAGGTGTTTGTCACTGACTATAGTACAGATTCTACGTGCTAGGAAATGTGGTATAGATTTTAGGAAGATTTTGGTGTGATGGCTTTTCAAATGGAGATACTGTTGGGTGTCTGTGGGTTTGTGGTAGATGTCTGTGATAATATGCTTGTTTTTAATTGTAACTAGTATATCTAGGAAGGGTAGTTCTGTGTGACTATGTTCTAGGGTGAATTTAATTTTGGGGTGTACGTTTTGTAGTACATTGTGTAATTCATTGATGCCACCCATATGGGTTCCCAAAGGATAAAACACACATCTAGGTATCTTTTCCAAGATTCTATGAAAAGAGTTTGAATATTTTGTCAATATATTTGTTCTACCTTTTCATAAAAGAGTTCCTCTAGGCAGGCCAGTGTTAGGGTAGCATATTTGGTGCCACAAACCAAAACTAACACACACACACACGCAGACAGAGTGACGACAGAGTCATAAAATCTCTAGGGGAATTCTATAAGCATTCTGACCAAAATGTACTCAAACACACCACCCGAAGATGACCAGAATCACACATACTTAAAAAAAACACATAACTTTCACACATAACTTTTACGCACGAACGTAAAACTGTTATAAATAAAACATTTTATAAAATTAATAAATGATTAAATAATAAAATAATAAAAAATTGTTGTAAAGAGTTTTTACAAATGTTGGTAGCCTCACTTCTTTAAATATATATATATATATATATATATATATATATATATATATATATATATATATTGCTTTACCCTATCTCCTTTGTCTCTTTCTCTATTTCCCTCTATATATCTCTTCGAATTCTCGAAGTTTGTCATTGATACATTCCATTCGTGTTAGCCAATCAATTACAGATATTATCCGCCTGTGTTCTTTAGAAGAAAAAACAGAACTTCCAATCCATTTAATCGATGAGAATTTCATGCTCGGTCCGATAATTCTTTCAGTAATACACATTTCAAGAGATTCACCGTCAATTACCGTTGTATAATCAACAGATTGTTAAAATTGGAAATTGCAAATGGCGTCCTAATTAATTGAGGAAGTATTTAATATTATTCTATTAAGATAGACATTAACTAGTTCTTCAAATTACTAAAAATACAACACACGATATGAATGGAGAAATAAAAATAAAAATAGTCATTAAATTCTCAAAAATAAACACTTGCTAAACTTGACATTTACACAAACAGAACTTACTTCGTAAACACATTCCACATTCGAACAGTGATAATAATAATGGTTCGAGATGTCTTCATATTTGCTATACATTCAAAGATGATTTAGAGGGCTTCGAAGATGTCGTTCGAGAAGCTACTTCGATTAAACTTTTTACAATTATATACGGATAGCTTTAAATATGATTTCTTATCATTTACATTTACTTTTCAATGTCGGGTAGTCGCGAGGATAACGCACATATATTGTCTCATCATTTCATTAATATAGACATTAATTAATCATTTTCTTCAAAATAAAAAAAACCGCACAATATGAATACGTATAAAAAACGCAACGCTCTCCAGTAAAATCTACACGTCTCTATATTACTAACATTATACGACAACTGTTTTTTTTTTGGGGGGGGGGTGTTGAGTTCGATCACTTAAATTCTGGGTAAATAATTTGTTATTATGGTAAATCATTAACTTTAACAAAACAAATCCTTATTTTCAAATATTAATTTATGTTTTAGAGTTGTAAGTTACCACATCAATTACTATTTCCTTTGAACAAATTATATAAATAAAAAAGATTAAAAATATAATCACATAAACATTACGTTAGAAATTTGTCATTATTATTATTTGTATAGTTAATAAACGAAACTATATTTTTCAGATATTTAATTTTGCAGTTACCAGACTCATATCATCAATGATTATTTACTTTAAACTAATTATTCACATAAGTTTCATAAAAAAAACTACGTAATCATTTTGTACGAACTGATTTGTAAATGTTAATTTTTAACAAATGTTTATGCAAAAAGAAGAAACACTATTTTATCACCGTTCAGTACTCGGTAAAATAATAACAAAAAAATATATTTCGCGTTTCCATTTGTAACAACTAATAACATAATGCATCGAATAAATACTTATTTCACCCTCAATTATCAATGTGATCGCTATCTTCACGAAATAGTTCGTTTTTTTTTCTGCGAAGTTAAACTATTGTAGCCTTCTTGATTTTGATTGTGATTTCACCAGGTTCAACGAAACGCTTATCCTAAATATCTTTCTTTTCATCGAAATGAATAAATACGAAAGTTGGGCCCATTTCGTTGCAGTGATGGTAAAGTCAAAACGCCTTATTTCAAGTTAATTCAACTTCACACAACAGACGCACCCTCATTTGCTTATGTATATGCGATATTAGTGGCAAGCTTAACTAATTTGCATATTGATCTTGAAAAGGACATTTTATTAATTAATTATTATTTCTTATTGTTTTTTAATTTCATGATTCTTTCGATTTTAATGTAACAAATAGTTCTGTTTCGCACTATTTTTTTTTATTTCCTAGACAAATATTTAACATTTGTGTTCAAATGTTCCTTTTCTTTAGAGGAACCGACTTGATTTTCAACAAGTTGTTATCTATTTCTAAATTGCAATTGAAAGAAACAAGTTTATTTCTTCTTTCTTTTTTTCTTTACGATCACATTTAAAAGATAAATAAATTTGTATGGAAATAACCAAACTGTTAATGTTTATCTATCTATATGAATAAAAGCCACCATCCCCCAACAAGCAGGATATCGGCCTGGAAAATCCACAAACTGCTCCTGAATCTCACTCAGCACATCGGAGATGGGTTTCAGAAAGGACTGGTAACGGGAACCGTCTTTGTTGATCTGCCTGCCGCATATGACACTGTAAACAACCGCCTCCTCATGAAAAAGATCTTGAAGCTGACAAAAAATTGGCACTCACAGACCTAATCGGAGCCATTTTAAAAGACAGGCGCTTTTATGTTACTCTAAACAACAAACAAAGTCACTGCCGCCGACAAAAGAATTGCTTACCTCAAGGTAGTGTGGTGGCTCCATTACTGTACAACATCTACACTAATGACCAACCAATGAACCAGAACACTGAGCAGTTCATTTATGTTTTGCTCACCTTTGCGTAACATCCCAAGAGAAATCGTTTGAATCACTAGAAACAAACTCAACCTTAGATAAGCTACTCCTCTACTACGAGAGTAACCACCTGCATGCAAACCCTGCATAAACTAAAGTCTGCTTGGTTCATCTCAGGAACCGGGAGGCCATCCGACCCCTAAACATCACGTGGTCTGGAAACAACTTGATAAACGTACCAACCCTGTCTACCTTGGCGTAACCCTCTCATTCAGGAAACATGTAAAGAAGACAAAAATGAAATTCAGCTCCCAGAAGAACATCCTACGGAAACTGATCAACTCCAAGTGGGGAGCTACAGCACACACACTAAGGTGTACTGCCTTAGCCCTGTGCTATTCATCTGTGGAGTGTGCTTGTTCTGTTTGGGAGAGATCAACCCATACCAAAAATCCAGACTCAGCATTGAACAACATCTGCTGCTTAATCACTGGCTGCCTGAAACCTACCAACCTGAACAGCCAGCATCTCCTCATTGGCATTGCCCCTTTCAGATGTAAGACGGGAAGTTACCAGCCGAGTAGAGATCACAAAGGTTATCAGTGATGAACCCCATCTCCTTTATGGGGGTAAATCAACGGTCCAACGACTGAGGTCATGGGGAAGCTTCCTCCTCCATGTCGAACCCCTAGCAATATCTCAGGAAGAGACCAGACTACAGCTGTGGACCAGACTGCTAGAGAATTGCCCTCTCCTACTGGCATAGGAATCCCTTCCTTCTGAGGAACTCCCTCCTGGTTCAGAGGCACCTTGGCTCCAGTGGAAAACAACACTCAGCCGTCTGAGAACGGGAATGGGGCGATCAAAAGTTGCTATGAGTAGATGGGGCTACAAAACTGACCCAACCATCTGTGGATCTGGAGAGAAGGACCATACGATGCAACACTGCCTTGTTTGCTCTCTACTGCCCAAATGGTGCAGCTTGAAAGATCATCCAGAGTACAACAATAATATAAAGGACTGCGTAAAAAATGTGAAACTGTCGCATGACCACATGACACTTCAAAGACACACAAAGAAGACGAATAACAGAGAAAGATTTGTTTGGTGTTTACAACAAATTCATGAATGAGATGTCTATTATTGTTAATTAATGTTTCAAGTACTTCAAGTATCAATATTTGCGAAGCGATAGCGAGCCGCAAAGTCAGCTAGTTAGATATACTGTTCAGACAATGTTTCCTCTTAACGTTGTGACTTATTTGATTCGTCAATACAAACTAGATTTTTCACCATGTTTAAAACAAAACTTGTCTATTTGTTTATCTTTTGCCCTGACTAAATAAACAAAGAAAATATAGAAAACTATTTTTAATCACCTTTTGACCCCCTTTTTTAAAAAGACAAAACTTTTATTTACATAAACAATGCTTTAGTAATACAAAAATGACGAATATCAAAATCGATTTCCGCTCTGAGGTGGGCCTAAAAATTTTCTTTATTTAAACCATGCTTTAATAATAAAAAAAATTAGACAAATAAAAATAAAATGTTCAGTTTAATTTTTATATTTTTCTGTAATCTACGTAAAGTGTTTTAAGGAAATTAGTATCCCGGGCAACGCGAATTGCCCTGCTAGTAAATAATTAAATACACTTAGCTTTAACACTTTACTGCAGTTTCACGGTGTTATTCGATCACCACAAATGAAGCATGGTGTGTATTTTAATAACAAGCTAAGACCTGCAGAAATGAGAGTTATCTACGAATGTTTATTGTTTTATGTATTTCTTAATTTATATGTTTATGTATTGCCATTTTTAAATCTTAGCATTTGTTTCTTTTTTCGTTTTTTTTTAAATTAGTTTTATTATTACTAGTTTATACCCGTTTATTGAGCGGTGTTAGTACAGTACCTGAGTATGTCAATTTCCATCTTTACCTAACCTTTATCGCTTTATAGCTACTATGAAGAAAAATATTTGTGAAAGAAAAAATATTTGTGAAAGAAAAAATATTTGTGAAAGAAAAAATACGCTACTTAATATTTGCATTAGACAGTAACTAACCGTGATTAATGTATTTGCATATTGATTTTATTGGCAAAAAAAAAAATGATTAGAAATTATTTTTTAAGCAAAACGAATTCGCTTTGAATAAATTTATGTCTACTTTTTTGCCGATTATCAAAAAAAAACTTAGTTTTAAAAAGAATATTTCCGTTATTTTTATGCTATTATGTTATGTTAATTTCTTTCAGTTTATAAAAACGTATCCGGTTAAAAATCTTTTAACATTACATAAGATTCGAACTCTGGTATTGACATCGTAAAAACTACTGTTTAGTCCTGTTTTGTCAATCAATCACGTTCTTGCTGACGATACAAAAATGTATGACAAGGCTACCACACCAGAAGACACATCATCAATACAAAGTGATATGGACAAATTATCTAAGTGGTCGGAGGAGTGGCAATTACTGTTCAATGCAGGCAAGTGTAGTGTAATGCATTTCGGGCATGGTAACAACAGAACACCATACACAATGAAGGACAGTAATGGAGAAATAAAAGAACTAAAGGAATTCGAAAACGAAAAAGACCTCGGATTGCACATCGACAATAAACTCTCTTTTCACCAACATGTTGCTGATGCCGTCAAAAAAGCGAATCATATTTAAGGACTGATTAGAAGAACGTTTGTTAGTCGTGACAAGATGATCATAAAGAAATTATACACAACCATGGTCAGGCCAATATTGGAATATGGAAACGCCGCAAGAATCCACAAATATGCCGGAGATAACGACAAAATCGAAAGAGTTCAGCGAAGAGCAACAAAGTTGTGTTCCTCAATCAAAGACCTGCCATATGAGGAGAGGCTCAAAGAGATGAGACTACCGTCAATGCACTACCGACGTGAAAGAGGTGATATGATAGAAGTGTACAAGATATTAACAAGCAAGGTCAACATCAACCAAAAACAACTTCTACCACTCAATACCAATTCCAGGACAAGGGGAAACAACTTCAAACTGTCCAAGAAGCACAGCAGACTCAACACTAGGAAGCATTCGTTTGGACTTCGAGTAGTGAACAACTGGAATGAGCTTCCCAATTCAGTTGTAAATGCAAAAGACACAACTGACTTTAAAAGCAAACTAGACAAGTACTGGTCCAGTAAACAATACACTGTTCGACCCGCGCATGCGTCTACTGAAACTATAAGACCAGGCATGGAGCAGGGGTTACAGGCTGAGTAGCCTTTTTCCTGAAGAAAAGTATCAAAGTATCAAAGTATCATAAACACTAAAAACATCATAATTGTTTAATAGTATGCAGATAGATTATTCTACCATTATAAATTGTTTATTATTTCTAAACTAAAGGCCATTTTTTATACTTAATCTCCGCTTTAATAGAAAAGCAAGTAATTGTTTATGTGTCTGCATTTAACTATAAATAATTGTTTCTTATTCAATAAATTCATTTGGTTTTTGAAATTTATGATTTGATATTTTTCCCCGTTTTTTTTTTAATTTTGTTCACACCAAACAAAGCATATTGCCACTGAAGCGTAAGAAGATACTGTGATAGGGGGCAGATTTATAGGGGGTACCTGGAAAGACGTTTCTTCACATTACATTTAAATTTCAGCATGTTGGTATGATCTAGGAAACAGGGAGCAGGGAGGGAATTCCAAAGAAAAGCGGTTCGAGGAAGTAGGCTATTAGAGTACAGTGAAGGAATGGGATTTTAATCATAGCCGGGTAGGTTGAGGGTATTTTCGTTGAGGGGGTACAAGTGCAATAAATCCATCAGAGCACATTCCGGGGGAAAAAAAACAAACAAAAACACAAGCATGTATATACGTTCAGAGATGACCGTTAGGATATCCGCAGTAGAACGGGATTGCTTATATCTATACTATTGGTCAGAGAGAAGTTTAGTATTTTCACTGTGGTTAACTATCGCGAGATGATTTATGATTCAAAGATTTTAGCGAAGAGCGGGAGTAGACTTATGGGACGATAATTTTGTCGGTCAATTCTTTCGCCATAGTTCTTTAACACTGGTACCACACAACCAATTTTCCAACTATCATGAAAGCAAGATTTTGTAAGGTATTTGTTATAGAGTTTGAAAAGGACAGTGGCCAACTCAGCAGGGAATTTTTTTATTATTAGAGCAGGGATAAGATCTGATTTGGAGGTTTCTCTAAGCATAATTCAAGGTTTCTACTATTTATATTGCAAGGGTGAGTTGATTTTAAGATTTCCCAATTCTCTCTCTATATATATATATATCTATCTATCTATCTATCTATCTCTCTATATATATATCTCTATCTCCGTTTTTCTCTCTCTTTCTCTCTTATTGCCCTTTTTTCATTCTTTCGGTCTCTATCTGTCTATCTATCTATATATCTATCTATCTATCTATCTATATATATATATATATATATATATATATATATATATATATATATATATATATATATATATGATAAAAATTATTCATGTCACAAACGCACCACATATTTTCAAATATTGTACTTATATATTATTTCTTCGAATCAATCATTTTGAGTAAGATTTTATCAAGTAAATGAAATATTTATTGCGTCATGTCTGGTTTCAAAATTTCAAAGTTTACCATGAATAGGGTTTTCTAAAACCGAAAATTTGGATTAAAAAAAATGATTTTATAAATATTTATTTGTTTGACAAAATCTCACATCATGTTGTCTGGTTCTAAAATTTCAAAATTTATTATTTCAACGGCGTTTTAAACTGTAGTAACTCTTATCTCATTATGATATACGCGCTCCAGCGCACTCAACTACCGATCGAACATTAAAAAAACAGTCTTTTCGATAATACCAGAAGATCGTCGATCTTCGGCTACGCCATAATGTGACAGTGTCGGGCAGCGCCGGTATGAGTTGACCGTGAGCCTACGAAGGTCGATAGTGCAATTACTGTGCTAGTATGAAGAGACATAAAGAAATCCTTCAAAATCTCTGAACGGATCGCACAGTTGGTAATGAGAGAAAGAAACCGAAGTATCATTTTATGGGCTTATCTTTTGATAAAGAAAAAAAGAATTAACTTCTCAAAATCGATATGAAAATGATAGCTGAACTCAGCGAGAGTTAGAATTTCGGTCGGTTAGCGGCTCTCAGAATCGGGTCAATTGGTCTTAAATGAGTCGTCCGAGATGGACGCTGGTTAATTACTCTGCGAGACAATCCTGATATTTCTCAACTGTTGTCGAAATCAGACGACATACGGAGTGATAAAAGTTATTGCAAAAAAAGAGATACTAGTATGAATTGAGTTATGGTTGAGTGAAACGAGCATGAACGAATTTGGCAGTTGTGTCGAAATTACTTTTAGAAACTCTGGATAAACGCAATAAAATTTATTTCTCAGGATAAATTGGAAACCACCGTGAAAAATCCCCCGGGTAGAGGCGTAGTATGTCTCGATAAAAAGCAAGCAAAAACAGTTTACAAAAACAGTTTAGACACAGTCAGAGAGAGAGAGAGAGAGAGAGAGAGAGAGAGAGAGAGAGAGAGAGAGAGAGACGGAGAGTTAGTGAGGCCGTCAATTACGAGAGAATCGGACAAAAGAACTCGCTCTGTATTTTTCCCACTGTACCCGACATATCAGTTCGTGTATACGTTCTTTTATCGTCCCGAACTTAGAAAAGATTTTCGCTGACAACGATCCAGACGCCCAGAATTATTAGCGCCCGTCGATCCGACTAACACACGCAGTTAAACTTTGATATTATCGAACGACCTGGCTTTGTAAACAAACCAGTGTACATTATTCTTAATAATTAAAAAAAAAATTCTTCTTCTAAGAAAACCAAACAGACAAAGTCGTTACGGACTTAATTCTTTCCATTCAACTGTTCTGCATGGGATGACCCTTCTCTTCACAGCGAGACAAGGTTGCTGACCCAACCCAGTTGATAGCTCACTGATCTAAAAAAAAAAAACACAACGTGGGAGTGAGTAGTCGCTGGACCAGGCGTTTCAACATCGGCAGTCTTCATCAGAACGGCAACTTTTCCCGAACAGTACCGGGTGACCAACGGAATCAGGAACAGCCGAACTGGTGACGTCGCGAGGTGGGGAGTGGGGTACAGTAAAACCTCAACCATGAAAAAAAAAATGAAAATATTGTCTGTATTACCATGAATAAGTTTTTATAAAACCGAAAATTTGGATTAAAAAAAAAAATGATTTAATAAATATTTCATTTCTTTGACAAAATCTCACGCTATGTTGTCTAGTTCTAAAATTTAAAAGTTTATCATTTCAACGGCGTTTCAAACTGTAGTAACTCTTATCTCATTATTGTATACGCGCTCCAGTGCTATATATATATATATATATATATATATATATATATATATATATATATATATATATACAGAGAGATAGAGAGAGATAGAGAGAGAGTGTGTGTGTGAGAGAGAGAGAGAGAGAGAGAAATTAATTGCCCGAATCGAACACTTTTTCCCCATTACGGAGGTCAAAATGAAAATATAATGATACTTAAACTTATGTCTAGAATCGTCTTTCCAATTTTTATCAAAATTTATTGTATGATTCGAGAAAATGTTTAAAATTTCAGGCGAAGGGGTCTTAAGAAGAAATTTAACTTCAGGGAATATTGCTTAGTTGTCGTCTATTAACTATGGATCAAATTATTTGCAAATATCTGAATTTTTAAATGTGCCGGTATTATTGCCCCTAAAACTCTTTTAAAAAAATTAAATAAATAAAAATTTGAGGAATATTTATTATTAATGGATGTCTATTATTTAATGCTAACATTAAAAAAAACAAGAGAGGTATCTAAATTTTCACAAAGAGTTTCCACGCCTTTTTCCTCCATTGCATACACATAAATTAAACTAAATATAGCGCACATTACACCCCATTACACCTAGCAGTTTTGTTCCAAATTCATGATTGGTTAATTAGTTTGGGAGTGAATCCCATGCATACAAAGATGTAAACACATACCTAACTTTAGATATTGGTGGTTATAATTTAGATGATTTTTTATTATTTTTCTTCTTTTATTATTTTTACTTAATCTTGGCTTTAAAAGCAAAGAAATTATTTATGTGTCTGCATTTATATATATTCTCTCTCTCTCTCTCTCTTCTCTCTCTCTCTCTCTCTCTCTCTCTCTCTTTGAGAGTTGAGAATTCCGATCGGCCCCCGAAAATTAACGGAAAAAAAAACTCACAGAAATTATTTTTGCGTGTTGTTTTAGTCATTTTTTTTACCATTCTTGTAGTAAATTATTTTCGTCTTCCATCAGTCTCTGTTTTCACCCTACTGACCTGAGAAATGCCCGTTTCGATGTTCTTGCGGTTAAATAATAAAATAAAAATTAAGAATAGGTAGCTTAAAATACGAGGAGGACAAAAAGGTCTGACCACTCATAGAAGGATATCCTCCACCCTCGATCTTATTCTTAGATAAATGATATATTCGTCTTGACTGGGTCATTTGCAAAATGACTTACCTACAAATAATGCTATATGCACTAAAAATATAATAGAGTCACCAAAGTTCAGCTAAGTTTTTCTTTGCACGCTTTAAATATGACTGGTATTTTGATTAATTTTAACTTGTTATCTTATTTAATTGTATTTATTTTCTATATTTTTATTTCATTTTTAGTTTTATTCAGTGTGCCTTTCATTTATGAATAGTAAATTATGACCTCTTCATCAGTCTCTCAGTTTCACCCTACCAGCCGGAAAATGCCTGTTTCGATGTTCTTGCAGTTACGTAATAATAAAAATTGAAAAGAATAGATAACTCACCCTAATGGCTGTTGAAATGTCCCCACGATAAATTTTGCTTGTGAGAGAGCGAGAGTGGAACCCATTTTCGGCCCCTTACTATCTCTGGAGGGCGGCGTCTCGACTTATTCTATATATATATATATATATATATATATATATATATATATATATATATATATATATATATATATATATATATATATATATATATATGTGGGTGTGTGGGTGTGTGTGTGTGTGTGTGTGTGGGTGTGTGTGTGCGGAAATACCCAACTAATACACGGACGTAGGCTAGCTCCTCTCGGGGTGTTAGACCCGTAGACCTTGTCATATCATCCATCTAAGAGAAGGAAAACTCTGATAATAAAACCTTGCTACTAACCACTTACGTCTTGGCAGCAAACCGTTGGGGATGGAGGCCTCCTTAGGCCTGATCGACAACCTTCCTAGAGCTGGAATCTCAAACAAAGTATCCGGTTTGCAAACCTATAATCGCTTAAGGAGTAGATGGGCTCTACCTATCGCCCGGCCTGTACAACCATCCTCTGTCTATTAGCCAGGCACAAAGGTACCAGCGCTGGGACGCTGATAAAGACACCCAGTGTCTGGCCTTGTTTCCTGACTAGGATAATGAATGCCGTTTCTCTTTCTCTCTATTTGGGCAACTTGGGGAAAGTATTTTCGTCACTAAGTCCTACATGACTAGTCTGGGTCGCTCTTGTTCCGACAGGTTGAGGGTACAGGTTAGACAGCTTGTCTGACTACTGTTTCCGACTGTCAGTACAAGAGCCCAAACTCTTACGTAGCGCTAAGAACGGTTTCTCCATCAACAGTTGCATAAAATCGTGGGTAACTGTACGTGCCATGTTGCGCATGGAAAGGGATCCTACAATTATGCCCGGTGAGCTTTCCCGAGGTCACAACCCCATGGATCAATTCACGACTAATAGACTGGATGTGTGAGCTTATTGACACAAAAGAAGCACCCACATTATCCACACACTCTTTCTCAAAACAAACATATCATTAAAAAATAACAAAATCAAACCTAAACCAAACACCCAACAAAAAACATCTTCGCCTCCTTCCTTGAGGCTCGCATTCACAAATATCCGGGGACTTAGAACCAACATCAACGACGTAGAAACCTTTCTCCTGAAAAACTGCCCGGATATCCTAGCACTAAGTGAAACAAACCTTCAATCCTCAATCTCCTCTTACCACTTTGACATGACTGATTACCTCTTACTATACCGTAAATACTCTGACAAACATATGCACGGGCTAGGAGTTTATGTTCGGAACACCCTTCCTTTGACTAGAGAACATAGGTTAGAATCAGATGATCAAGCCTACATGTGCTTTAGACTGACCTTACATCACAGCATTAGTTACTTTTATTTCTTATACCGTTCTGCTTCGACTCAGAACTGTTCCCTGTTTAACGATGTCTCTCAAAGCATAGATAGAGCACTCTCACTCGACTCGAATGCCAAATACATGTATTTGGGGATTTTAATGCACACCACCGTGACTGGCTGGAATTCTCCAGCTTTACCGATGCAGCTTGTAACTGTACGTACAATTTCTCCTTAGCTAACTCCCTCTCACAGACTGTCACTTTTCCAACCCACCTCCCTGATCGTGCGGACAAGCAAGCTTCACTTTTTTACCTGTTCTTGACCTCACTACCCGAGGCTTGTGTGGCAAATGCCCATAGCCCGCTCAGGAACGCTGATCACATTGTGGTAATGATTTATATCACCTTAAAAACTCGTCCAAAAGCTGATGAGCCGTTGCTCAAAACGACGAGATGCTACAAGCAGGCTGATTGGGAATCCCTCAGAGATCACATCAGCGACGCCCCATGGAGTAAAACCTTCTCACTCCTTGCTGATCAGTGTGCAAATGAGTTAACCGAATAGGTCATAGCAGGCATTCAAGCATGTCGCCATGCGAAAATTCATTAGCAAACCCCATTCTCCAAAATGGTCTACCTCGGAATGTGCAGTTGATATTGCTAAGAAGCAGCAAGCATTCCGAAAAGAGAAGGTATACAGAAACTAAGTAGTCGCAATTTCTGGAAACAATGGATAATCAACAATTTACCCACTATCAAATCACAACGATGTTGTTGGCACCGCAACTGATAAGGCTGAACTACTTGCCCAGCGTTCCGCTTTAAACTTCAATTTGGACTCTGCGAAGCACTCCCGCCCTAAATTCCCTATTGCGGACTGAAGCCACACTTGAAAACCGAGTCATCACCCCATCTCAGGTCAGGGATATCATAAAAAATCTTGACACCCCCAAAGCTTGTGGGCATGATCTTAAACCAGTAATAGTAATAAAGAAATGCTCTGCTGAACTGGCCCCTGTTCTCTCCAACCTTAACAACAAATGTCTAGCTGAATCTTACTTCCCTGATAGCTGGTACCAGTCTCCTAGAATTCTGGAGATAGAACTGATCCTAAAAACTACCGCCCAATCAGTCTACTCCCGATCTTTGCTAAAATCTTTGAATCTTTAATCAATCTAGCGATAGTCCGGCACCTAGTTAATGCAAAACTTTTTTATGATCATCAGTACGAATTTAGACAAGTACGATCTACCGCGGATATCCTAACGGTCATCTCTCAACGAATATATCATACACTGGACAAGGCAGGTGAAGCTAGGGAGGTAGCGCTTGATATATCCAAAGCCTTTGACAAGGTCTGGCACAAAGGGCTTGTCCTAAAAATTCACTCATATGGTATTACTGGACAAATATTTAATATAATTAGATCCTTTCTAACCAAAAGAAAGATCCAGGTTGTCCTCGATGGTCGTTCATCTAAGCAATATTACATAAATGCTGGTGTACCTGAGGGATCCATCCTTGGACCTCTACTGTTCCTGATTTTCATAAACGACCTCCCTGATGTCATTGAGACTGAGATAGGTATATTTGCTGACGACACCACGCTCTACTCTCGTCATGTGGGCAAAAACGGATGCGCACATATTCGAGGCAATGGCTGAATCCTTAGAAAGTGACTTCCAGCCTGTAGTTGAATGGGGTCATAAATTGATGGTAGCTTTTAATGCCGCAAAGACAAAGCTTCTTTCCTTTAATAACTACAAGAAACCTCTTCAACCACCGATTGCCATAGCAAATAACACCCTATCTGAGAGTTCAACATTCAAACACCGCGGCCTATCATTCACAGGTAACATGAATTGGAACAAATACATAGAACACATTGCCAAGGCTGCTGCAAAGAAGGTGGGCTCCCTCTACCGTGCTAGTAAACTCCTCATGCATGACATTATACTGTATCTCTACAAAGCCACCATCCGTCCATGCATGGAGTATTGTTGCCACATCTGGGCTGGAGCATCATCCTCTAGTCTTTCCCTCTTAGACACGGTCCAAAAAAGAGTCGTCAACTTAATAGGTCCCTCACTATCCACCAAGCTCCAACTCATGCCCCATCGCCGCAATGTTGCATCCTTGTGCCTGGTTTACAAGTACTTCAATTGATTATGCTCCGATGACCTTGCTGCACTAGTGCCCCCTCGACGTAAATTCACTAGACCAATCCGACAATCTGCCAAATCACATCCATTCACTGTAGAGGTCCCCAGATGCCTTCCACTCCAATAGCTTCTTTCCTCGTGTTGCCGCCCTCTGGGACTCCCTTCCTGCTCCCTGTTTCTCCGACTGTATTGACAAGCAAAAATTTAAAACTAATGTAAACAGACAACTCGCAACTTAGGATGACCCCCGAAACCTAATCCTATTGCTCAGTAGCCCCGTACGTCTACAGTGGCGGCCTGCCTTGTTTGGAGTTAACTATGTTTAAAAAAAATTGTTTTCCCTCTTCTCTTCCCCCCCCTCTTATCCCCTTTTCCTCCTCTTCTTTTCCTCCTCTTCTTTTTCTCTTTCTACTTTCCTTCTTCTTTATCTTCTTCTTCTTCTTCTTCTTCTTCTTCTACCTTGCTTTCTTCTGATAAGTATTATTATTTTCCTACTTCTCTTCGTTTTCTCCTCCTCTCTTTCTCTCTTGCCTCCTTCTTCTTCTCTGTTACCTTCTTCTTTTTACTCCTCCTCCTTTCCTTCTTTTTCTTTTCCTCCTTCGCCTTCTTCTTCTTCTTCTTCTTCTTCTTCTCCTCCCTTGACTTCTTCTTCTCTTTTACCGTCTTCCTCTCCCTTACCTACTTCTTCTTTTTGTTGTTGTTGTTCTTCTCCTCTTCCCTTACCTTCTTCTTCTTCTTCTTCTTCTTCTTCTTCTTCTTCCTTGCAACAGTTGTTGTTTGTAATGTAAAACGATATCATCATAGGAGTATTTTTAGACGTTGAGTGAGAGAGTGATAAGTAGAGAGAGGAAGGTAGAGAGAGAGAGAGAGGAAGGTAGAGAGAGAGAGAGAGGAAGGTAGAGAGAGAGAGAGAGAGAGAGAGAGGTAGCGAAAGGGGGGGGGATAAAACAACGTGTATATGTGATAGTGAGGTACCAGGTGCAAAGGCTTTCCCAACTAGCCCCACCCACCCAACCGTCCCTAACCCTCTCTAAGTTCACACCGATACCTCCTTTCCCCCGCCCGGCCGGCCTTCATGACTACCTCTCCATACTTACCCTCCACCCCCCACCTCACCCCACCTCCGCCCGTCCCCCGAGGTCTCCGTTGACGCTGCTGCTGCTAAAGTTTCGTGCAGTCAGGAAATTCCCTTGTAAAAATTTTCTGGGGTGAACCCTCAGCACCCCCGCTCCCCTAAACAAAACCAAGAAGAAGAAGAAGGAGGAGACTATCTGCCTCTCCTCGACCAAACAAGGAGATCGTCAGCTGGGTTGGTTTTACGGCTTTACACACTTCTTGCAGCGGGTAAGTAACCAGCGTCCGTCTTATTTCAGCTGACATCCAATAACCCTGTACTGTAAGCATCGCAACTGATTTATAAATGTCTATTCAACCAGAAAAGAAAGAAAAATCAACGCCGTTGAATGGATTTACTTAGTCCTACTTAGTCCTACCACAAGACAACAAACGCTAACGTTTCCATCTTGTTTACCTTATTCTCGTCGTTAATCTCCAAAATAAACTGAGAAATCGTTTTTAGATTAAAAACAAAAACAAAACAAAAAAACATTGCAGTTTTGTACAATCAGATTATTTCATGAAAGAAAGAATGAAGATATCTGCCCTCGGTCAGTGTACTGAAATCCTTCTAGACTAGGGAAAATACTTATTTTTGTTACAATCCAGTATGCCCTCTTGGGAGAGCTGGATGTTCTCCATACTAACAACCGACTTTCTGACTCTTCAGTCGTCGGGAGGAAAATAAACGGAAACTAAAACTAAAATATATCCATTCCATCCATTCATAAAACAAGAATTGAATTAAGAAAAAAAAAACTCTTTTCATTCATTTTATTATTATTTTATTTTTTAAATTTTTTTTTTAGACTAAATCCAAAAATTAATTTCTTTTCTTTGTCTTTTCAATTTTTCCCTTCAAAACCGTTTTGGGTGGGAGGGGGAAATTAAGTTAAAAAATCATAATTAGACCCCCTACCATCCACTCACACACACAGATCCCCCCTCTCTCTCTCTCTCTCTCTCTCTCTCTCTCTCTTTCTCCGCTTTAAGAAGGCCACACAGACTCGCACTCGCACACACTTCTAGGGATAACTATTTTCCCCGTTTATTGTGGCCAGGGGAGACGGGATGGGTGGGGTGAAGCTCGTTACAAACGTCCGACCAGTAGTGTGTGTGTGTGAGAGCTCTTCTGTACGTGTACGCGTTTGCTTGTACGAACAAATGCGTGTTTGAAACCATAATTCTGTGTTATGGGGGAGAGTAAGAAGAAAGAGTTAGGGCAGGCAATAGATTACTGACTTAATGAAATGGAGCCGATAAAACAATTTTATTAGGGATAAATTTATATTTATGCGTAAATAATGTGTATTTCGGAGAGAGAAAGAGAGAGAGAGAGGGGGGAGAGGAGGGGGGGGGTATAAATATTTAATCACTTTTATTTTATTCAGCCGGCAATAAACAAAATACAATATTTATTTACAACTGCCTGTACATACCCTGCGTTGTCCGGGAGTCTTTTACTGTCATTTTTGTTTCGCTACTTTATTTTAACTTGTTTGTGTGTTTGTTTTACCATTTTCTTGTCTGATGAGATTTTAAAAGTGAAATTTAATTATTAGGGCATTAAATTATTAATTAAACGAAATTGTTATAAAACTATAACTAATTTTAAGGTAGTAATGTTGTTTTAATCTCTTTTTACAAAACTATTGGTTGTAAATAGTTTCCTGAACTTTTAATACATGAGGATTTGCTAAGGATTTTAAAGCCAGCAACGACTTTATATTCGACAGTTTAACAATTAAACTTGGGATTTTTAAATTTCGAAGCATGTAAACTTTAAATACTTCCAATTCCTTTCAAATTTCGAAGCGTCACGAAGTAATTCATTTCTTTCTTTTTTTTCAACTATTAACAAAAGATTAAAATGGCTGACTTGTTTACAAAGAAAGTGAAATGCATTATAGTGAAGTTAATGTCATAATTAAATTATTTTTTTAAAGTGGTTGTATTTTACGCTACTGCATATTTTTATTTCAATAAATATTCGATTAATAGTAAATAAAAATAATTCACTGTGTAATTATCACAGTTACGTTGACACGAGAAATACAAACAAACACGTGAAGTCTAGAGATTACTACGTTTAGAGTAGGATTTTCGAGTAAAGTTTAGAAAATATTTATTTTTAGAGTTTGGGGAGGGGGGGTACCTCGCTATTCATATTTCCATTGGAAAATCGGACACTCACTTTACAACCGGTGTAAATGAAATCCCTTCTTTTGGGATGTCGAATGTCGTTCCCGGGAAAACTAGGGACTTCATTTAAACTGACTATAACGTAAATGTCCATTATACTATGGAGGGGTGGATATTGATTTACTCCTCTCCAGGAGTTAGGCACAAGGCCAGTTTTTATCTTACTCCAACAAGTAAGATGTGACCCAAGGTCGGGTCGGGAAAGTGGGGTTTAAAAATTGCCTGGGCATCCCCGTCAGCATTCCCCGGTAGGGGCGCCTCGGGCAGTAAGCAATAAACTTACTCCTCTCCAAAGAGGGGAGGCGAAGCCTGGGAGGGTGGACCTCTTAGAACTGTACAGGACAGACCCATAGATCGGCGTAAATCAAGTCTCGAAGGCCAAGACAATACCAGTCTATGGGGTGCAGTATCCATCGGAACAGATACTACACTTATATGGAGGGGTGGATAGCGTGCATGAAATTAATCATTTTAATTTTTTTTTTTTTTTTGTAATTGTACTCTACACGTGCTAAATCTATATTAATAAATTTATGCAAGCGCACGTATGTGTGTGTGTGTGTGTGTGTGTGTGTGTGTGTTATTCTCGCGTCAACGTTACTTTGATAATTGCGTATTGAATTATTATTCTTATTATTATTTACTACTAGCGGGACCCGTGTCCGGGCGTTGTTCGGGAAAATCGATGATACCAAGAATCACAACCCCCAGAAGTAGATTGACCGGAAATGACTCTTTCCCACAAAAATGCTAAGCCTTTATCCACGATAAAGAAACTTAGGGGGGAGGGGGGCTTTGGATTTAATGTACGTACACTATAAGAAAACAATGAAATGGCTGACTTGTGAACGAATGATCTGAAATGCATCATGGTGGAATTAAATTTCGTAATGAAATTAATGTGTGTTAGAGAGATACTTCCTGACTTGTTTAGTTTGCCGCGGTGGTGTGTGTTTTGTTGGAGGTGGGGGTGGGGGGGTCTTTGTTTATAATTTACAATGTCGAGCAGGATCGCCACCCCAGAATTAAACTGAGGTGAAGAGTGTTTTCCGACTCTTTTCATCTAAAATACGAATTTTTCATCCACAATCTAAAAAAAAAGGCGTAAATAGAATTCTGTGAAATAATAAAATGAGGTGAAGAGTCGTTGAATTAGAAAACAATAATAACAAATAGTGAATTAATGAGATGTCCTTTTGCAAACCAATATGCAATCGCGTATGTCGATCGCGTTGACATGCTAAATATATAAAGAAGTTGAAGTTCTATTTTATATATCAAATTAGGGTTTAATGTCACTGTCCGTGCAATAAACTGCTGGGCTTCACATTCACAAGCAAAATTAAATGGAATAAGTAAATGAAAGTTGTTGCCAAGTCTGCTGCAAAGAATTTAGGCTCCCTTTACCGGTCTAGAAAACTTCTCACAGCTGCCAATATCCAATATCTCCATATTACCACATCTGGGCTGGTACACCAACCACTACCCCATCCTTCTGGACAGAGTGCAAAAAAGAATTTCTAACCTAATAGATCCCACACTGTCTACCAAACTCCAGCCCCTGTCGCATCGTCGAAAAGTTGCATTTCTGTGCTTGTTTTACAAGTACTTCCACGTAATGTGCTCTGATGAACTTACTGCACTTGTACCCCCTAAAAGAACATACTCGCGGCCTACTCAACTAAGAACTAAATCCCACCACTTCAGTGCAGAGGTCCTTAGATACCGGACAATTTTCTACTCTGGTAGCTTATTTCCTCGGGCTGCTTGCCGTTGGCATTTCCTTCCTTCTCCCAGTTTCCCTGACAGTACCAACATGCATAAATTTTAATGCAATGTGAATACACATCTTGCTGCCCAACTCCCCACCCATATTGCCCCTATAAATGTGGCCCCTGCCACGGTAACTCTCTATGTTTCAGTGACAATATGCTTTGTTTGAGGTGAATAATAATAATAATAATAATAATAATAATAATAATAATAATAATAATAATAATAATAATAATAATAATAATAATAATAATAATAATAATAAAATATTTATTGAAATCAAAAATACAATTGCGTAAAATAAAACAAAAATTTTAAAATCCTATTTAAAAAAAATTAATTACAAAATTAAATCCATCAGAAAGCATTTCCGTTTCTTATTTATTTATTTAAAAACGAAAAATGCACCCCGTCCTTTGCTCGCACTCCAGACTGACAGCAGTTTGACAGTTCACACCCTCACCTCTATGAGCCTTTCGGCTGATATTGTAAACATTCCAGGCTGATAAAAACAAGAAAACATTTTTTTCAATTTCACTTATAGTTTGATAACAATTGGGTTCAATGAATAATTTGATGAGCAAACGATACCGAAATAAGTTTAACTTTCAAACTCTTTTAAGAAAATAATAATTTGGTAAAAAAAAAAAGGCAAAGGTTTAAAATAATCGAAATTATTTATGAGATTTAAAGACGTTCGGTCGATTTTATACCCCAAACCGATTTTTTTTCCTAATAACATGCATATCCGTTCGTTGAATTACTTTAAAAAATGTTAAAAAATGTTTACAAGAAATAAAGAGAAAGGGCAAACAGAGGAAAGGGGGCAATTAGCAAAAAACAAATGAAAGTAAAAAGATTCCCGGGCAATGCCAGGTAGGTACAGCTAGTGACATATATTTATGGTGCCGTTATTTGCCAGTCTGTCTGGGGATACAATTGGAAACAAACCCTTACACCAAGATCAAACACAACTTTTTCTCGACTAAGGTTTTAAGATGAATACAATGGTGGTATCCATTTTGTGATAGTTTTGCTTTTTAATAATATCGTGGGATATGCATTCACGCCGGGCATCCATAAACAGCAAAGATGGCGTTTTCGGGGGGGGGGGGGGGGTTACATTCATCCCGAGCAACGTCGGAAATCCCTGTTAGTTATTGATAAAAAAAGGACCAGAATTTGTATGCTCACCTTCCTTCTCTAACAAATAAACAAGCGCTGACCGGAATATCTCTCTCTCTCTCTCTCTCTCTCTCTCTCTCTCTCTCTCTCTCTCTCTCTCTCTCTCTCTCTCTCTCGCACTGCTTTTGGCACTGTTTTGTATTTGTTTAGTTATCGCATGCCTACATGTGCCCCCCCCCCCATCATCTTATTTATTTATTTATTTATTCATTCACGCACGTGATTACTCTTTACACGACTGACGCCGTCCAAATGTATATTTTGTTCCATTATTTATTCTTTTCTTCTAACATACAAAATTATTTTGTGGATTTTTAAAAGTCAGGCCTAAATAGCAATCTGTCTGACATATCGATACTTGATTCGAACTAGCCTTTTTTTTTTCGTTTCTTCCTTCCACTGTGTTATTTAGCATAAATATATTTTATTTCGCCTAAGTTACTTTCTGCAAATACTTACTTCGACTAAGAAAACTGTTAAAGTGGATATTTATTTCATTACTCTAAGATTATTCTTAAACATTAAAAAGAAACAATGGTGTCATGAATTATCTCCCTTGTCTTCTGCAAAAATATTTGTCCCTCAAGTCAGTCTACCATTTTGAGTATATTTGTTTATCTTTGTTTATTTTATGCAACTTTTAAACCATAGGTCGCTGGTTATGAATCAATTAGATTCATTCGTTCATTACAGTTAAAGTTGGGTTGGGGGGGGGGGTAGAAAAGATTTTCCCGAAGAGTAGCTTCCCTTGGAAGCATTTAGAATTTTTAGCAATTCATCATTTTTAATAGAGATTGAAAGATTTGGAAGTTATTTCTTCCAATGATTTTATAAATAGAGATTAAAACATTACCGTAATTAAATTAGTTATAGCTTGATAATAATTTAGGTCAATTTATAAGTTTATGATCAAATAATACAGGGGTAATTTAATTTAACTTTTAAAATTCTATTTAATTTTTTTTTTTAATAATACGTTGGTAAAAACCCTTTTTTTATATTGCGGAACAAAAGTAAAAGTACAAAGACTCCCGGACAGCGCCGGGTAGGTCCAGCTAGTTATCATTCTATAAAGTAAAGCCATATTATGTTCGGCTACAACTCGGAAACTACCAAAAGTACAGTTATTTACCTCACATATTCCAATTCAGTATGACACCGAGCAGCTTATGATAAACATAAACTACTTTAATATCGATTCGCTTGGAAGCATCAGGGACCAAATGAGTGTATCGTGAGTCAGAAATAAAAATTACTTTTTTTCATCCTTACCTGTAGTTGTTCGAAGAACAACATTGAAACGAGGTCAAAGCTTCGGTTGCTTGTATTCTTTGTATCATATCGAAGCAGTATTATGCATGCATTAAAGAGGGTTGTAAAAATAACATGACTGAGGAAGTTTTACAAGAAAGATGTTACACAAACGTTTTCTTTTTCGTTCTTCTATATTCTCATTCAGGACTCCGGGCAACACCAGGTAGACTTGCTGGTTGGTTATAAAGTATAAAATATATCGTAAGAATATAAAAATAAATAATATCAGTCAAAATAAATGAAAGAGCACCGCAGTCGCGCGCGACATACGGACGAGTCAGCGCTGTATATAAGTTCAACATAAAATGATTCCATTGCTCGAAAAGACGTCTGTAAATGGAATATTTTAGCAAAAGAAAACACAAGCCCGGGAGGGGGGGTATAGGTAGGCTAAAGAAATTTAAAAACTGTTAAGTATCACACAGGTATAATAGAATTAGATAGATTAAAAACGACGGATCCTGTCAGATGCTCCTGGTTGACCTGGAAAATGGGATACTCCTTTTTTTCCTTTTTTGGTGAATCGGAGAAACATTCGATTAACATTGGAAAGTGGAATCCTGAGATTTGGACTGCTTAATGCTGACTAAATCCACATTCCGTTTGACTTACAAAATGGGCCCCCATCTGAAACTCTGACAATTTTCGTCTATTTACTTCTGTCATGTGTGAAATAATAATTTAATACAAACATGGGTTGTGACAAAAAAAAAGTGAACCTTGCTGAAATCAGCAAATGGTTTTGATTGGCTAACAATCTCCTCTTCTTTGTTCACGTGTATCGTAATGTGCAATTAGATGCTTGTGGTGAAGATGCTTCGACCACACATTTCTTCGAATGTTGCCATGAATGCGATTGGTGTTGATATCTAATGGCAGAAACGCAACCTACACAATAATTTAATGTTAGATATTGAAAGGGTTGCTGAGAGATAGGAAGCTGTGATTTTTTACATTTTTTTTTAACATAATGAGAATTGTAGACTGGGGAGACTGGTCCCGCACTTCTTCCTTTTACCAGGGTTTGTACCTATATTGAAAGGTGTTCAAAGATTGCAGAATATTATGTGATTTTCCTGTAGTGTTAAACCTATAATGAAGCAGTCGTGAAAGTAAATGAATCACATTTACGGAATTATTTGATACCTACTGGGTAGCAAGATAGAATGTGTGCTTTGCAGTGGGGGTCGTGCAACAAGGAAAGAAGGATTGCAAGAACGCTACCGCTGATGCAGTTGGGCGTGAGTGTGTGAAAAGCAGCAAGAAAAGAAGGGCAGAAGAATGGGATAAAGAGAGGAAAGAAGGAAAGAAGGAAGGAAGGAAGGAAGGAAGGAAGGAAGGAAGGAAGGCGGAAGAATGGGATAAAGAGATGAAAGAAGGAAAGAAGGAAGGGTAGAAGAGTTAAAGGAAGAAAATAGGGTCGGAATGGAGGAAGGTGTTTGACTTGTTGTCTACGTTCGTGTCTGTGTGATGATGGGTTTATCGTTGATAACACTGCGTCTTTCTCAAAAGTGTAGATTATTAACCAACCCTAGAATGAGAACTGAGGGTCGATTTTAGAGCTGGCGGTTCACACACACGCGTGCACGGAATAGAGATCAGAAATTGTTTGAATTGCCGTGATGTCTCTTAAAGAGTAATATGGTTTTTCTTCTTCGATGTGTGAGGAGTCGGAATGGGGGTCTGTTTTGGCAAAGAACCGCTCCTTTCATTTTAGCTTAGGCAGTTGTAATTAGATCACGAGATACGGATGACCGGAGATATATGCGCTTTCGCCGAATAAATGACTGCGTCAGAACAGATACTGTTACGCCCGTCTTAATCTTCTGAAGTTTATTTGTACTATTGTGCGGAGAGGGGGGGGTAGTCTGCACGCTGAATGTATGAGTTGTGATCAAAAAGTGTCAACATATATATCTATTATAAAAATGTTAACATCCATAGGAACGTGTTTCAAGTCAGTGTTGCTGTATTTTTACGAGCCATATTTTTTTTATCGAAAAACATAACACAAACCCTAGTTAGCATTTCTGTGGAACCACAAATAGAGAAATATTATGATCTGCTTCAATTTCAATTTTAACCTCTACAAAGAAGTGACCGGTTCTTATCGAAAAGTATGTTTGATCTCAGATAAATTCGTCGCTGACCTTCGATCGAATCTGCAAGTTTCCTTCACTGGACATTTCGTACAAAAATAGCTTTTCGTAAAATACCTTTCTCATTGTAAAATCTTCGGCAAACTTCGACGGAAAGCAAAATAGTAGCATTTAGATGAAAATATATATTTTTTTAAAAACATCTTTAAAACGGTCTTATTTTTTTACGTATAAAATATAACGTAACACCGTAGTAATAGGTAATGCAACCCCCCCCCCAAATATACGAAACGAAATTGATCCAGTCAAATAAGTTCAAAAGTGCATCTATTTCAGTATGTTTATAACTATCCATTAAGTGCATTGTGTTTTTATCTATCTATCTATCTATCTATCTATCTATCTATCTATCTATCTATCTATCTATCTGTCTGTCTGTCTGTCTGTCTGTGTGTGTGTGTGTGTGTGTGTGTGTGTGTGTGTGTGTGTGTGTGTGTGTGTGTGTGTGTGTGTGTGTGTGTGTGTGTGATTGTCTGTCAATAGTCGAAGTAAATAAAAGGAACCGGACATCTTCAAACTCACGACGATTTAAATGGTTTAATTCACGAAGGTACGCGTTAAAAGAAAGGAAGAAAAGGAAAACTTACGTACACACGTTAAAATACTTACGCATTCCGTCCATGCGTGGAAAACTGTTTATACAAAAGTCATCTTTTTTGCTCCCACTCCACGAGGATAGGGGCGTGACACATAGTCGTGTTTTTTGTTTTCTTAATTTTATTTTTATTAATTTTATTTTTATATCGGATCCCGTACGCATCAGGAAAAGACAACAATTAGTTCCACAGTCTCTGCATCAAGTGGCGTGTCATCGCATCAGTCGAGCGAGGGAGGTGGGGGCATTCGATATGTACGTTTTCTCTCATAGTAAAGTTATTTTCAATCAACCAATCAATATATATATATATATATATATATATATATATATATATATATATATATATATATATATATATATATATATATATATATATATAAGAAAATGAGTGATAAGAATAAAAAGTGGTAAAAGTACAATATTTATTTAATCATCAAATATTTCAAACAAAGAATATATAAATAAACTTTTTTCTTTCCTTAACCCATGGATTTTCACAAATGTATGCTTTTATCGACAGAGGAGATCATAGGGATAAAACAGTGAAATTATATTACTGTTTAGCACAGATTTGAAAGTATAAAAATAGTAAATATATATATATATATATATATATATATATATATATATATATATATAAGGTTGAGTTTGTCGTTCAAATTTCAAAGTATTGCAGAGTTAGTTAATAAAATTGAAATATAAGCCATATTAGCAATACAAGATTAATTAATTTTTTTTTTTACATTAATCCTATCGATTACGGAATAAAATTCCTTCCTCAGGGGTGACCAGTATTGAGTCATTTTTTTTTCATCAAAAAACAAGAATAAACAAACTTATTTCTTTGTTACTTGATAAACGTCCTTGGTACGACGTCTCCGCAGTGATGTTTTCGGCGGTTATGATTCAAATCCGGTGTCGAACGAAAGAAGCGTTGGCACGCTGTCATGAAAAGTGTGGGTTTGTCGTTCAAATTTCAAAGTATTCGTAATCGATAGGATTAATGTAAAAAAAAAATGAATTAATCTTGTATTGCTAATATGGCTTATATTTCAATTTTATTAACTAACCCTGCAATACTTTGATATTTGAACGACAAACCCACACTTTTCACGACAGCGTGCCAACGCTTCTTTCGTTCGACACCGGATTTGAATCATAACCGCCGAAAACATCACTGCGGAGACGTCGTACCAAGGACATTTATCAAGTAACAAAGAAATAAGTTTGTTTATTCTTGTTTTTTGATGAAAAAAAAATGACTCAATACTGGTCACCCCTGAGGAAGGAATGTTATTCCGTAATCGATAGGATTAATGTAAAAAAAAAAAATTAATTAATCTCGTATTGCTAAGATGGCTTGTATTTCAATTTTATATATATATATATATATATATATATATATATATATATATATATATATATATATATATATATATATATATATATATAACTGTTCTTGTTCCATTTCAATTACTTTCAAATAAAACAATTAACGCCCAACATTCAACATTACCGCCTTAAAGATTTACAGAGGAAAATGAGTATTTTCAACGAGGAATAATTTCTTCAAGATCTATAAACGTTTTTCTATGGAAGACTCGTTTCTACACTGACCTGACACCAACGGATGCCCAACAACAGAACATGAGATTTAGATTTATGTCAACTTTATCAGCGAAAGGAGATTAATAGACATTGCAAGGAAATGGCGTAAAAGGCTCATACATTTAAGGAAACTGTGTTCTGGCTCAAAGCTAATAATTCTGACATAGTTTGACCCAAATCAAATAAAAATCCAGCTCTGAATAAAATGGATTTTACCGTTTGCAGTTTTCTGTTACGCCAACTTCAATTAAAGAGTAAGGAAGTCACAGACACAAAATCTTTTAAATATCTGTTGATAGGGAGGTTGGGACAATATCCCGCTTGAAATCATCGTTCACGTCGTTGTGCAGCTGCTTACAAAAGCTAAACATTTAACATATCATCTAACGTGTGTGTGTCTCTTCTGTTTGAACCATGCTTATGTTGTTCACAACTCTTTTCTATTTCCAACATATATTCCTATAGATTAATTGCCTTAAAGTTTCTAGTTTATTTTCGGAGAATCCTAAGTAATATATGTGTAATATTATAATAACACTAGACCACCCGTGACCCGTTGGGTCAGTTTGTTATATTAGCTATGGAATTCATGTATGAGCGTGACACTTGTGGCATAAAGAAAATAGGTTTTTTTTACATAACAGAAGCATTTCTATGAAAGTATATTAAAATGAAAAAAGAATATAGATAGATTTCTATGAGTCGTTCTGTTTATTATAATTGTTTTTTTTTAAATTACAGTTACTGAATTATAAGTGGTTGGTTAGGGCGATTTGAGAAAGGAAGGGGGGACAGCAGGCTTTCTCGCGTACGTAACGAAAACAGAGGGAGTAGGAGTGGTGAAATCTATGAGAGGGAAAGTGGGAGGTGGTTTCGTTCACCGACCGCTAGTATGGCTGATATTAATAATGAGTGTTGTTTTTTTGTTTGTTTGTTTTTGTTTTTTAAAAGGGAGGAGTTTTTTTGAAACTGCGACAGACTTTACGAAGTCCTCCCGTTGAATGTTTTTAGCCGTGAAGAAAACAAATAAACTATTTGATGAAATTAAATGAAATTGTTTAAAAATTTCCAGAATGAAAAATTTCATGCGTTCGTTAATCATAATAGAGAATAACGGAATTGGAATAACAGATTGAAGACGATGCTATTTACGCATGCGCAACCGGATGTTGAAAACCGGAAAGCTGAAAGCTGATTGCAAACATACAAGAACAATAGAGTTTTAGTATTATATAGATTATAACGCACATGGTTATGTGTGTGTACGCGCGTACTATGCATGTGCACGAGTTTTCTCTCTCTCTCTCTCTCTCTGATTCGATTCAATTCTACATCATAGTGTTGTTTCAATGGAATTTTCACATCTCATTAAATGCATGGTTTATTTTTTTTTTTTTTCCTAAATTCCTTTCTATTACATAATTGACTAGCAAAATATCCTCCCTACGGTCGCATATTTTTGCTAGACTGTCGGATCACCCCCTTCTTTCTCGCTGTCTGCAAGAAGGTGCCCCTATTTACATGCATAGAATCATATAATTGCAAAAGACTACATAAAATACATAGTTAAAGCTAAATAAATTGCTTGTGACTATTAAAATAATTTCCAACGCTATTGATAATGTTTACCCATTTATTTATTTTTAATCATCGCTTATGTTTGAATTCATGTTTTGAAACATGATGTAAATCATAAATCTATGACGTCACGCCAAAGCTATAATTATTTTGTTAAGGGAATATTTTAAAATGCATTTATAAGAAGGTGCAAATAGCTCAATTGGTAGAACGTCAGACTGAAGATCTCAAGATTTCTGTTTCGAGTTCCGGTCATGGCGTGCGATTTATTTGTTGGGAATTTATTATTTACTATTAAAGAAATATTTTCCATTTTTAAATGAAGTTAAGATATTTGTTGAAAAAATTCTGACTGACGGATAGTCAGTCACACACACAGCCACAGAGAAAGTGCCCATTATATGCCCAGATGTGATAACAATACTCCATGCATGGGTGAATGGTGGCTTTGTAGAGATATTGGCAGATGTGTGAAGTTTTCTAACTCCGTAGGGGGATCCCACCTTCTTTATGGCAGACTTGGCTTATTCTACATTTTTAGGCAATTACATGTAAACAGCCTGAAAAAATGGCGCTAAAAAATAAAACAAAACAAAAACAAACAACAATATTTTAGACTTTAAATTGGAGATTACTTTCGCATATAAATTTAGCGTAAAATAATCACCCACTTCCGGGTTACCGGGTGGTAATGATCACCCACTTCCAGACCAGGTAGCGTTTTTAAAGACATAACATTTTTTAAAGGAGATAAGTACATACCCACTCATTGATCTAGGATTGACCTATGAAAAATACAAATGCATGAATCGTAGAAGCTAGCACATTCATGTGGGGAGTGATTCTGCTATGCAGGAGATTGCAAATTGAATAAATGGCCAATGCTATTTGGGGGTAGTTTTTTTTCTGGTGGAACGTTGAGGGTGGGGATAGAGGCATTGCCACTATTCATTCATGACATGGGTCCATAAAGAAAAACACTAAACAAATAAGTA
>OY744541.1:51341471-51358971 GCA_963556195.1 Sepiola atlantica
ATATATATATGGGGGTGTTATGGTGCCGTACCTATATGACGAACAGTTGGACTCGTCCATTCCTAATAAAATACTGGAAGCATTTAGGCTTCTCGTAATTTGATTGAAGGTAGAAGTCAACCCCATATCGAAAGCATTTGTATTAATTATTGTTATTTTGTTACTTTATTACCAGTTTGGATTGTAACCTGTTGTTGTTGTTGTTGTTGTTGTTGTTACCGTTATTTCTGTTATTGTTGTTGTTGCTGGACTTTTTGGAGTTATATTTGTTACTACATTTTTTCTTGTGTTTTTTTTTTCTGGAGATGCCTACTGAAGTTAGCGATATTACCGACGAGCAGAAGAAAGGGGCAGCTGAAGTTGCACCCGAAGTATCTGAATGGGGTAAGCCCCCTAAAATTATTATTAATGTTGCTGAGTTTATCGAAAAGGCAAAAAATGCGAACATCCTGTTACTGAGTTACTGATAATGGATTACTCGTGGACATACCAAAACTAGAAGGAATTAAAAAAAGAAGTATTGTCATGTTTGTCGTCGATAAGAAAATTAAAAAAAACATAAGAGCTTCTGCAGACCTGATATGTAAACTATTGGCGACAGCTGGATATAGACCACAACAAATGATTCGTTGTAAAGGCTTCAATACATGCAACACTTTATTCCAAAACGAAGACATCTGTCTGAAATTATCGCAGACTGAAATTATAACGAAGGACGACAAACTTTGAATAAAGTACATGGGAAAAAGGTGAACTGCGGTGCCCATTTTAAATGTACCGTTTCATGTGGACGGAGAACATTTAGGCACTTTCTTACTTAAATATGGGGACATAACGTCCGTAACCTGGGACGAATACCCAGGGATTTGGAATTTTGAAATTCTCTTAGATAAGACAGCGTTCGATAACATCCGTTACTACATCCAAATTGAAGATGAGAAACTATCAATAATTGTGGCCGGAAGAAGGCCTGTTTGTTCGGCATGCGAAGAAATAGGTAATCTCACATTTGATTGCCCAATTTGGAAGTCCACTACTACAAAGCACACTGTTACGAAGACAAGGGTGGGCCAACATCTTGGTGTACCTTTGACTCAAAGAATGGGGATGTCAATAAATTTCCCCCATCGGAAACATCTGACGACGATTGCCCGGTACTCCCTGATTTGAGCAAAGATAAGGAAATAAATGAATAGATATTGGTGCCGTGAAAGAAAATGCCTGGTCGTTTATCCTTGGACAAGCTGAAAGAGCGGGAGATGTTAGCCAAATATCCTGAAAAAGGATAAATATGTAGAGGTGAAAGAACTCAAGAAAAAGTTGGACAAAGAGAAAGTCAGAGTAAGTAAAAAAAACCCTCAAGAATCAAGCCAAAAGTAAGCCCCCAGCCCTCCCCTAAAACCAAAAAGACATCCACCTTCGCTCCTTCACAGACAAAAAATCCTACAACTCCAAAACAATGCCCCCCCCCCATAGTTAACGGACCCGTGAAAAAAAGAGAGTACAAACTCATTTCCTTAAGCCCCACCAAAAATACAAAACCAGACTTCTCTCCAAAGCCTCCCCCTTTTGTCTCCCCACAAAACAATCCAAAAGCATCCCCTACAAAACAGCTTTCTCTCGCCTCACCTCTACCACAGGATAAAAACAGCACCCCTTTCCAACTTTCCAATGAAAGATATGTCTCCTCCACCTACCCCCAACTCAAAAAGACAAAGAAGCCCCACCCTAGAGAGAGAGAGAGGCAGAAAAAAAAGCCTGATTTTCTTCCTGGTAAAGATATGTGTGTAGCAACAGAAATCCAAGAGGATACAGCCAAATACCACCAACTGTCGGACATGAAAAAACTACTCGCATTTAGGGAAGTGGGTGACAAATCTGTGGGAGATCCCCTTAACTTCCCTAACGCTGTAAGAGTGCTCACAGTGATATGGAACAAAACTGAAGCTAAAAGACTTTGGCAGATGCTGAAAGAGGCTAATGCAGTCTTCGATTTATCGCCTCCAATGGCTATTTTTAAGGATGAAAACTTAATGTGTTTAAGTAAAGATTGTGTTCGGAGGGTTCCTGTTCGTTTACACCCTTCCCTTTATAGAATAGCAAAGCTAACCTACCCTTTCATGTTGGTGGAATCTCCCATACCGGGCAGATGAATGTTCAAATGGACATGCATTCTTTTTGGAAAGCTGTCAGCATCCTGATCTCGTCGATGTTCGTTCCTGGAACCCAACCTTAAGAACTCTCAATGGCTCTATCTAGCAAGCATAAATTTCGAGTTGCTACAGACCTTCAAAACCTTGGAGTAGATATATGTTGTATTTAGGAAACCCACTTAATTCCAGGTGACCATTGGGTGCGCTGGCTAGGGATTTTCACGTCTACTCAGCCTACTTCGATTCTTGCTCAAGGGGTGTTTCTTGGCTAGTAAATAAGTCTTTAGATGCGTCGTGTAACCCTTGTTTCATAGATCCGGAAGGAAGGCTGTGCGTTCTGGATGTTACCATAAAATATAAGGCATTTCGACTCATTGGGGTTTATGCGCCCAATAACCATGCTTGTTTCCTTTATTCGGCGGATCGAGCAGTTCATGAATATAAATCAGACGGCCATCTTAGCGGGAGACTGGAACGCGGTCCTGGATCCCGATATAGATCGTAATCGGCCTAGAGGATCTAAACATGATCTGGCATTTCTGGACTTTATCGATAAGTTTGATCTTATCTATAAATTCCGGAACGAAAATCTCCGTGATAGAGTATGGACTTGGAGAGCTTGCCGCGGTTCCGGTTCAGTACAACTTTCGAGTTATATTGACCGATTTTTAATTAGGAGAGTCGACGTAGAATTATTAGAATGTTCAAGTTTTCATAATATAGTTTACTCGGATCATAGACTTGTTCGGGTCTGTGTAAACTTAGAAAGACCTAGACCTAGATTGGCTGGGTACTGGAAGCTCAGCACTTCGTTGTTCGATGTAAACGGCTACCAGGAACAGCTATTAATAACCTTACAGCGGGAATTGACGGGGGCTGTAATTAGGAATAGGAAGTGGATTTACTTTAAGAAAGTAATTAGGTCCTTTACTGCCGATTTTAGCCGACGACTCAATTTAACAACTAGGGCAGCTAAAGTGGCACTAGAATCTAGATTAGATCGGGCGGTGGGGGCGGGGATAGTGCTAAAGTTACTATAATTAAGGCGAAGCTCGCTTCCTTGGCTATCCAAGAACACCAAGCTTTAGTAATTAGGGATACGTTAAATAGGAAGCTAAGGAAGCAACAAATATGGCCGCCGAATTACGTGCAGAAAAGCGTCGACAAGCTACTGATCGACATGTCGCACGTGTCTCTTTACCGGAGTGGCGTCTCGTGACCACAAACGAAGTTATTCTGGAGGCGTTTCGTTCTCACTTCCAGGATCTTTTTACCAGGGAACCCGGTCTGTCTTTAGCGCAATTCGACCCCTATTTAGTTGACTTCAGAAAGTTCAGGAAGCCTTAAGGCGGGTCGGCCTTTACAAGTCTCCCGGGATTGATGGTTTACCCTACGAGGTGTATTTGAAGATGTCGTACATTTTTGTTCCTTTGCTGACAGTTTTTTTTAACTCTTGGTTTAGGAACGGGACTATACCCCAGTACTTAACCATGGGCATAGTGAAGTTGTTAGATAATTTTCAGCCCTTAACGATGCTAAATGCTGAGTTAAAGATTTTGGTCAAAATCTTAGCCAATCGACTGCAGCTTGTTTTAGCTGGTCTAATTATCCGTGAGCAGACTTGTGCTGTAAAAGGTCGGACCATTTAGTATAATTTGCACTCGATACGCTTGATCATAAATAAAGTCGACACAGAAGCCGCGCGAATCAATTTAGATCAGTCTAAAGCATTTGATAGGGTAGACCATCGTTACTTGGAAGCTGTTTTGTCTGCGGCCGGTTTTAGTCTGCAATTTTGCTCTTGGATTCGCTTTTTGTATGCGAACTCCGGTGTGCTGGTGGAGGTGAATGATCTGAGGTCTGAGCCATTCAGATTATCCACATTACTTCGCCAGGGATGTCCGCTTTCACCGAGGCTCTATGTGCTTGTGATGGAGCCTTTCCTTCACAGGCTAAGGGTAAATCCAGCCCTACGTGGGATTATGATAGTACTCTGAGAAAAATTGGTCGGAGGTATATAGAGCGATTCGGGCCACAGTTGGTCTGTGGATCTGTAAAAATCTTTCGTTAAAGGGGAGGGCGGATGTGTGTTGTTCTCACATTTATCCGATCATCCTATATCGTCTATCAGTACTTCCACTCCCGTCGAATACGCTGCTTGAGGTGCAGCGGGCTCTGTTCAAGTTTTTGTGACTTGATAAGGCCTCTATGGTCCGTCGCGAGATTTGTTACCCCCATCCTTCTGGGGCGGTCTGGATATGCCAAACGTCGAAATTCGACGTCATACATTTCGGCTTATTTATCTAGATCGAATGAGTTCACAAACAGTGGCTTCTGGAAGGAAGACACTAAGAAAACCTTTTCGGCTTTAAAAAGTGTGCACTTGGATAAGGGGAGGACACATAGGTTGCCCCGATGGGGAGTGCTCCTTTTATCGCGAATGTAGACACGCTTTGAAATTCTTCTCACGCGTGACAGATAGCCTCTCTGACATCCTGCTGTTGTCTCGAAAGGCATTATATCGGGTAATGGTGAGAGGGGCTGTTCGAGATGATAGGGTTGAGGGGGTCGTTAGGCGAGGAGGTAGCTACGCTCAATCTGGCCTTGGGTGCCTGCGTTACGGTGTTTCGATAATGACGAGGCAACGCTAACCTGGCTGATGATTAGAAATGCTCTCTGGGTCAGCAAGAAGCTTCATTCAGCTGGCTTGGTGAGTTCACCGATTTGTGTTAGATGCGGCGACGAAGACGAGACCCTGAGTCACGCCTTCTTTAATTGCTGCATCGTTGTGCCGCTGATTAGGCTTGTTACAGGTCTTATGGTTCGCATACTTAACGTATCGTCTTTTGACCTGGAACCTATCAATGTATGTAGCAACTGGGTTCCGACAACAGATAGGCTGAGACGTTTTGTGTTCTTAAGCATACTAACCGTTATGAGAGACGCGATATGGAAAACTCGTATGAAGGCAGTCTACGGAACTGAGACCTACACTCCTCTCGACCTTATTGCGATTTTCAAATATTACCTGAAAGCTCGCATTAGGGCCAAGAAGGTGAGACACTCTTCGGCAGATTTTGGTGAAAGGTGGGTGAGAAGTGTACGACTGTGTAGAGTGACTGGAGCTGGATTAGAGTGATATTTAGACAACCTTAGGTACAGGATATTGGGTTGCAAAAATGAACATCGATTTTGTCTCATTCAGTTAACTAGAAGACATGTTCTTTGTTGTTTGTTGTTAATTTTACTTCATAACTTAGCAAGTGCTATGAATGGTTTCATTTTGGCCGTTTTATTGTGTCCTTCTTCCTCCCCCAAGTTTTTCCTCCTCAATTTTTATTTTGTAACTCCACACTCCGCCCCACCTAGGTGACAGAGCGCTTGATTTGCCAGATATGCAGGTCATCCGTCGATATTTTCGAAGGTGGTGTTAATAATATAGCGTGGGGGCCTGCATCAACCCCTTTTTTCGATTTTTCGATTTCGAGTGGCAAATCTGCGTATCTGCCACAGTTTAGTAATGGGGTCTTTTTACTAACTTGATTTTCTTTCATTGTAAATATTATTCATTTATATATATTTTTGTACATACAATTTTTATTACCATACTCCCCCACGTTGCATATTTCACTTATATGGGTCTTAAGTAGGGTTTTCATGGTACGAATCCTTTTGGGTATTGGAGAAAGATGTATAGTATAAATGCGGTATTTTGGTGAATCATGGTCCTGAATGAAGCTAGCTGATAATAGTTATCATCAGTTAGTGAAGATCGAACCTTTCTCCTCCCGTTTTTTGGCCTTGTGTCACATATTATAAATTTTTAATTTATAAATAAATAAAAATTGGATTGAACTCCAGTCTACCCTGACAGTCAGGACTGATATACCACTTCTTGTTCTCTGTACGTATCTTTTCTTCAATATATATTGTTCACCTAACCCCGTGTTCCGTGTCTTCATTTCGGCCCCTAAACAGAGTCACAACCAATTGGCGACGAGGTATTCGCACTTATACGGGAATCCACAACGAAAAACTATCGATAAGATAGTCAAAGTTACACAGGAAAAAGATTGGTATTAGGGAAAGACGCTGAAATAAGGCGTAGAGTTCTAAATAAATTAGAAAATGAACCAAGCCTAACACTACAGAAATTAGCTTTGAAAGTGTAAAGCAGGATTCGAAAGACATCGAGCAGTCGGGCATTGCACATATACAAAAAGTACGAAAAAAATAACGAAATTCAACTCTCATCCAAAAATAATACAAAACAAAAACAGTGACTTTAACGCCGCAATGACAAGTCAACCTGGTAAGAAACAGCATAAATGGCCGCCGAGCCCTTGTTCGCGCTGTGGTAGCCTGCATTTGTATATGGACTCTCCATTTCGTTTGAAGACCTGCCTGACTTGTAAAAAAGTTGGACACAAAAGTTCGCACTGTAGAACTAATAGAATGAATAAAACGAGGGTACAAGCCACAAGTACAAATAATCAGGAATGTATTAATATAAGAAAATATGTACACGTAAAAATCCTGGATAAAAATATTAAATTGCAATTAGATTCGGGCTCTGACGTGTCAATAATAAATCTACATACGTGGAAGAGGTTGAATAAACCCACTCTGTTAAGAACTAACAGGATAGCCAACACAGTGACTGGTGAAAGAATTACATTTGAGAGTGAGATAATTACAAATGTGTCCCTAGTTGAAAAAAACCCAAAATTTTAAATACTTGTGTTAAAAGACGCTAATAAATTTTTTGGAACTGATTGGATGCACGCATTTAATTTAGAGAAGTTACCGATAAATACATTTTGCAAAAAAATAGACAGTCGGGCATCCGAATCAGAAAAACTAAAGCTGGAATTAAAAGAATCTTTTCCGAAGTTTTTTTTTTCTGGCGGCCTTGGTCGATGCACACAGATGGCGGCGAAATTTCAACTGAACGAAAACGTCCAAACAGTATTTAAGAAAAAAGGAATGTGCCTTTTGCCTCGATAGACAAAATAAACGATGAATTTAACCGACTTGTGACGACCGACATCTTATCAAAAGTGGAGTACAGTCAGTGGGCAGAACCCACGGTCTATGTGAAAAAGAAATCAAAAGAGATTCGCGTGTATGCAGACTTTTCGACGGGATTAAATGCAACACTAAAAGATTATCATTACCCACTGCACAGCCCGGGGGAGGTTTTCTCAAAATTAAATGGAGGCAGATTATTTTCAAAAATAGATCTGAGTGAAGCGTACCTCCAAATACCCGTGGAAGAAGAGAGTTCAAAACGGCTGTGTATAAATACGCATCGCGGTTTAGACAAATTCGAAAGGCTAGCTTTCGGGGTCAAAGTTGCTCCAGCTATTTTTCAGCAAGTGATGGATACAATGCTGGGCGAACTTGATTTTACTATTGCATACCTTGACCTTAATCAACAGTAAAGACACTGAACAGCACCGGAAACATGTCATCCAAGTATTTTCGCAAATCCGGGATTATGGGTTTAAAGTGAAAGAGGAAAAATGTGATTTTTTTTATTGAGGAAATAAAATATCTGGGTCATGTTATAGACAAGGATAGAAGAAGGCCGGACCCAGAAAGGGCTACCGCGATTAAGAACATGCCGGCGCCAGAAAACGTCACAACCCAACAGAGATTTCTGGGACTAGCAAATTACTACCAAGCTTTCATTCCAGAGATGCATAATTTGTGTGCTCCACTGAATGAACTATGAAAAAAGAATATGGTCTGGGAGTGGACGCTCGAATGCCAGGGGGAATTCGATAAAACCATTGAAATGCTGACGTCAGATTCATTCCTTACGCATTACAACCCGGATTTAAACATAATCGTGGTTAGCGACGCTGGTTCATATGGATTAGGCGCGTGCATTCTGCATATAATGCCGGATGGAACCCATAAACCCATTGCGCATGCATCCAGGACCTTGCTTCCGGTGGAGCAGCAGTATTGCCAAATTGAGAGGAGGCTCTAGGGATAATATTTGCTGTAGCCAAGTTCCACCGTTATATACACGGTAGATTGTTCACGTTACATAAGCCGTTAATTACCATTTTCAGTTCGAAAACAGGCCTACCTGTGTATACGGCAAATAGATTGCAGAGATGGAGAACGATTTTACTGAACTATAATTGCAAAATAAACTATTTACCCTAAAAAAAGATATATCACGTGGATTGATTGTCTAGACTGGTGCCAAGACAGAGAGAGAGCCACTAGAAAAACACCGTGATCGCTTCCCTGCGAGCAGAAGTGGATATAAAACGTAATTTTCTGCAACGCGGTTAGAGACATTCCGGAGACTATATGAAATTAAAAAAAGAAGCCTCCCAGTATGAATTCATCATCAGTACAAAAGCTAAAAGAGCGGATAAAGGCGTATATTTTGCGGAGAGCTTTTCATTCTGCGATGATGTACTCATGTACAATGAGAGAGTTGTCATTCCAAAGAAATTACAAAAGAGAATTCAAAGGGATGTTCATGTTGGCCATCCGGGGACAAACAGGATGGAGAGTTTGATGTGGAGCTTCGTGTACTGGCCTAGAATGGATCAGGATATCACGTATGTCGTAAATACGTGTAAAGGCTGTACCTTGGTGACAAAGGTCACTCATATCAAACATAGTCCGTGGCCAAAAACAGAGCGACCTTGGTCGAGAGTACACGTGGATTTTACGGGTCCATTGAGAGGATTCTAGTATCTAATCGTGGTCGATAGTTTTTCCAAGTGGCCCGATATATTACGTCGTAAGAAACTCACTACGGAGGTGACAATCAACTTCTTGCATGAATTGTTCGCCCGTTTTCGGGTGGTCGATTGTTTAGTTAGCGACAACGGAACGCAGTTTACGTCATCCGACTTCAAAGAATTCTGCGATAGTTTTCAGATCAGACACATCACGACTGCCCCGTATCATCCTCGGTCAAATGGCCAGGCGGAACGCTTTGTGGACACTCTAAAAAGACCCCTAAAAACGCTCGCGATACTTCCACGGAAAAGGCCCTGCAACAGTTTTTGCAAGTGTACAGAATCATGCCAAACGTGAACATACCATCCTCATTGTCTCCCGCAGAGATGATGTTTGCATTGAAAGTGAAGTCTGTTTTTGAAAATTTACTGCCTAAACAGACCAAACAAGGTCGAGCCTCTACTGTACCAAAGAAACGATACACCCCAGGAGACAGAGTATATTTTAAAATGTTTAAAAACAACGCATCTTTTTGGGACCCTTGTACAACAGAGAAAATGATTGGATCTATGGTTTACATAATCAAAGAACCTCAGTTCTCTCATAAGAGACACCTACACCAGATTAGGAAAAGACTGTAAGATGACACTAACAGCTCTCCCCGGGTAGAAGGAGTGATGGACGTAATATACGACACCTTTGACTTACCAGTACCCCAAGCAGCCACAGAAAAGCTGCAGTTTAAAAAGAAACGGATGGCTCCGGATTATATCGAAATAAATCCAAACGGAAACAATATTAAGACTCCTGAGGAGGTAAGGCTTGGGAGGGGGTGTTATGGTGCCGTACCTATATGACGAACAGTTGGACTCGTCCATTTCTAATTAAATACTGGAAGCATTTAGGCTTCTCGTAATTGGATTGAACTCCAGTCTACCCTGGCAGTCAGGACTGATATACCACTTCTCTTGTTCTCTGTACATATCTTTTCTTCAATATATATTGTTCACCTAACCCCGTGTTCCGGGTCACTACAATATATATATATATATATATATATATATATATATATATATATATATATATATATATATAATCAACATTTTGCTACATTCCGAAGACCAAGATTTTATTCATCTTACTAACGATTTTTTCAAAACAAAAAAAAACTTGTAATTGTTTACAGATCCGTTTCGTTCAACAGAAGAATATCTGATGTTTATGTCAATCCCGGATTCTTCTTCCATTGACCCACAAGAAAAGTATAAAGTTCTGAATCAGAAAAAAATACATAGCGATGCAACAAACAAGAATCCTAAAAACAAACAACTCACATCGAATTCATCTCCATCGAGAAATCGCTACCTAGAAAGAGCAGCCACCTTGTATAATGAAAAAAAGCTATGAAACAATACGCACGATGTTGCGAATAAAAACTGCTATAAGAGTTAATATAGCTTTTGCTAGCTTTTATTCATTATACAAGATGACTGCTCTTTCTAGGTAGCGATTTCTCAGTTGTTCCCCCTGCGATAAATTGAACAGGTAAAGCATGAGTTGTCTCCCCTTGCGATCACTACTACTTGAATAATGCAAACCAAGATAACCAAATGTTTTGGTGGATTTTCATAAAACAAACCAATGGAATTTTTAATTAGTGAAAAATTGTCAATTTCAGGGAAGATTTTTAGCTCCAAATTATAGTTTTTTAACCCCATACGAAGGCAAATTATAGTTTTCTTGTGGTCAAGAGTAATTGAATCACATTTCGTCAGATTTTGGTAGATTTTGTGAAAACATCATATTCATGTAATTGAAAAAATTGCAGATTTTTGCATTCAAGGATGGGATTTTCAGTACCTGTGATCATCTCATATTGAATCATGTAAACAACCATTAATCACAACTTTTGTTAGATTTTGGGGAAAAACTAATAAATGAAATTTTCGTTATATAAAAGTGAAACTTTTACCAATTTTCTTTTTTTTCTTTTCTTTCTCTTTTTATGGTGGACGGAGGGGCTTAGCCTAGGGTGCAAACCAGACTGTTACCGAGATGACCAGGACCGGTTTTATGTAAATAACAATTCATCCTAACTTTTAGTATATTTTGAACGAACACTAAAGATGGAAACTTTAGATAATCAAAAGAATTGCCATTTTGCGGCCATTTGGGGGCATTTTAACCACCATGGAATAAACAAATGTTTTATTGAAAATTTCAACTTTGAAAAAACGAAATGTAGTTTTTTGGGGGCGGGGGGGGGGCGATTTGAGAGCATTTAAGGCATCTGTAAGCAAGAACCAAAGCTTTTCCAAAATATCTGACTGGATTATTTTGTGTATTCATGTTTAAATAACTTCATGCTAAATTTCGTGAAGAACTACTGAATCAATTTTGAGAAAATCGGTAGACGAACGAAATAACGGAATAAAGTCCTTTGCAATTACATCGAAGATGAACAGAAAAACATATCTGTTTTTGAAAAGAATTAATGCAAATTTAGTCTCTTTTGCGCACGTCCGGATATGACGGCATTGTAACAGACGCATGATAAACGCTAACTTAAATGTTAGCGTTTATCATGCGTCTGTTACAAAGACGTCATATCCGGACGTGCGCAAATGAGACTAAATTTGCATTAATTTCTAGTTTCTTATGTAGTGATTAACGATGTTTTTTGTGTGTGTGAAATGGGGATATAAAGTTATTGCAACATGAGAAAAGATACCTTATTTCATATTTTCACAACATACAATACATAAGTATATTTCTTTGTTTGGCTACCATAAAACGTACATTAAATTAACACACGGCTTTATTTATATAAGGATACGGCACGTAATCAAAAGAAGGGTAAACAAAAACCACAAACATATGGAGACTCTACCGACAGAACGAGGGACATATAGAAAAACATCACTAAGAAATCATCTTTCACCTGTCGTTCACGTGAAACAGCTGCTACTGTTTAATCTCTGTAAGAAGGCAGTAAAACTAGTCTCCATTTATATTTCAGACTAAAGAGAAAATTTAGAGTTTTCGTTCGCATTGAATATTCGATTCATTTATTGAGTTACGAAAAAACGGATCATGACTATAGTCTTTTTAAAGAAAACAGGTTTCAAGAAATACTTGCTTTTTAAGCGTGACTATTCAAGCATTTATATGAGCGCAAGAAGAATGCCTGTCCCAAGATGGGTAAAATTAATCACCCCCCCCCCCCCCCAATCGAACAGTTTTATGTTCCCTTATGTCTAGAATCCTTATTCTAATTTTGATCAAATTCAATTACATGTTTATTCTAGAAAATTTCTAAAATTTAAGAGGTCAAAATTGTGTCTAATGAATATGGATCAAATTTAATACAAATCTGAAATATTTTAATTTTCAAATGGGAAGTTGTGCCCATATTATGCCCTCTAAAACCCTTTTTCAAATTGCTTTAAAAGAAATTGAAATAAACATTTAATTATCTTCGATTTTTCCGAAATTTTAACAATAAGCATTAGGTATCAATTATTAAAATTTCAGTTTCTTTGTAGTATTTTAAAGAGTTTTAGGGTGAGGCACAATATTGACACAACCTACCATTTGAAAATTAAAATATTTCAGATTTGCATTAAATGAAACAAGATTCCCTGAATTTTAATTTCTGCTTCAGACCCTTCCCTTTTACATTTGAGACATTTTCTAGAATAAAAATAATGTCATGTATTTTGATCAAAATTGGAATAAGGATTCTAGACAAAAGATTTTACGACTGCTAATAATGCAATCTTAGGAAGTGAAACGATTGATATAGTAGTAAAACAAAAAGCAACAAACGCTACAATCACCAATAAAAACAATTGCATAAAAATACACTAAAATATTTAGGTGATAAAAGTCGTACATATTTCCAGGCAAGGCGTCACGGTCCGGAGGTAAAACGCCACACTATAGACATCAATATCGAAGGTTCGATCTTTGTCCAAGTTAGCCATGCTGATGACGGTTGTGAGCCAGAAACACGTGTCCATGTACGTATAAAATTAATAAAAAATATGTATTTACTTGAAATACGTCCTATGGAGTTAAGGGCGACTAATAATACAATCTTCTGCACTTAGGAAGTGAAACGATTGATATAGTAGTAAAATAAAAGGCAACAAATGCTACAATTACCAATAAAACAATTCCATAAAAATACATTAATATATATATATATATATATATATATATATATATATATATATATATGTCAGATTTTCAAAGTCAAATCCAAATAGCAATCCGTCTGACATATAGATACTAGCTTATTCTTTTTACATTTTTCCCTAATGTTGTTATTGATAACAATATATTTTATTTCATGTTAGGTTTATTTTTGTGAAAATACTTATACCGGCTAAGAAAACTGTTAGAGTGGAGACATTTTCCCTTATTCGCCGAAACAGAGCAAATGGAAGTTATTGTGTGGAATTATACTGAGTTATCTTCCTTGTTCTTTAATGGTATATAAATTAACCTATAACTATATAGATAGGAGATTCCACTTGGAAGGGGGTTTCGTATACGAACAATAATGCCTTTTCTATTATCTCTATACGCCCGATCATAGATATACATACAGCTCTCATTATCTAGCTCCTATTATTGATTTGTTTGACATTTTTAATTGCATCTAATTTGATAATTCTACGCAAATAAAATATACAGACATGAAAAGTAAATAGACGGCCTATTATCATTAATAATGAAGACTGCAGTTAGAGGGACCTGTTGGATATAGACATAGAAATATTAATTATTTTCCCTCGCTGATGAATTGGAAAATCACTCGATTAAGAGTGGAAAGTTGAATCTCTAGATTTGCGGCGATTTGACGTTGAAGTCCGCTTTCAGAATCATTTATAATATAGCTTCTTAGAAACTCTAGGAATTCTGAGGCTTCTTTGACTGGTGTCGTACATAAATGGTGATATATGATACATGTATTTATATTTGAAATACAAAAAATGTCCGTTAGCATAAAATATCGATATTTAAAATTTTTCTGCTGCTTTGTGCGACTCCGAGTACTAGCCGTTGGCGAAGGAAGCAGAAACTTTCAACATGTATGAATTATTGTTTTGGTGTGTCTATTTACTTCTTTCATGTATGTGTACTTATTTAGGAATATTACGAGATATATAATTGCAATATACTTTTAATGAAAAAACAAAACAAAAACAAAACAGATAAGTCCTTTATATTTATGTATGCTTCAAGCAGACTCTTACGACGTCGCAAACACATAAAAGTTCTTAATAAATGCCCGCCAGCGATTACAGCATTTGTTTACGTTTACATTTTCTATATTTCCTACAGTGAAATAGATGATTTATTAAGTACTTAAATAATACGTTGGGAAAATAGAAATCTATCATGGAGGGGTCATACGGTATACTGTGAAAATAATTCGAATGCTGCTGCTAATAATAATAACATTATTATTAATAATAATAATAATAATTAATAATAATAATATTATTATTAATAATAATAATAATAATAATAATAATAATAATAATAATAATAATAATAATAATAATATGAAACAGCCTCCAAAAATACAGTTTCATCTTCGCGTCAGCTTTTGTTTGACGTTTTATTTAGAATGACGTGATTAACCTATTATTATTTTTAAAATTACATAGACGACATAAAACGCTAGACTTAAAAAACAAATACAGAAACAAATACTCACGGACAACGCCGGGTTGCGGCAACGAGTATATCTATAAAGTGTGCGTATATGTATATATATATATATATATATATATATATATATATATTCTTATACACACACACACACACACACACACATATATATATATATATATATATATATATATATATATATATATATATATATATATATATAGTGTGTGTGTATACATATATAATATTCGCAAAGGTTTCTTAGGAGGCAAAATATGGACACGACCTTCGATTTGAAAATGAATATATTTCCGATTTGCATGAAAATTGATCCATCGTAATTGGACAGCGATGAGCAACATTTCCTTAATTTCAATTTCTGTATCAGATACCTTTAGCTTAAGCCCCAGATGTTCGACATTTTCCTCGAATCAACGTCGTTTAGCATAATTTGATTAAAATTGAAATAAGGATGACAAACATAACGTTCAGTTACATCTTCATTTTAATCTTTGTAATGGGACATAGAAGTGGTGCAAATCTCTTCGGTGATTGAAGTTTATTATTAACAAGCAGCATATTCGCCATTGAACGGGTATTCTGTTAGTAAAAATAGGCCTGTCTAAAAAGTATCCGACCATTATTTGTTTTCCGTGCGAAATAGAGACGATAGGGCGGCGCCACTCTACACAGTGAACGAAGACATCTTCATGTGCATGTATGAATTTTATCACCGCTTTCCTGAGCGTTAGTCGCTACCTGTCGGTCGCTGAGTAAGGTGCTACACAACATGTTCGTCAAATTACCGATTCTCTCAAGATGAGTGAACGTGTTGAGCAACGGTACTGTATCAAATTTTGTCAAAAGCTTGGTGATTCTCAAAGCCAAACAATTCGTAAGATTCAGCAGGTGTTTGAAGAAGATGCGATGGGTGTAACACAAATTAAGGAGTGGTTCAACCGATTCAAAAATGGGCGTACATCAGTGGAGAGTGACCAGCGTTCTGACAGGCCCCAAACTGCTCGGAGTGCAGCTGTTGTTGAAAGGGTGCGAAATTTGGTGATGGAAGATCATCATTCAACCGTGCGGGAGATCGCCCAAGAGGTCGGAGTGAGTAAAGATTCCGCACATGCAATTTTGCCTGATGATTGTAACATGCATAGTGGCTGCGAAATTTGTACCCAAGTTGTTGCCGCAGGAAGGACTTCCGTTTTCAAGTTGCACAGGACCTTCTGAAAACTGAACAACGTGATAACTGGAGATGAGTCATGGGTGTACGAGTACGACCCAGAAACAAAAAGACAGTCGTCGCAAGGTAAGCATCCCGAGTCTCCAAGGCCAAAAAAGCGCAACAGGTGCGAAGCAAAATCAAGGTGATGCTGACTGTCTTCTTTGATATCCGTGAAATTGTGAATCACGAATACGCACCGGAAGGACAAACAGTGACAAAGGATACTATCAAGATGTTCTCCGGTGTCTCATTGGCGCAGTTCGACGCAAGACACCAGACATGTGAACGGCGAAAAACTGGCAACTGCATCACAACGCCCCCGCACATTCATCCCAATTGATCCAACATTCTTTGGCCAAACATGGAATTCCAATCGTTCACTAACCCTAACCCTACTCTGAAGACATGCCTCCTTGCGACTTCTGGTTGTTTCAAAAATTGCAGACGCCACTGAAAGGTTACCGTTTTGAGACTAAAGAAGAGATAATGTGGAACGCGACGGTGGAGATGAACGTGATTACAAAAGATGACTTCCAGATGTGTTTCTGGTAGCGGATGGATCGGTGGGCTAAGTGTGTGCAAACACAAGGGACCGACTTTGAAGGGGATTAGGGTCCCAACCCCGTCAAGTATTTAAAATATTTTTTCTGGTTTAAGGTCGGATACTTTTTAGACAGAACTCGAATATCAGGTAATCTAATATATATGGTGAAAGTGTGGATCTTTGAATCTTTGGATTTGCTGTGTACGCGTTTATCGAGCCTCAATTTCTGTTTCTGCTCGTATATAAGTGAATCCTGTGTTCGAACTGACAAGCCCAATAGAGGGCGAAATCCGCGTCTAGATTTTCCGGTCTGCGCCTTTCATGGTTTGCGTGGGGATACGGTGTTATGTCTGGTTATGAAAATAATCATATAATATCTCAATATATATATATATATATATATATATATATATATATATATATATATATATATATATATATATATTGGTTGACAAAGGTGATAGCAATTGCTGAAAATTTCCAACTCCGTAATAGAAAAAGAAAAATGTCCAAAACCACCGAACGGATTTAATAAAGAAAACCTTGTGTAAGTGTGTCAAATTAACAGTTGACCTTATTGTGAAAATAATTCTATAATATCTCAATACCTGATTTAGATAATTTATTTTCTATTTATTTTGTTATTCGGTTATTACTTCAGATTTGTATTTGTTGTGTATATAGTTATCCCAAAGTAAAGTATATTCTATGTTTACAGTTGGTTGCTACTTCACTTCTACAGTTTAGTAAGTTTTGGGGATCTTTAAAATGTGAAGCTTCTAATTCAAACATAATCTACACGGGTCGTCTAAATATTTACATGTACTGGCCTATCGTACTATTTTTAACAAAATCATTGGCGAGCGTCCGCTTTTTGGGAGTTCCTAGTAATGGTTCGCTAGTGATGTTTTGAATTGGTGTGTTTTGTTATTCAATGTGCTTTTATGGTTGTTATAACTGGTTTTAAAATATATGGAGGTTATTCCCATATAGTATTTTTGTTATTCGGGTTGTTATTCGGGTTGTTATTCGGGTCGATAAATATTGTGGCCTAGTAAATGATACTTTTGGTTAAGCAGTTATTTTGTAGTTGGCAAAGTTTACGAATTCTACAGTTACATATTTTCCCTTCATTATTAACTTTCTTATTTTTATATTATTATTCTTCTTGGT
>OY744541.1:51363971-51428971 GCA_963556195.1 Sepiola atlantica
AACAACAAAGATTATAGTGTTACCTGTATAATATATTTATTCCATTTATATCTATTCATATATGTATATACGTTCGTCCAAATATTTCGAGGAGAAAAAAAAAACTTTCTCAAAGGTGAAGAATATAATTAATCGCTCGTTCTTTTTCAAGTGAGTCGGAAGTTGTAGCAACCGGAAGTTGTAGTAACCGGAAGTTGTGGTAACGGCTGGACACCACACGAATCAATCACAAATGACGGCAACGTTCGATTGTTCCTTTCCCAATGTTGTTGTTTTGGCTGTTGTTCGCTTCGCGTTTTGCTTTCCTTTATTATTTGTTCCGTGTTGTTTTGTAAAAGTAGTATTTGTGTTTTATTTTATTATTTGCGGCCTCTATTTGAAACATAATTACAAGCCTCGTGTTAATTCAATCATTATAATCTGTAAGCTAACTTCATATGATGAATTAATTTATATGTATTATATATATGTATGTGTGTGTTTCTCTCTATTTTTTATTTTTCTTATGTTTCTGTTTTTGCTGGAGATGGAGCATCCTACCGGATGCCAGACATTCACCGGCTATTTCAGACACTCCAGCCTAGAGATCTTTTAAGATTCTAACCGTCCCTTTAAGTACAATGGTTTGTTTTTCTCTTGAACTCGGTTCACCGGGTATACTCGCCAGATAGCTTTTGAAATTCTTTTTCATTAGTCCTGTTGCTCCTATAATTACTGGTATGATGGAGATTTTCCTAAGATTCCAGTTTCTTTTCATGTCCTACATAAGACCTTGGTATTTCGTAATCTTTTCCCTTTCTGCTCTGTTCAATCCTGCATCATTAGGGACACCGACTTCAACTAGGGTTGCTACTTTCTCTCTTTTGTCCTATATTACGATGTCAGATTTAACAGCTCTGTTTTCTAAATATGTAGCTGTAGGGATTGCATTGTGCTCTGAATTCTAATCTGTTATCGATTTGGGGGCTTAGTCTGACTATTGGTATTGACTCTTTTATTCTAAGGTTGCCGTCATTTCTTTTCTATAACTTCGATATTAAGTGTCTTTATTCGAGGTTTTGCTTTTGCCTAAGTCTTTTTTTAAAGAGAATGCGCGTTCTTTAATACGGATGTGGATCGGACTGGTGGTGCTACAGATGTACAATTGTTTGTATTTAGTGCATCGTAGGCGGTATATTACATACGTACGCTGACATATTTGTGGCTCGAATTGGTCAGTTAGTTATTGTGTAAAGATTGTTGGTTATGTGTGTTGTATAGTAGTTATGTGTCTTCGTAGTGTGGATACGAAGTTGTGTTAGTTACGTATCAAGGCTCTTTCTGCGGATGGCTTTGCGGATCGCGCTTATCTTATCGCCGAAGTGTGCTAACTTCAGAAAGCAGGTGTTAGAGGAGGTTTGACGTATCCGTTTTCGGTTTCTGAGTCCGCTTCAGTGACACTTATATCGCTATAATATCTACTTATCACATCATATATCTATATACATCGTATGTATTTGTTGCAGTATTCATTTCAACGGTGCTTGATATATTAGTAGGCATAACTCGATGAAATCTTACTGAAATTAAACATGCACATCTCTGTGGATCTTTAATACGAACCTTTATACGCCGAAACAGCTGTCTGTGGTTAAACTAAATAAATTTGTTCCACACCCTCGTGGGCTAAGCTCTCTGGTAATGGAGATAACTGGTTTCAACTTAAAATGCATAGCTCTTCGTAAAAGAATTGAGCATACGGGTAGCCTCGTAATTGAGAATATATGAACAATTATACATGTCTCTTAGACGTGGTTAATGGCTGAGTTAGTACGGCGCTTGAGTGCTGAAAATGCATTCAGGTTTTGAATCACAATTTCTAGGCACACTAAAGAGCTAAGATACAGCGAAACAACTGTCTGCGATAAAAATATTTATATATATATATGTAAGACTATACTGCCCCTCTCGCCGACCGCCGCCGACCCCAACGTTGTGTGTGCCGTGGTTTTCTTCTCCTTCGTCTTCTTCTCGTCCTGGCCATGTCTTCTATTTCACTAACGATCGCCGAGAGTTCAAACCACTGGTTTACAAGTTGGGGGAAACAAGACAATGCAAAATCACAAACTCAGATAGATTGTGTATAAGTGTGCATGACACCGTCGCGGACTGTCGAGGCCCCTGTTGTCGTTACTCGAAGTCGTCAGCTCATATTGGGTCTGCTAAGGCTCTGCTCCAATCTGATCGTCTTATCTCTCAGACGCCAACTACCACACTACTGTCGTAAAACTCTCATTGTCGCAAACAACTCTGACTTCCTAAATATATTTAGTCATACCGGAAATCCTATGTCCGATCTTTTGTCTGCTCGGTCACTCCCCAGCTGACTACCCATCCTATTTTCCGATCGCTTTTGTGCAACTTGGTGAATCATTTCATCAGCAGTCCATGGTATCACACACCTCCAATGCCAACTTGTCATTTATTACATTAATTACAAAACAAAAATCATACAATCATATTACATAAATTATACACCATCCATACATTCATTAAGTTAAGAAACGGCAGAGATATGAGAGTCAACCAAAAACAAGAACAACAAAGTAAAAACCGACTGAGTGATCTCTGAACTGGAATCACAAGGGTGAATTTAACCCTTTCGACAGCCAAATGGTATGTGAGTACCCTTAAAAAACAAAGCAATTCCCTTTTTGACAGGCTCCTGTCCATTGGTACATGCTTCCATACCAGAGAGAGGAAATCAACCTCACCCTCCATCGAGGTAGAAGAAAACAAACAGGCGGTTTTAACTCACCTCCTACAGAAGGACTTTTAAGAGACTTTCCACAAAGAAGACTTTCAAATCACCTCTTATATAAAAAGGCATTCCGCCATTTTGCGTTCTCCCCACCCCTTAAAAAAATCAGGAGGACTTTTTTCACCTCCTACCAAAAAGAATTACACCTCTCGTATTACCAGGCATTCCGCCATTTTGCTTTCTCCCCATCCCCTAAAAAAATCAGGAGGACTTTTTTCACCTCCTACCAAAAGGACTACACCTCTCGTATTACCAGGCATTCCGCCATTTTGCTTTCTCCCCACCCCCTAAAAAAATCAGGAGGACTTTTTTCACCTCCTACCAAAAGGACTACACCTCTCGTATTACCAGGCATTCCGCCATTTTGCTTTCTCCCCACCCCCTAAAAAAATCAGGAGAACTTTTTTCACCTCCTACCAAAAGGACTACACCTCTCGTATTACCAGGCATTCCGCCATTTTGCTTTCTCCCCATCCCCTAAAAAAATCAGGAGAACTTTTTTCACCTCCTACCAAAAGGACTACACCTCTCGTATTACCAGGCATTCCGCCATTTTGCTTTCTCCCCATCCCCTAAAAAAATCAGGAGGACTTTTTTCACCTCCTACCAAAAGGACTACACCTCTCGTATTACCAGGCATTCCGCCATTTTGCTTTCTCCCCACCCCCTAAAAAAATCAGGAGGACTTTTTTCACCTCCTACCAAAAGGACTACACCTCTCGTATTACCAGGTATTCTGCCATTTTTTGACAAACAATACACAATTTTACACAAACAAACATGAAATAGTGTCTCTTTGCCAGAACAAATGACATTTTTGATATAAACATACAATATATCTGCCGTTTCTATTTTTAACAACACATAAACAACCATATTAATCAAAACAATAAGACCCACAACCTGTAAGAAATATAACTACAACATAAAACACATATAGATCTCGTTTCTTTTTCATTCTGATTGTCTTTTTATGAGTGAACGGGTTTCTCTCTCTCCGCAAAAATCATCGGCTTACCTCCATTATATTTACGTGTTCCACCACATGTATCGTGGACCACTCTTGATCAAAACATCACATTAAAACGCTAAAATTCCAGCTTATCCCAGCTAACACTATTGCCAATTAGGCCAACTTTATTCCTAACCAATTACACAATCTCCAACTATTAAACTTTACTCCATTCTACTACGCATGCATCCACTTTCCGAAGGCTACCTCATACAGTCTTCTCTACTTTCTATTCCTAAACACATAGTTCTCGGTTGTTCTTCGTCTGACATTGGGTCACAGAACCGACTGCACACCCCGTGCGAGGTGGAGGACATAGTTCCCACTCACGTGGTTCCACTGCGTCATATCCCTATCTAATATTCGAATTCTCGGGGGCCTCTTTTCCCAGCATCCTACAGCAATACATGTCTCATGTTTCACCAAATCCTATGATCAAGTCAATCACCATGATTCAATGCAAATACCCAATGTATTATTCATACCCTTTCCGTTCAATGTTCCTTAACTAACACCCCTTCACCAATACGCGATGCACCACCGGACAATGGAGCGTCACAGACGTCAGATACCTCGTGAAATTTCATTAACAGGTCACATATTACCTAATACTTATTTCATAAAATTTGCTATCTTACTAGTAAACCTACTCTGTGTCCTTTTCTGTCTGTCAACCAGGGAGTTACATTATATTATGGATGCAAAAATATCACAAACACACATCTATATTGCATTTATTTATTTAGATAAAATTTAAAAAACCATGTCAAGTTTCAATGTTCACGTGAAACGCCTACATGAAAATTGGCTGGAAATATAGTCGCTATCTTTATAAACAAAGATGAATATGCTGGCTAAGGAAGAACGATAACTTTCATAATTGTCTAGTTAAAAAAGACATGTTCATTATAAACTTGAGTTATCGTTCTGCCTTAGACAATACATAGTAGAAAGATATATTATAGAATATTAATTTATTAAAAACTTAAAAATAAATAAATATGCAAATGAGCAAAATCGAGATTTGTTTGAGTGAGTTGGAGATGCCTATATATTGGGTATTTCAATATTTTGTTATATCATTAGAATTAAATAATCGTAAAGTGTTTTTGTTGTTAATATAGTTAGGATGGTTGGAAAAAACTTTCGCATTTATTCATATATATATATATATATATATTTTTATCGGCGTAAAACAAATCGCTTCTCATAGTTCGGGGAAGTTACGTCTGAGAAATCCTTAGTGAATTAAAAAAACAAATAACTCCTACTCAGGTTGGGGTTATTTTCATTTATTATTTGTTTGCTTTTTCTCTACTGAGTGGAGGGCGTAGAAGCAAGAAATGAATTTGATACTGCAGCGGCCATCTTTGTAAAATCTAAATTTGTTTATTTGAAATCCCCTTTGATTGTTATTGTTTATTTCTATTTTCATACAGAAATACACGCGTTACAAATTGTTGGTGGTTGCGTTTTATAGCATGTCAACCCTTGGATTATTTTATATCGGAGAAGTTTATTTGATTTATTCTTTGTCAGTTGAGAATTGATTATTATTTCAAGTGTTGCTTCTATTTGTAATCTATCATATAAAGGAAAGTCGTACTTTTTGTGTGTGTCTAGTTAAAAGTCAGAAACTACAAAAGATACTCCCACAAAATTTATATCATTGGATTCAGTATGGCCGTGACGAAGTCATGATAAAACAAATACTGTAATATTCACAACATTGTTGTCACTAGAGACCAAATTATTGCATGGGCGATCAGCAATTTTTTATGTAAGAAAAATTATCTTCTGTTATTATTTCTAACTTTTGTAAATAAAACCTTTGAAAAGAACATTTTATTTAGGTCAAATGCGTCGACTGGTAAATTATCTCTTTCTTTTTTATTATATACAAACAGTGACGGAGGAAAGAGAGATAGAGATAGAGCAAAGAAGACGTCTATATTTTTTTCGATTTAATTAAATATGTTTGTTATTATTATTATTTTTATGATATTTCACCCCAAACAAGGCAGGTCGCCACTGTAGACGTAAGAGGCTACTGAGAATTAGGGAGTAGGTTTTGGGTGTCATCCTAAGTTGGGAGATGTACAGCGAGATGTCTGTTTACATTAGTTTTAAACGTCTGCATGTCGGTACAGTCGGGGAAACAGGGAGCAGGGAGGGAGTTCCAGAGGCCGGCAGCACGAGGAAAGAAGCTGCTGGAGTAGAAGGTTCTCCGGCATCTGGGGACCTCCACACTGAATAGATTTGATCTAGCTGATTGTCGGGTTGTTCTAGTGTATTTGCGTCCGGGGGGAGGGGCACTACAACAGCTAGTTAATCGGAGCACAATCCATTGAAGTATTTGTAAAACAAGCACAAGGATGCAACATTGCGGCGATGGGACAGGGGCTGGAGCTTGGTAGATAGTTAGAGGCCTATTAGGTTGGCGACTCTTTTCTGGGCCTTGTCTAAGAGGAAGAGACAAGTGGATGATGCACCGGCCCAGATGTGACAACAATACTCCATATATGGACGGATGGTGGCTTTGTAGAGATACAGGATAATGTCAGGTGTGAGGAGTTTACTAGCACGGTAGAGGGAGCCCACCTTCTTTGCAGCAGTCTTGGCAATGTCTTCAATGTATTTGTTCCAATTCATGTTACCTGTGCATGTCAGGCCGAGTAGTTTGAATGTTGAACTCTTAGGTAGGGTGTTATTTGCCATGGCAATCGGTGGTTGAAGAGGTTTCTTGTAGTTATTCAAGGAAATGAGCTTTGTCTTTGCGGCATTAAAAGTTACCAACTATTTCTGCCCTCAATGCACTACAGCCTGGAAGCACTTTCTAAAGATTCGGCCAGAGTAGAGCGTGGTGTCGTCAGCAAATATACCTATCTCAGACTCGATGTCATCAGGGAGGTCGTTTATGAAATTCAGGAACAATAAAGGTCCAAGGATCGATCCCTGGGGTACACCAGCATTTATGTCATGTTGCTTAGATGAACGGCCATTGAGAACAACCTTTCGTTTGGTAAGGAAAAATCTAAATTCATTAAATTTCTTTAGTAGTTCATTTAATTTGTCAAAATAGATTGAAAATTAAACTTTTAATCAATTTGAACAATGTTAAGTGTATAATACTTTAATTAAAATGAAAAACAAATAAATTAAAAAGTGGTATACATAAATTACGCCGTCTTTTAAAAAAAAACTGAATTATCGTCTGCTGAAATTAGCAGTCTTTTTTTTCTTTTTACAAGTTTACGCATGAATAAGATAGAGAGAGATAGGGGTGGGAGAAAGAAAGAAAGGAGAAAAGAAAGGGAGGGGTATAAAAGCAAAAAATTGTTTCTATATTTACATGAGATTTGTTTTTTTATGTTGGGAATATTCAACTCCTCCCCAGAACAGGCACTCTGGATGGGACAAACAATATCTGTGTAGTCCCGTCGACACTTCGTCACAACTGAGGGAGGCCAGTTCCTCCTAAGAAAAGATGGGCTAATACGTAATAGAGTGAAATAATACTGTGGCGTCTGCATCCTAGCTGCACGCCCACAAAAGAAAATGTCACAAACTCCTCATATGTTTTTCTTTTTAGATAGACTTTCCATTTATTCTGAAACTATGTTAGCAAGAGTACTTGAATACGTATGGTTCATTTTTATCAAAGTGTGTAACATAACATGGTGGCCTTTCCGTTCACGCCGAACACCCATAAAAATATGTCACGAATACTTCCTAAAGTTTGGGAGATAGACCCTCATAACCATATATGCCATGGAACTAGATTACCCAGTGTATTTGAATACGTATATATGTATATGTACAATAATATCGTGGGGTCTGCATTTGCGCCTGACATTCTTGAGAAAAAGAGACGACTTTCTTACTTGATTTGATTTGATTTATAGATTTCACAGCGGGAAGATTAGACACAAGGTCGGGAAAATATGAATTGAAAAGTTAACGCTCTAGAGGAAGTGAACTCTGGTCGACCAAAAATGGCTGAGCAGCCCCGTCGTCATTCCCTGGTAGGGGCGCCTCAGGGTATTATCAATAAACTAACATCTTCTCAAAGGGTGAGAAGGTAAAGCTGGGAGAGTGGACCTCCTAGAACTGCACAGGACCATAGCTCAGACCGGCAATAACCCTAACCCTAACCCTAACCATAGCTCAGACCGGCAATAACCCTAACCCTAACCCTAACCATAGCTCAGACCGGCAATAACCCTAACCCTAACCCTAACCATAGCTCAGACCGGCAATAACCCTAACCCTAACCCTAACCATAGCTCAGACCGGCAATAACCCTAACCCTAACCCTAACCATAGCTCAGACCGGCAATAACCCTAACCCTAACCCTAACCATAGCTCAGACCGGCAATAACCCTAACCCTAACCCTAACCATAGCTCAGACCGGCAATAACCCTAACCCTAACCCTAACCATAGCTCAGACCGGCAATAACCCTAACCCTAACCCTAACCATAGCTCAGACCGGCAATAACCCTAACCCTAACCCTAACCATAGCTCAGACCGGCAATAACCCTAACCCTAACCCTAACCCTAACCATAGCTCAGACCGGCAATAACCCTAACCCTAACCCTAACCCTAACCATAGCTCAGACCGGCAATAACCCTAACCCTTACCCTAACCATAGCTCAGACCGGCAGAGAACAAGGCCACACCAGCACAGTAGGCCCAAGACTCTGTCGGTCTGATTTTGGTATGAAATAGCCACCACAGAGCGCGGTTGGTAATATGGGGTTCAGCAAAATTACACATGGGTCGCCATTGATTTCCAAGAAACGACGAATGCATTTAAGACTGTAAATTTACCGAAATATTTTTCAATCAATATCATTGTACTTACATCACTCTCATCCAACAGCAATTGCATAAAATGTAAAAGTAAGGATTAAAAAAACGGTATGGTTGTATCATAGGCTAAATAGGAGTTCTTAATACAATCCTCGAGATGATTATGGTCATCTGTATTATTTGGATCACTCGGACGACTGTTCGCATCTTGGATGCTATTCTTACAACTATTCTTCATCCTTCTGCAGGTTGAAGGTTTAATCCTTAGTGCGGACGATACGAAGAATGCAATTACGAATTACTTCCATCCGGTTATGGCTGACGGAACGACGCCAAGCTACCCCTGTGGATTGAATTTATTTATTTAGCGAATGCAAAGTCCTTCAGCCACGCAGTAGCCTCCTGGTTTGCTGTATGGAGGGTGGCTAATCCTCCTCTGAGTCGTTGGAGAGGGCAGACTTCAATGATGTGCTCCATTGTCTGCTTCTCTCCACAAGCACACAGTGGGGATGGGCTGCTGCCTCATCTGTGAAGGCTGGCCAGGCACGGGCCATGTCCAGTCCTGAATCTATTGATGGTTGACCACTCTCTCCTTGGGAGGTCGGTGCCAGGCACTTGTTGGTTAGGGTCTGACGCCAGGTGTTTATTAGGGACCTCCTTGGACGCCCATTCCTTTTTCCAGGCTGATTGGATGGTGAAGTCAGCTGGTGGAATGTTCTTCCAGATGGGGCGTCTGGATGGAAGTCGAGCAGTGGGTGGGTTGAGGATGTCTTGGTGGATTGGTAGATGAGGGGAGTCTTCAACCTTTTGAAGCATCCTTTGAGTGGATGCTGTTCGCCGGATGTGTGGAGGTACAATGTTTGATAGGACGGGGAGCCAGTGGTGTTGAGCGGATTGTCCCGGTTATGATTCTCATTGTTGAGTTGAGCTGGGTGTCTACAAGGTGTGTGTGGGATGACCTGGACCAAACAGGGGCACAATATTCTGCTGCAGAGTAAGCAAGGGCCAATGCAGAGGTGCGTAGCGTGGAAAATGATGCACCCCATTTTGCACCAGACAGCTTGCTGAGCAGGTTGTTCCTGGACTTCACCTTAGCCGCCGTCCCTTTGATATGTTCCTTGAAGGATAGGGTCCTGTCAAGGGTCACTCAAAGGTAGGTTGGATTAGAGGCATGCTTAAGTTGGAGACCGCTCAGGGGGATGTTGAGTTCTCTGGCAGCTTTTGCATTGTGGAGATGGAATACACTGGAGACAGTTTTTGCTGGGCTTGATTTTAAAGGCCAGGTTTTGCAGTACTGGTCCAGTTTAGTGAGGTCTTCAGTGAGAACCCGTTCCAGTTGTTCAAAGTCCGGTGCTTGGCATGCCAGACAGATGTCATCCGCGTAGATGAATTTGCGGGATTTGGTGCTGGGTAGGTCATTTGTGTATACATTGAATAGTGTTGGAGCTAGAACTGAGCCTTGTGGGAGCCCATTTTTCTGTGCTCCCCATGCGCTGGTGTTATGTCCAAGGTGAACTCTGAACCTCCGGTTGGTCAGCAGGGTTTGGATGGCAGTTGTTGCCCAGGTGGGAAGCTCCTTTGTGAGTTTCAGTATGAGGCCTTTGTGCCAGACCGTATCATAGGCGGCTGTGAGGTCGAGGAACACAGTCCCTGTCTTCAGTCTGTTCTCGAAACCATTTTCGATGAAGGTGGTTAGGGCCAATACATGCTCTCCTGTGCTGCGGTCCTTCCGGAAACCTGCCTGACCCACACACAGAATGTCCTCTACTCCTGGGGATATACGTTGGAGTATAAGGCGTTCCAGTATTTTGTAGGGAACACAGAGTAGAGAGATTGGGCGGTAGCTTGCTGGTTGTTTGGGGTCTTTGCCAGGTTTTAATATAGCAATGACTTTTGCTGTTCGTCATTTCCTTGGGATCAGGTTAGTCTGTAGGATCTTGGTGTAGAATTGAGTCAGCCAGGTCAGGGTTTGGGGCCGAGATGTTTCATGAGCTCAGGTGATATGTTGTCATATCCTACTGCCTTCCCACATTTTAGGCCCTGCAGGACTTTCTCCAGTTCTGCATTCTCAATAGGTTCCGGGTTCCTTTCCTCAGTGTGCGCTTTCCGGTGTAATTTGAGCTCAGCTGTAATTGCCCTTCTCGTGTGTTTGCCTTGAGTTGCTTTTGCAATAGACACTAGGTGGGATGCGACTTGGTTAGGTGAGACGGATGGTCGGCTCTGGGTAAGAGGTTTCTGTGCAGCTCCCAAGCGGCGGATGAATGATGGATTGAATAAAAGGGTCCGTTCAAAATTCCATACAGATTCCCGAGTTTGACAGAAAAATTCCAAAGTTCGACAAGATGCACTTGAAGAGGCTTGGAGGTTACATCAATCAAAACGTTGTAAGAATAACATCCAACATGAGAACAGTAGTTCAGAATAATCCAAATAAAACAAATTATCAATCCTCATCTAAAAAATCCCGAAACAGTAATGTAATAAATTCGCTTGGAGTCACTATAGACCAAATTAGTGCATAGAGACAAGAAGTAAAAAATAGTCTCTTTCATTCTTACTGTTCGAAAAACAATGGCTGCCGATTACTTTTTCTATCTCTGCCCTGTTTATTATATTGAAGGAGGTGAAAAAGTTTGCGCACGAAATAGAGAGAGAGGTGGTGGAAGTCGGATGGAAGGGACAATTGAAGAGACAGATAAGATAGTCAAAGAGAGGGAGAAAGCGAGAGAGGACGAAGTCGGGGAGATGTAAAGATAGAGAGATAGTTAATAGAGATGTGGAGAGAGGAGTACAGTCGGGGGTGAGATGTAGAAAAAGAGGTGCAGTCAGAGGTATAGGTAGAGAGGGCGGTAGTTGGACGGAGAGGGAGTGAGAGAGAGGATAAAAGAAAGATGCTACACACACTTTTTCAAAAACTCTTCTATTTTGTAAGCCATGCTCCCAGGCAACGCCGGGTAGCCTTTTTAGTCATAAATAGTTGAAAGAGTTAAATTATCTGCTGAAATTAACATTTCTGCTTAAGGTCATCAAGCGTATATGTGGGTAGCTTTTTGTAGGTCTACGAATCTATATTTTTGATTGGAGGCCGATTTTTTCCCCTATAAATTTGATTATGCTCTTCGGTTTTATAGCTTCAAATAGTTTTTTCATGCTTTTAATCTATCTACTATTAAAATGTTATGGTGTTTGTTGGAGTCCATACGAAAAATAGAAACATTGTGATTGGTTGATAAAAAGGAATGGGCAAAGTACAGAGTTTTTACGATTTCAATACCCGATTCGAATCTCACATAAGTCTAAAGGATTTTTTTTAAAACTGGATACGTGTTTTATAAATTTTAAGAATTAACAAAACACAAAAACATAAAAAAACATTACATAACTAATTTTCTTTATAACGAAGTATTATTTCTTTATAATCGCCAAAAACCTAGACATAAAGTGTATTCGAAATTAGTTCAAAGTGAATTATTTTACTTAAAAACATAATTCATTATGTTTTTTGCCAATAAAAATAATACATAAATATATTCATCGTAGTTACTTACTCTCTTATGCAAATACAGAGTAGCGTATTTTTCCACGTATTTTCACAAATATTTTTCTTCGTACTAACTATAAAGTGGTAGAATCTAGGTAAAGATGGAAATTGACATACCCAGGTACTGTACCAACAATGCTGAAGGGGGGGGGGGTGGGTATAAACTAGTGTTGTAAAATTGTCAAAATCGTGTGCAGGCAAGATGTTTGCATTCGACCCGCCTCTAAAATACTACACATGAACCTAAAACCTAAACTCAGTCAAATAATAACAAAGAAATGGGAACAAATATGGAATGATAATATGAAAAACTAACTCCATTAAATGCAGCCCTTTTTTCTAGAAAGAACCCCTATTTGTAATAATAGCAGAAGAGAAGAGACCACCATGGTCCACTTACGTATAGACTACACCAAATGAACTCATTTCTTCATTCTAAAACAGAAATCTCTACCTAAATGTCCAGGTGGAAATCGAGTTACTCGTGAGTCTGCATACCTCCGATTGACAACGTAAGGATGGGCCAAAATTTTACTTCTCCATATTATATGAAGTATTCCCGATGTTATGCCATGGAAACGTTGATAACTTAAAAGCTATTCATCTGATCATGCGGACATTTCGCATGGTGGTTATTGCCATTAACGAGTATCAGATCCATACATCAAATTTGGAAACATCGGAAGTTGAAATTCCGTCAAAATTTCGACCTTGACCGAACTTTTTAATGTCAAGATCAAAGGTTATATAAGATACAGGACTTCATTGGCTACAATATGGGCCAAGTAGCGAGTCTCTATGATGAACAGAACCAAAATTATCGCAAAAAGTGCGACTTTCACCTTTTCAGTGACCTTGCCTTTTGACCGAGATATCACAAAATTAAATCAATGTTAAGCTAGACCATTACAACTATTTTGACCAAGTTTGGTGGCGATTGGTCAAGCGATGTTGACGTTAGGATGTACACAAACAAACAAACTCGACCGAAAACATCACCTTCCGCCATGGCGGAGGTAATAAAACAGCTTGTCATTAAACAGCTTATTGTTAAAAGCAGTTAGATACATCGTTGCACTTATGCGTCTTCTTCTTTTGTATCTATTGTCATAAAGAGAAGAACCAGTCATGAACTGTCATTATTCTCATTGTTGATTATAGCCACAAAATAAGATATTAAGCCATATCGGTGAAAGTAAACATAGGCTTATTTAAGATGTTGTTACATTTTGATGTGCGAAGATGGGTCACGTGTTACAGAAGATACTAGTTAGATGAGATAGACTGAATAAGCAGTTAGAAGTGAGATCGCGTGGAGCGGGGAAGACCTGTACGGTCCTCTCCCATCATGGCAGAAATCTAATAAAAAGGTGCCAGGATGAACTCTGTGCTTTGATTACCTGGGAAGATGAATTAATAAATTTAATAAAGTGTATGATAAATATTGGATTATTCAGACGACTAAGCTAATCTTAGTTGCTATATTCACAACGTTTCGACCGCTGTAACCTCCAACCTTCTTTAGGTTCATCTTTTCAAATTTGGGTACTTTCTAGTCGGTCTTGGAAATGTGTATGGCGAACTGAACAGAATGTCGAACTAAACCTTTGATTTAATCTTTCTGAGTATCACTAGAAAGAAGAGAAAAAATGGTTGATATACGGTAACTTTTAAATTTATAAATGAAAAACTGTAATTATCTGGCGTTACCCGGGAGTCTTTTTACTTTAATTTCTGTTTCGCTTTTTTTTTTCTTTTTCTTTTTTTCTTTTTAATTGTACATTTTTCTTCGTTTTTTTTACCAAATTATTTTTGTTTTCAAATAGGGTTTTTAAAGTTAAATCTAATTATTATGGTTTGGTTTCGTCATTAAATTATTAATTAAAACAAATTGCTATTAAACTATAACTAATTGTAGGGTAATGTTTTAATGTCCATTTATAAGATTATTGGATATAAAAGTTTCTAAAACTTACAATCTTTTAATATATGAGGATTAATGCTGTAAAATCCTTTCACATTTTTAATGGTCACGAAGTAATTTATTTCCTTTTCAACTATTAGAAAGAAACAGAAATCCATTCTGGTGGATTTAATTTCGTAATTAAATTATATATTTAAATGGTATTTTTAAAAGTTCGTTTTAGTACTTTACGAAATTGCATCTTTTATTTAAATACATAGTCGATTAATAGTAAATAATAAATAGTGTGTAAGCTTGCAGGGCGCATTGATTCCATCTGTCCCCTGAAGAACTACTTCAGCCCCTTTGGGAATCACGGTCGGTTAGCAGAGAAATCTTGGAAAGCAACAAAGAAAGACGCCCCTTTTAACTCTCCTGCCCCGGTCCACTGGACTCCCAAGCATCGACTATCTTCACCTGAATATAACTGCTGACAGACTTTCGACAGCCCAAAGAACTTTCTACTGTTACTTTCCTCACTTGGACACTGTCCAACTTTCTTCCACCTATACTAAACAGGTAATTGAATAAACCCTTTCGTTTATGCCTTTTTGTGCGACTGTTTTCGTTACTTACTAATAATATATAGGAGTTGGTTTTAACACTTTCTGTTAAGAACAGCTCCAATAACGTCGAGGCAAGAAACACACACAGACGCACGAGAAGTGGTCACACAATTTTGTTGATATAGATATAGATAAATTGATGATGAATTTGCAAATGAAATTATCATGCTATCGTTGTCATCACGAATCCGTAATAAGTTGAACACAATTTATATTGCGTTAAGCTACTCATTCTTGGCCTTTTGGCTAAGATCAAAGTGTAGTATCTGTTCCGATGGATACTGCACCCGATAGACTGGTATTGTCTTGGTCTTCAGGGCTTGATTTACGCCGGTCTATGGGTCTGTCCTGTGCAGTTCTAGGAGGTCCACCCTCCCAGGCTTCGCCTCCCCTCTTTGGGGAGGAGTAAGTTTATTGCTTACTACCTGAATCGCCCCTACCGGGGAATGCCGACGGGGCTGCCCAGGCAATTTTTAAACCCCACTTTCCCGACCCGACCATGGGTCACATCTTATTTGTGGGAGTAATATAAAAACTGGCCTTGTGCCTAACTCCTGGAGAGGAGTGAATCAATACTCATGGATTCGTTTACATATATATCGACGATAAATGATAGCTAGTCAAATGATATATAGTGATCATGGCTTGATTGAATTAAATGGTGGTGGGAAGAGGCACTTTCTTGCGCCTGTTCGAAGGAGGACCGCCTTCAACGCCGCTCCCTGTTGTCGTACTGATATTAGAGTAAGAGCCATAGCCAACCAACAGCTGCTCGTAATTGAATCAAGTCGATGTTGCTTGCTCTCTCTCTCTCTCTCTCTCTCTCTCTCTCTCTCTCTCTCTCTCTCTCTCTCTCTCTCATTTTAGTATCTTATTCATCTCTTTTCGTAATTAATTATCCATGGCAACATTTGCTCATTTTTCTCCGACTTCACAGCAAGAGCCAATCGCCAACGATATCAATCAGAAATGAAAATGTGATATCCGAGGGAAAAAGGAAAAGAAAACACGTGCTTCTAAACGGAATACAGAAAGTTAACAAAAAACAAAAGAAATCCATGCAATAAAAAGATGCCTTTTTTTTTCGTCTCAACTAACTAGTATCTGTATAAAATTGAAACAGAAGAGATACACACACATACACACATAAACTATATATACAGTCATCCATAGACAGCTGTTTCGTCATCTACGATTCCTCAGTGTGGCTAGACGTAGTAAGTGTATACACGCCGAGATTCGTAACTCGAACGACCGGTCACATCAAAATGTGGTTAGTAGCCAAGCAATCACCTAAACTACTGCGCCAACAAATCTACCACTGACAGTATGAGAAATTCTAGCGCTAGATGATCTCCTATTCAGTAACATCAGAAATCTATTCTATACAGAAGATTATTACTTGAACAACAGACTAGTAGAAAAAAGAACACAAATATATCTATAAAGCAGGACCGATATTTCGGTTGATTCAGACGACCTAATCTTTGGTGTAGAAAAGTCTTTAATGTAAAGAACAGAAGCCTTATATACAGCGAAACGTATAAGGTGCTTCAGGGAGGAGGGGTGTAGTATAAATTCAAGGAAGACAGGTAGATGGAGAGAGTTAAATACGAGTATGTGAGACGAAGAGAGAGTGGGGCAGATAGGTGGGTGTTGCGAGGGGAATCGTGTGTCGAATATGTAAAGAGGAGAGGCGAAAAATGTGTGAGACAAATAAGTGGATGTTTGTGTGAGCGTTGGGAGGGGTAGTGGGTCGAGTATGTGAGAAGAGGAGGAGGCGATGAGAGACGTAAGATGTGGGGCGCGATGGAAAAATAAAAGCATGTTGGAGAAGATTGAAATTCATCCATTATCAAATTTAGTCAATTTTGGCTCCACGACGATCTTTTTAACCGTGACTTTACTTTGTATATAAATAAATGTCTAGAATCTTCCCACGAGAAAATTAAAAATAATGAAATACAGAAATTTGTGACTTACTGTTTTATTGATGAGTCTCGGTCCGAATCTTGGTTGGGCATTAGAAGCAAGTATATGTACATTCTTTTTAATTTTGTTAAGGATTAAAAATTTTCAGTGACCCTATCACCTTTATCAATGAAGAACGGAATGGGCGCCGATGTAAGCCCTTTTCTATTCCGGTTATTTTTCTCCCTTGTAATTATTGATCCGAGTAGAAATTTGATATACAAGTAAAAAAACAAAAACAGTAGAGTCCCAACGGTTTTTAATTTCAAGCAAAATACATACAAACTCTTTCGCTAATAAATGATTTCAAACACCTTAAAATATACCCTGGAATTAGTTCCCTTTTTAACATGCCACCCACCAATGCTAGAAGACAAACACCAAATCTATTCCTCCATCACCTAACCCAACTTTTAATAAAAGATCAAACTCCCCTTAACCTTACTTGTTATAGCCCCAACGTCATCCGTTGCATGATTCCACCGATTGCAATAGGGGGCATATATTGGGAGTTCCGCTAGAGATGTAACAACCATAAAAATGCGATCAGTGACAACTCGGTTCATTCACGGCTTACTACAAGTCACCAAACCACAAAATAGACAACATAAAATCAATTCTATTACTCACAGACTTTAGTTCCACACAACAGAGCGGAAATAAAACGAAACTAAATATACACACATTACACACACTAACGGCATTAATTCAGATATAGGAATGCTACGTCATTATAATTTTTTCAACAGCCCTCCCCCCCCCCGATCAACAAATCCGTAAAACAGTTGAAACGCATGTACAAGTTTTGAACAGTTGGACACATTTTGAACAAAAAACACGTGTTTGTAATTAACGTACGAGATTCTACTAAACTCAATAATTACAAGCAAGAAAAATTACCTGGACAAAAAAGAACTTACATCGACTCTCATTCAATTCTTGAAAGTGATAGAATCACCGAAAATGTTCAATCCTTAATAAATATATATATATATATATATATATGTGTGTGTGTGTGTGTGTGTATAAACAATAGTTTTTAAATAAAAGCTTATTATTATTACCTACAGACACCGGTGTTTCATGCTTATGCAGTCTTAAGTGTAGAAAATGTTCATTCTTGCCGGTCGAAGGATTCGAACCCAGTTGCAAAGTCACCTTTGACTCGCAGCCTGATATTCAACCCCTATGCCAACATCAATTAACATTGGAATGAAGAGAATTTAAACTCTATGAATGTCAAATCAGCTAGCATATACAGTAAGTCGGAGAGTGTTTAACAACAGAGGCTGGAAGATCGCGTTATGCCTAGTGTGACTGCTTATTTTAAAATTCTCCTAAAGGCCCGATCCTTGTATTTAACAGGGTGATAACAATATTTTTAAAATAAATATTTATTATTATTACCTGCAGATACCGGCGTGGCATGCAATCTTCAGTGTACGAGATGTTAATTCTTGCCGGTCGAAGCATTTGAACCCAGTTACAAAGTCACCTTTGACTCGCAGCCTGAAAATCTACCCCTAGGCCAACATCAATTGTATATATATATATATATATATATATATATATATATATATATATATATAGAGAGAGAGAGAGAGAGAGAGAGAGAGAGAGATGAATGAATGCGATTTTTTTCATTTATCCCAACTAGATTCATATCAAAACGCATTAAGCTTATTTAATTCAATTTTACATTTAAATATTTTCAAACACATTATATGTACCCAATAGAACGCTGCCAAAATACACTCACTAAGATGCTTCATTTGAATAATAATTTTATAAACACTCTCAAATAAATTAATATTCTGCACAATTCATTTCTATTTTTGTATTCCATTTTCCTATTAATATTAATATTATTAGTAGTAGTATTAATTGCAATGAAGTAACCATTTTAAATGACTCAGGAATATATAATTGCTTTATTTGACAAATTGACGTTCCGCATTTGTCGATTGTCAAGAATAACTAAGGTGTGCAAAAAACAAATAGTAAACAAATAAAAGTCATTTTTCTACCTACCTGTCTAATTTATTTTTTTTGGGGGGGGAGGGGTAAAATACTTTAAAGCGTTTGTTTTTAATTTAAATTGAAAGACAAAGATGGCTGACAGTCCTTCGCCGATCGTCTATGAACTCTGATGATTTTGTTTGTATTCTTTTCCCTTCAATTAGGTAGAAAAGTAAATTTTAATGCGTTTGGTACAGTTGTTTGGTTACTATTTGTTTGTTACTTCACCCACAAAATTGAACAACAAACTTCGAAGATATCCGCATGCGTCATCTTGAAAATAGAACTGTAACGCGATCGGATTTGGGCGAATTAGTAAAATGCAGTAAAAACACTTAAAAAAAACTATAAAACACAAAAGCATAGGCAGGCAGGTAGAAAAGTAACTTTATTGCCTTTGGTAACAGTTATTTGTTGATTATTTGTTTTGTTGTTTCACCCCTTGTTTCCTCTTGATTATTCTTGACAATCGCCCTGATTTTTCGTTTGATCCCTTCATTATGGGGAATTCATGTTTATACTTATACAAAATCAAATTTCACCATTGGAATATATCAAATAACACCATGACAATAATCTTTTTGTTGTTTTTCTTCAAATTATAAAAATGTGAAAGGAATAATTTTTCTTTGTTTTTTTGTAGATAAGACTACAGCTAAATTAATTGCTACCCGGAGGAGAGGGGGCGGTTAGTTTTTGCTAGTGTATATATATATATATATATATATATATATATATATATATATTATTTCATGTTGACACATATAATATTATACAGTGATTTATTGCGTATAAGTTTCCAGTATTTGCTTCAACAGTACTCAATACATGAACCGAGCTTAGTAGTAAAGTATCAAAAAATATTTATGGCAATTAGCTACACAGCGGAATCCGCATTTCATCACCGCAGGAAAACATTGATTTGTCTGCGACGATGGTTTGTTGGCCCGTATGTGGCCATTCATCAGGGGATTATGAGTGTGTGTGTTTTGTCTTCCTAGGTGATTTAAAAATGCCTATGTTTGTGTAATTGCTGTCTGGCGCGGTTATCTTGACAGGGATAGAGTGGGCATGTTGGCTGGCGTATGACACGTGTTTGCTCGTTTGTCTGGGCGTTAATGGGTGGCTGTATTAATTGTGGGAGTGGTATTTGAAGCGATCTTAATTCTTTTTAAATAACACTTGTCCAATTTTTTGTGTTTATTATTCTATGCTAGCGTAATTTTAAGATTCAGGGTATATATATATATATATATATATATATATATATATATATATATATATATATATATATATATATATGTGTGTGTGTGTGTGTGTGTGTGTGTGTGTGTGTGTGTGTGTGTGTGTGTGTGTGTGTGTGCTTGTAATGATATAAAAACAATTATTTTATATAGTTCAGATCGATTCTGATAGGAATCAAATTCCAAAGTAAAATGGAGCTCAATATTTCCTTGCTCTGAAATTAACATTAAATCGCAGTATGTTTATATATATATATATATATATATATATATATATATATATATATATATATATATATAATCCATGTAAGGTAAACATCCACGGGATTAAAATCCAAAGAATTTCAACCGGGCTTATAGAGAGTGCTAAATATCAAATATAGCTTATATATATATGATTATTTTTATTTATACATACATGTACATAATCTGCGACACCGAAAATGAAAATCTGATCCTTCCCTTTAGTCATATTTAGAAGGATCAGATTTTCATTCTGCCTGATGAGATCTCAGTTTCTAGCAGCTGTTGATCGATAACATCGACATGCCAGTGTCGCAGATTGTGTACATGTCTGTATAAATAAAAATAATCATATATATATATATATATATATATATATATATATATATATATATATATTATTAAATAATTATTTGTAGCCCCTATTTCGGCCGAGCCCTCTATTGAGAAGTAATAATGCAGCCGTCAAATCATAGCTATAAATAAATGCACGTTCCTACATGTTTAACATTGTAAGACGGCCGACTATCGTTGCCTTCTTGGCATTAATAGGATTAATTTATCACTAATTAATATAGTCATTCAAAATGGCGGTATTGGTTAAGGCGTCGGGATTTGGAGTTAAAGGTGACTCTTGTTCCGGGGTTCGTGTGACCGGTTCCAATAATTATCTATACACTGATGATTCCGAAAGGTTGAAACGTATACGTCTGTAGATAATTAAATATTTATATATATTAGCGGGATCCACGTCGTGGCGTTGGTCGGAGAAATTGAAACACGCAAGTAATTTCTGCTCCCATCACTAGACTTTATTTTATGAGACTTGTTAACTTTCTATAAGTATATATGTTCAAGTTATAAAGAAAAAGAAAGTTGAACGTTTTAGTTCATGTTTATAAGTCCGATAAAGTTACTAATTTTATCTCTGTCTATTCCATTCATTTTATTTTGTAATTAAAACGTTTCAAATTGAATAACCGGTTTGTGTACGTTCTCGGCGTCAATAAGCTGGATGGATAACTTGAGATGCCGAAAGCGTACGCACGATAACAGCAGGTACATACAACAAATGTATTAAGGTGTTTTCTATTTCACAATGGAAAATGGGGTTGTATTAATGTATTACCCGATGATATGTCTTTTTTTTGTTGTTGTTGCTGCTCATGATCCCCTTTTCCATTTCACGTTTTATGGTGAAGTCCCCTGCTCATGTTTTACGACTGATATGGATGGGATCCCTTTGGTATTTTGTGAATTTTCCAACAGCGAAATCGTCTTATACAAGTTCCACGTCTGCAATATGTAGATTAAGTTAGTATCCCAAGGATTCAAACCTCTTGGGGGCCATATATTTGTTTTAGGACAGTACCGCTGTCACTAGGAATACGGAAAAACGGAGATGCTTCTGTATTGTTATCAGTGAGGGCTGTTTCTGTAGATTGCATTTCTTGTGAGTAGCCTATATAAATTGATTTTGTCTTTTTTCGCTTGCATTATATTATTAATGTTGAATACATACATATTTTGTTTCCTCTCCATATATAAATGACTAAAAGCTTTTTAAATCTCTCTCATATATATATATATATATATATATATATATATATATATATATATATATATATATATATATCGTTGTTGCTGAATGTCAAATATAACAATTGTGTGCCTTTCCCAGTTTGTTGTCGCTGGTATTTTCTGGCCGGTCTTGTCTGTTGGTTTATTTACGTATGAAGCCGAGAATGTATGGAAAATGAAGGAGAAGACTTACTATTCAAAACCTATGCCTGTTAATATTTACTGGCTCGTTTGGGTATCTCAGATTACGTCTACTCTCAAATTGGCTGAAACCGTTATGCATAAAACTAGAGACAACAACTCGCTCTGCGTTTAACTTTTAACCTCTTTTTACACAACGAAGCAGCAGGTGTAAGAAAATGCTTCACTCTGCACTGCGACGCCATCTAGCTTTGAGGGGGTGGGGGTGATGGCATTTACTTTTTTTTTCTTTACTATGAACGTTTTGGTGTTTCGTTTCAATTCGGGACAGGAGGCGTGCTTGTCATACAATCCAGTTCTCAATTTTTTCTCATTTAAATTTGACGCTGTATATCATCAATAAACGAACAGATGAAATCCAATCGTATAGTCGTATATATATCGACGGGAGAGTCTATCATATATATATATATATATATATATATATATATATATATATATATATATATATATATATATATATATATATATATATATATATATATATATATGTTTATATATCTATCTATCTATATATACATATATAAATTGTAGTTTGCTTGAAGCATTGCTGGTAAATATAAGTGTAAGTTTGAAATCCGAGGCAGGAGCAATGTGAAATATCAACCGTAACTGGAACAGATGAACAAAAATAAATGAGAAGAGAAAATAGGAATGGAATCTCAAATCAATTTATTAATATTTCACGTAAAACAGATTAAATACCAGAACAGTAAATAAAAAACCGGTTACTGTCAGGCAATTAAAAGTTCCGGAATAAACTTAAATTTTCGAGAGCGTTCCTCTCATTATCAAAAGACAAAAAAAAATATGACCAAGTGGTCGAAAAAACAAGGTGGACTAATGGGATCAACTGTTGACGAAATACCGCAGAGAATTGAACGCTATATATATATATATATATATATATATATATATATATATATATATATATATATGCAAGGGGTCGTTTTGACGCTGTATCTTATCAATAAGTGGCAGATGAAATGTAATTGTATAGTCGTAAATAATTCATATGTATATCTCTCTATACATATAAATCTATATATATATATATATATATATATATATATATATATATATATATATATAATTAGATAACTTTTACTACAGTAAGAAACGTCATTGAAATGATAAACTTCGAAAATTTAGAAACCAGACAACTTTTGTCAAATAAATGAAATATTTATTAAATCATTTTTAAACACAATTTTGCGTCAAGTTTTCTGATTTCTAAATTTACTAAAGTTCATATATATATATATATATATATATATATATATATATATATATATATATATATATATATTAATTTCTTGTATACATATATTTATATTAATTTCTTGTATATATATATATATATATATATATATATATATATATTAATTTCTTGCATATATATATTAATATTTGTATATATATTAATATTTATATATATATTAATATTTATATATATATTAATATTTATATATATATATTTATATATATTAATATTTATATATATATCTATACATATATATATGGGAAAATGAAAAAGGAAAACCAAAAAATGGATGTTTTTTATGTGTATATCAACGTTTCGTCTTTATTTATAAGACTTCATCAGGATGATGATATAGAGAAAAAATGTCATGCAAGTACAGATACATGTAGGGTAGACATATTGGGAGGGAAAATAAAATGAAATAATGGCCACTACTGGGTGGATGTCCGTACTTGTTGGAGAATAAAAATGAATGTTGAAAAAAATGAGTGGGGAAAAATGGAAGGATGGGGTGAGCAAGGACTACTGTGGCTGGTGGTAACACTGCAGTCCAAATAAACTTTCTCATGTTCCAAATATTTCAAATATTCCATACCCACCCTTTCAATCACCGCCCTCCTCCACCCCTCCAATCCCTCACTCATTGCTATCATTTTCCAAATATTTCAAATATTTCACACCCTATCACAACAAATCCTCCCTCTCCCCCTCTCAACTATTTTCTCCCATACCCCTTTCTTAAATTCCCTCATTTTCTCAAAACGCTCTCTAAGACCATAACTTTCGCCCATCCACCAAAATCACAGCCCCCTCCCTCTCTACCCATCCTCCTTTCCCTGCATACACCCCCCATACACAAACATTCCAACTTACTTTTCCCCTTCATTCTTGACCGCAGCCATCTGGTCAAACACCTCCCTCCCCCCTCTTCCTCCACTCCCTCTCTGCCATCCACTTTACCCCTGTTCACCCCCCACCTCTTTCTCTTACCACCAGCCACAGTAGTCCTTGCTCACCCCATCCTTCTATTTTTTCCCCACTCATTTTTTTCAACATTCATTTTTATTCTCCAACAAGTACGGACGTCCACCCAGTAGTGGCCATTATTTCATTTTATTTTTCCTCCCAATATGTCTACCCTACATGTATCTGTACTTGCATGACATTTTTTCTCTATATCATCATCCTGATGAAGTCTTATAAATAAAGACGAAACGTTGATGTACACATAAAAAACATCCATTTTTTGGTTTTCCTTTTTCATTTTCCCATCACGTCGGATTACCTTCATCCTTCTCTTCCCATATATATATATATATATATATATATATATATATATATATATATATATATATATATATATATATATATATATATATATATATATATGTATATATATATATATATATATATATACAAAAGGTCGTTTAATTTATTGATATTAGATTTATCTTTTATCTATTTCATGAGAAAACAAGGACATAAGTCAGTCGTGAGATCGTATACATCCGCCTGACAGCGTAAGGATGTGTCAAAGTCGTATCTGGGCTCGACTTCCCTATATTGTTTTAAATATTACCAAAGCTATGGAAACGATGATAACTCAACAACTATCCATCTGATCAGTCTTAAATTGGGCATGGTGATTACTCTCATCAAAGAGCATTAAATTCATATATAAACAGTGGAAAAATTGGAAATTGTAATTCTGTCAAAATTTCGATCATGACCAAACTTTTCAATGTCAATGTCAAAGGTCACGATCAGATCAGATGCGAGACTTTATTGGCGATTATATTGGCTAAATATTAAGACTTGACAATCAACAAAGCCGAAGTTATCATCAAAAATCCCACTTTGACCTTTTTCTGTGATATTGACCAAAATATTCCTTACATGAAATCAGTTCTAAGTTAGACTATGGCCGATATTTTGACCAATTGTTGTGACGACTGGTCAAGCGGTTTGAACGTTAGGCTGTACACAAACAAACAAACAAACATATTGACAAACCAACTCGACAGAAAACATAACCTCTTTGGCGTAGGTAAATATGTCTGATGTCTATCCGATCTGAACAGTGCGCTTACATGCAGTTGAGTTAAAAACATTCTCAATCTCTTTATGCTCCTCAGACATCAGTGATTGACCGTTTTTCTTTGTGAGGGGCTGGGCTTTTAATATATGCACCCTCCTCATTCTTCCTGTCTCCATCCTTGTACAATTTTCAGCAATTTATTTTTGTTGTTTTGTGTTTTTTATTACTAAGGATTCACCAAGTATCAAGGATAAAACCATTTGAGGATAACGGGTTAATGAGATGGATAGGTTGACCGTCGAATGATGATCAATACTACAGAGAGATTTGAAAATATCCGCATAACACCCACTCGCAACAATAGTTGACCAAGAAAACAGCAACTATCTCCCCTTTGCCAGAAACATCACTCCTGGACTATAAGGTCTAAAGGACAACATAGGGGAAAACGAGAGTTACAAGATGTGGAAAATAAATCGAAGATTTACTTTCTAGTCTCCATCAGTATGAAGTATGTTTTAGCGATGCTGGGTTTCCACACACTCACATCATCGACAAGCCCAGACCTGTCGGATGCAAGTGTACGATATCAAATAATATTAGACTCTTTAATAAAAGTTGGGAATCGGAGTCAGAAGTCGAGTCTGTCGTTTTTAGTTGCTTTTTACCTAGCTCCAAAGTCGGATTCTTGTCAGTCGACTCCCCATCAGTTTCTAAACGGAAGCAATTTAAAGTTTATGAAGTTTTTGTCCTTAGAAACTGATTTTTGAAGTAAATAGCGAAGTTTTGTTTTTTAATAACAAATAAGTTATAAAAAGATTTGTAAATAAAATTATGTATTTGTTAAATCTTATTTCATTTGTTGCTTACAGAAAAAAAAGGACAAAAACTTCATAAACTTTAAATTGCTTCCGTTTAGAAACTGATTTTTGAAGTCTAACTCCGCCCTCGTCGGGAGGCAAAACGAAAGATTACAAGTCAGCCGATTTTTTAAAAAGCGTATATATTTCGTTTATTTATTAAAATAACTTGCGTAATTATCCGTTTTGCCTCCTCATGCTAGGAGCAATGTGTAGTATGGAAAAATCCTTCTAAACTGAGGTAAGATCCAGAGTGCCCCTTTTTGGGAAGCTTGATTTTTCCCTACAAAACGAAAGATTACTTAAGTACGGTGATAAATATTTCATACCCCCCCCCCATTTCTGCCCTCGTGGGGAGGCAAGTAAATAGTGACACAAAAACATGTTTTAAAAGAAAACATGTTAATATTTTATTTGTTTTATTTATGGACTCTCTGCCTTAAAATAAATATTAACATGTTAAAAGAAAAAAAAATTCCGAAATATACTGCATTTATTAAAATAATAAAAGATTTATTTACAAGTGTTTTGTAAATAGAGACCACGCGTATTGCGAGGTCAACCGGTGATTCCAAAATATGTCCCGCGTCTTGTGTTAATGATCTGGGGTCCCTATTGTTGTCTTGGTCCGAAAAAAGAATAGTTTTAAAAAAATGTGCATGACATCTACTTTTAGCATCTCTCTCCCTCCCTCTCTCTCTCCCTCTCGCTCTCTCTCTCCCTCTCTCTCTTCCTCTTTCTCTCTTATACATAGAAATATATAAACAAATACACATACCTAACTTTATATAAATAGCGATATAAATGTTATTTTTTCATTTGACCTTTATGGCCCGTGGGACTCATCCATGGAATCCTAAGTGGTCTATGGGCCTCAGGTTAAGAAACCCTACTTCATGTGTCGTTGCATATTATTCTCATTATTTTTTTTTTACATCTAAACACGTTGTAAATGTTCCACTTTTTACCAGTTATAAACATGGGAAATAATATAGGGTTGGGGTGTTAGGGTGTCGGGGTGTCGGAGCATGGCCGCCATGAAAAGTAACTACAAACACCAAAGAAGTTGACTAAAATAATTTTTTCCTCGTTATTGAATATTCTGCTCAATCATATCAAACCAGCTGTATCTAATCGGCGTTGCTCAGAAGTCGTTTTACTTTCACTTTTGTTTCACTAATTGATGCCTACCCGTTTTTGGTTTTTGCCCGTACTCTTAATTTCTTGCAAGAAAACATTTACATTTTTCAAAATATAATTCAAAGAAGGAATATATGTAATTAAAAACTCGGGGTTGCAATCAAATCGATAAGACGTCTTATAGAATGTTAAAATTTAAATCCCATAAATACTTTCGAGTTTTATTCATTTAACGACGAAATGGTACAAAATGATTACTATTTTTAACAGTTGTTGCATGCTGGTCTTTTTTCTCTTTAATAAAATTGGATGTTTGTTAAGTTCAATTGAAATACCTACAGTGTTGTTTAATTGTTTTACATTAATTGAATAAACCTGTGTAACATTAACTTTGCGATAATCATATTTCGTTCTTGTTAGCTCCTTACACCAAGTGGCTTCCTACATTGTCTGGAGCGATTTCCATAAAAAAGAAAACATACTGAAAATGTAAAAAGTTACTTTTGAATGTGAATTGCAACGGACAGCCGATAACGTCTGACACTTTTATTATACAGAAAGAAGCTTCAAAGTTCAACAAGTCATTTAAATTGTTATGTAAATTGAACCTGATATTATTAAATGAGGGTGTCCATGTTTTCGTTGAATGGCGAACGTATTATTAGCGCTGATCAAGAGATCCGTGAATAGAAGGTGATATTCCTGCTTTTGATGGGCATTGTTGGTGAGCCCCGTCGTTTGAAACTACTTATTACATCTGATGGGCGGCAACAAACAGCGTCTAGCCCTAGAAAACAAGTTTAGGTGACATTAGGAAACTGAAGCGAAAATATCGTACACAAGTCGCAACTATCCGGCATTGCCTGGGATGAAGTAAAATCATTTTAGTATTTTCATTTTTATTTGTTTGCACATTTTAAAACTTATACAGAAAAAGAAATAACATTTTAGTCATAGGGGAGACAACTTTTAATGTTTCGGAATATTTTAGATAGCGATTGATAATTTGTATTATTTAGAATATTCAAACTACTGTTACATCAGCCGAAACGTTGTGAGAATAACATCCAAGATGAGAACAATAGTCCGAATAATCCAAATAATACAAGCGCTTATTCTTCAATTTAAAATATATAGTTATTCCCCTAGCTGATTTTGATGTTTCATATTATCAGTCGTCTGAGCCGGACTAAGTAATTTTTAAATAAATTGTAGCGAAATGTGTTATTATATTTCATTGTTTTGCATTGTTGTACCAGCAATAACAAATAAAAATTGGGTCGTCAGAAGCAGTGTTTGATTTTTTAGCTTAAATTTTGTTTGGGTGTGACTTTGAAAATCCGACAAGATAACTTGATGTTGGGTACGATATTTCTCTTTAAACGACTGTTTCAATTTAAGAAACAGAAGTTTCATATTACAATGATATTTTTCGCCAGTTTCGTAACAATGTTGGCTCAGTATATTCACGAGTTATGCCTCTTGAATCAATTTCAAGTCATCTCCCCTAAACTACACCGACCATAAGTGAGATATCAATCTTCATTTTTAAAGTACGAAAAAGACTCGAACATATGTAGTGCGTGATTGGAAATCGAGGTGTAGTCTCTTTCCGGAATTGAGATAAAGGCTGGCCAGATGTGATTGGCCCAACTCTCCATTTTTACATGGTTACATACCGCTCACGCGGTGTTGTCAGAATTAGCTTCTAAACAGTTGAGACGAGACTTCCAGACAGCTAGTCATTTCAGCATAGCACAAAGTAAGTTGTAGTTTATTTTACATTGCCGAACACATTCTCCGTGCGACCCCTACAATACATGCGTATCTCGATTGTGTCTAGTGACTGTTACCTTAGTAATTATGTCTGTTAAATTGCACCCCTTTTTATGTATCATGTTTTATTATGTTCCTCACACAAACCTACTCTGTGATAAAACAAATGTATGCAAATGCAGTCGTCTCTTGATTATTACCGTTTTCTTCCACGTTGTCTTTTCCCGTTTATTTCCGACCCTCGTGTGTACCCAAGAAATACTTATCCAATATGGCGGCACCCGTGACGGAGATGGGGTGTCGTATAATGAAAACAAAATGAGAACGTATAAAATGGGATGTCTCATTGTCGAATATACCAATTAGTGTGAATCCTCGCATCAATTGATACCCGCCTTGCGATATCACTGGTGTACGTGGTTGGCCAAATGGATACTGCCACAGATTGTAGAACCGGCTATGCTGAGTTCAAATCCTAGAAGATCTATTTTTATTGACGCGCTAGTATTGGTGTGAAAAGAGTGAACTCGCAATTTGCCGCCAAAAATAACAACTTGCCTTCAAACAGTTTACAATGAATTGTTTAGAAGTTTTACCAAATATTTTCAACATTATATAACTCAAAAAAGGTTGATTTGTCCTGAAACAGATTTTCAAAAAGAACTTTCTCTTTGTGAAATACGTTGCCACGGGACTGATTCTCTACATACTACAACATGGTCGTCTTCAGATCAAATGTCAACAAATACTTGCCATAAAGCGTCCTTGTAAGTGATCAAGTTTTGTTCATTTCATTCATTATTTTCAATGTTCTCAACATTTTCATTATTCAACTGACAATCCACGCATCTAATTAACCCTTATCCTCGAGTGGCTTTTGACCTTGATAAGTGGTGATTCATTCTTCTTCTTCTTTCTTCATCCATCAATTGATGGTGAAGCATTCACGAAGTTCGCGCGCCATGATGCTCGCTCATTCATTGCGGTCAGAAGCTAATTAGTAAAAGCAAATCTTATTTATATCTCGCCGTGTGTGTGACCTTTACGATTCATGAGTAGAAGCTAAAAATGGTCAAAATGATTCGTGACGGTCTACCATTCGGCCAGCATTTCTCCCGCCATTACACTGATAAAGGGGAAAGTCACGTCCAACGCGTGAAGCAAAGAGAGAGAGAGAGAGAGAGAGAGAAGGATTTAACCGTTCGTTCTGCCCGTCCTCTCGAAAGATTTTCCCTCTCCAACCTGCCTTGCGTTACATGTTGCCCTCGCACGAGGAGGATGGGGGGGGGGTTAAATGCTGTATTCAATTATTACATAGGTGCATTGTGTTTTTACAGTTTCAGCTTTGAACTTTATTATCCTTCGAACAATGACTTTTCAAATCTGAGATTCCATCCTCAGATGAGACGTTCCTGATATCTTCAGATGAATCCATTTTAATAGCATCAGGTATTAAAGTTCAAACAGCAATAAAATTATGAAACAGAAAACGCTTGCGCATACAGTTGAGTACTTGTAAACGATGTAATACCCAAATGCACGGCCTTTTATTTTTGTATTACGAGGTGGTGGTGGTGGTGGTGGTGGTGGTGGTGGTGGTGGTGGTGAGCAGGTGGACGTCATCTGGAAACCAGCTGAGACTTTTGGCGAATTGTAACACCTTTGATCATTCTTTTATACCGAAGCAGTCGATAAATCAACGATACCCAAGTGGCATTATAGCTAATTTCACTGCTCATCTTACATACACCACCTCTACCCCTTCTTACTACTACTACTACTACTACTACTACTACTACTACTACTACTACTACTACTACTACTACCCCCACACCCACCCCACTGCGAGGGCTGCTGCTGTTATGATTACTGCAGCAGCTGCTACCACACCGACTGATAAACTGTATAAATACTCAAGGCAGGTGCCCAAATTCAGGGACTACGTATCGACCCTTGTGAGTCAAGTCGGGACAATCAGGTTAGCGTCGCACTTGTTGCTAAGAGCAACTTCACCTTTCCTTCTGCTTTGTTCTTTTTACCCCCCCCCTACCCCCCCCCCCTCTCTCTCTCTCTCTCTCTCTCTCTCTCTCTCTCTCTCTCTCTCTCTCTCTCTGTAAGATTTATTGCATAACTATTTGCTTAATTCGTCCTTTTTTCTGCCTTAAGAAAGATTATTCGGGGAGCCGAGAAAAAAAAGGCAGTTCATTGAACACCGTATTCCATGCCTTCACCAGCGTGGTATAATATTTTTTTTTAACAATATTTTTCATTTTTCCGCAGCTTATCTCATCACTTTTTTATTCTTAATTTTCTTTTTCTTGCATTAAAAAGTTGTTGTATTTTTTTATATTCTTTGACAGCGAATTTTTAAGGCGTCATTCGAAATTGAAACCTCATTGTTTTTCTGTTCTTTTACTAAGTGCATATCTCTCTCTACTTTTATATAAAACAAATTTACACATACATTTTCTCTCCCCATCCATCTATAATAATGCTCTACATATTGAGTATATTTTTTATTAGGAATTAATATAAAATAATCATTTTATGATGCTTGAATATATATATATATATATATATATTTCTTTATTAGCTACTGTCAGAGATATATACACGAATACACACACATATTGTGTGTGTCTAGCCACATTGAAGAGCTGTGATACAGCGAAGGTAATCCACAGACATAGTGTTTCGCTGTATCACAGTTCTTTAGTATGGCTTGACATACATACGTGTACATGGATATGTATATGTGTATATGTGTGTGTAAATATATATATATATATATATGTGTGTGTGTGTGTGTATGTATATATGTGTGTGTGGATGGATATATATATATATATATATATATATATATATATATATATATATGTGTGTGTGTGGGGGGGGGGTGTATTAAATGTTGAATTAAATTAAAGATAATTGAATTTCAATATAACAGCTGTTTTATTTTTGACGTGTTTTTGACGTCGTCTACCTAATTCTACGTTTTAATCTCAACAAAAGACTATTCATCTTTTGGTTTTTATTTTGTGTATAAATGTTTTCAAAGTTAAATGTTGCCGATAATATTTACAATTACATTGTCGGTTTTTTCCTATCCCAGATGAAAAGAGTTTATCTTTGAAAATGTACGGATTAAGGATATGAAGCTTTTTGCTTTGAACTTCTGATAAAGTTTCTAATAAACATTGTATCTTTACAATTTGTTATTCTCATCTTTCATCTCTAGAAGGTGTGTATATATATATATTAGTTTGAGTATTTTCCAATCGAGTTGATTTACTTGTTTTAATCATAATCTATAATAAAGACCAATGCGTGTTTATTTGTATAGTTATATATGTATATATAAAAATGTACTTCCATGCTGTTAGGCAAAGATTAGATAGTAAAACACGTGCTTTTTTCTAACGCCCTGTCAGACCATGTCAGCAAATTGAGAGATATATATGAAAAATAATTGAATGACTACGTAAATGCAATTGCGTTTCGATTACAGATCTCAATTGGCTGACATGGTCTGACGGGGGTTAGAAAAAGGCACGTGTTTTACTCTCTAATCTTTGCGTAACAGCATGGAGTACTTTTTTATATATAAATATAAACTATACAAATAAATACACATTGGTCTTTATTATAGATTATGATTACAACAAGTAAATCAACTTCTCGATTGGAAAATACTTAAACTAAGACAGCAGATCTTGGATATACAAAGTGCTCGATATACTATGGGGTAGAGTTATATCAATCATCAGTGATTATATTAGTGTATTTGTATGTGTGTATGTGTGTATGTGTGTATGTGTGTGTATGTATGTATGTATATATATATATATATATATATATATATATATATATATATATATATATATATATATATATATATATACAGGGTGGGCAAAAATAAGGGTCCTATTTTTAAAAATTCATAACTTTTTTATTTATTGATTTAAAAAAAATTTTTTTTTAGAATAAGTAAAGGACCCCTTCCGAAGCAAGCATGAGCCGTATTAGCCCTAAGGAACGTACCCTCATTTAGAAAACATTATTTTTGCTTAAAAATCTCAAAACAGTGTAAAAAACAATACTTTAGTTTTTGTAAGTTTTAAGAAGTGTTTTTCGGCTAAAATTTGTTTTGTTTATTTCAAAAAATCTCGGAAGGGTCAGTCTACACACACATAAAGTTTGGTGAGTTTAACTTTTATTTTGTGGAAGTTATTCAAATTCAAGTTATTCAAATTTAAAGATAGGACCCTTATTTTGGCCCACCCTGTATATAAAGTGTATGTATATGCGTGTGTATAATACACACGCACACACACATGAACATTCTATTGTTTCTTTATTCTAGGGGTATTATAATTTCCCTTACTTTCGGGGTAATCTTAATAGAATAGGAATAAAATACTAGACTGTGAATTACACTTTGCTGATTAAGCGATCTGGATTTGAAATAGCAACATGTGGATTATATATATATTATATATATATATATATATATATATATATATATATATATATATATATATATATATATATATATATAATCAACAGGAAAACTCGACATTGCCCGGATTGAATGGGATCACTACTATGTACGTTTTTACTATAACACTATATTTCTTCCTTTGTTTTACTACCCCCTCCTCCCTTGTCGCCCCTAATATAGTCAAAAGAAGTTGACATGTTGGAAAACTCTATACATTAGTGTCTTATACATATGGTTTAAATTTCATTAAAATCGGATATACGTATTTGAAGTTTTTTTTTTGGGGGGGGGGGTCTATTCCCATGGGTGACTTAGAGGTGGAGGCACATAGATCATCGGCACATAGAGGGTGACGTAGTGATTCAGGGCAACTTCCATTGTCTTCCCGGAGAATTTAATACATATTATATATAATATGTATAACATGTTATTTCATAAAAATATGATATATTTAGAGTGTTAAAAGAGGTTCGACTCCCATAGCTTCCTTTAGGTTAGGGGGACACTTCGATATTCGGGACCACTAACATTGTCTTCCCCAGAATATGATTTAAATTTCATAAATATATGCTATATTTGAATTTTTAAGGAGGTAATGCACCCATATACTTTAAGAGGTCCGCTTAGAGATTTGGGAACACTTCCATTATCTTCCAAGGTATTTTTTAAATAAGAATACACTTTTAAATTTCTTACTATAGGACATTTAGTTTTATCTAAATATTTATTATGAAAATAATTGTGTGTGTGTGGGGGTGGGTGGAATGTTGTGCTTACATCGTCAAGTCGAAGTGTTGGTTTATGCGACCTCCTCAGAGCCACTAATTTTATTAATATAGAGAATACCCTTGTCCGTGATTTTACCTCCACTTCTCCCCCCCTCTCTCTCTCTCTCTCTCTCTCTCTCTCTCTCTCTCTCTCTCTCTCTCTCAGTAATAGTCCTTAAATTCGACTTAGCGCCTCTGTCTCTATCCAAACGCATGTCCTCTCCCCCTTTCCTTTCTCTCTCAACACATTTTCTGTTGTTTTTGTCCATCTGTGTTCGCCCGTTTGTTTTGCTTTTGACGGCCGGAGTCAGCCATTTTTTCTACTTTTTTGTAAGGCAATCATTTTGTCGTCTGCTATGCACCCCCTCTCTCTCTCTCTCTCTCTCTCTCTCTCTCTCTCTCTCTCTCTCTCTCTCTCTCATACACACTTAATTCTAAAATAGTTATATAAATAACCTTCTTTTTATGTTTTGATTGATGATTGACATCTCTATATTAAAAAAAACTTGTGACTACTTCTCGTGTGACTGCGTATGTGTGTGTGTTTCTCGCCAGTACATGACTTACACATTTTTTTTTACTATTAGCTGTATTTATCCGGCGTTGCCCGGGTAGAGAGACAAATTCAAAATGTAGTCATGTTTACAATATATTTATAGAATATTTTTTAATTCGTTTGATTAATACAGAGATTGACCGTTTCTTGTAAATCGAGTTCAACAATTCAGCCGAAACTAATAAAAATCACGCATTCAATTTTATGTGATAAGCTTGTTGGCTAGTTTACAAAAAATTAATACGATTTTTTTTTTAATTCGGTTACCAGTAAAAAAGAAATTCAATGTGTATTTATCAGTGTTACGTAGAGGCGAGAAACACACAGACCCACGAGATCTGTAATCAAATCTGTGTGTTTGAAAATTTGTAAAAACAAATAAAATGAAGTATTTCGTGGCCCCGTTTTCATTGTAAGGGAATATGGAAGTATTTAAAGTGTCAAATAGAAAGTTATTTCTGGTTTTAAAATGATAAAATAAAACAGATTAGTTTATTTGTTTTAAAGGAAGAGACGGCGATAGGTAATATGACGTCTCTCTTATACAGCTCTGCTTCAACTACCGATAAAAAAGAGAAGCAAGCAAATATTGCTTACAAAAACAACCTGCACAGGAATTAATTCCTGTGCAGGTTGTTTTTTTTTGTACGCAATGTTCGCTTACTTCTCTTTTTTATAAATAAAAGATTTTTAAAATGTTTGTATCACTCACAATGTTTTAAAGAAAGACGTTTCAATTTAATTCCACTCGAATGAATTTATATATATATAAAAATGGAGCACTTTGATTAAATTAGTCTGACCAAATATTATCTGTATATACACGATCTTCGCTGCCACCATTGTAACATTGGACCTATTGATATGCTAGTATCTCGCAGAGTAAGACAACAGACAGTCGCACGCGAATCGTGTTGTCGAAGCCGACATCGAGTCCGTGTAACTCCTACTATTTTGCAAATTGAAGCAGGAATAATAATCATTGCAATGATACGCAGAGACTGCTTATGTAATTACATGTAGACAACACTATAAGAAATTGTAATAAAGAGACCTTTTGTACCTACTATGGTGTTAAACAAATAAGTTTAACAAATAAATCGCTTAATATGTATTGTAAACAGGTGTAATTGTTTATAGTAATGCTGTCATGGATATTTATTTACTCCTCGCGGAGTTAGGCACAAGGCCAGTTTTATCTTACTCCCACAAGTAAGATGTGACCCAAGATCGGGTCGAGCAAGTGGGGTTAAAAGCCAGCGCTCGAGAGGTGAGCACTCTGGCCATTTAAAAATTGCCTGGGCAGCCCCGTCGGCATTCCCCGGTAGGGGCGCCTCAGACAGTAAGCAATAAACTTACTCCTCCCCAAAGAGGGGAGGCGAAGCCTGGGAGGGTGGACCTCCTAGAACTGCACAGGACAGGCGTGCAGTATCCATCGGAACAGATACTACACTTTGATCTTAGCCAAAAGGCGTTATTTAACACCCACCCACAATGGGAGTATGTGACACAAGGTCGGAAAGTGGGATTTGAAAAGCCAGCGCCCGAGAAGGTGAGCGCTATGGCCATTAAAAATTGCCTGGGCAGCCCCGTCGGCATTCCCCGGTAGGGGCGCCTCAGACAGTAAGCAATAAACTTACTCCTCCCCAAAGAGGGGAGGCGAAGCCTGGGAGGGTGGACCTCCTAGAACTGCACAGGACAGACCCATAGACCGGCGGAAATCAAGCCCCGAAGGCCAAGACAATACCGATCTATGAAGTGCAGTATCCATCGGAACAGATACTACACTTTGATCTTAGCCAAAAGGCTAGAGAAATGCAGAAAATTGTATTTTTATTAAGAACATAAGCCGCTGAAGCTGTGAAGGTGATTAGGCAAAAATGCTTTCATATTAATAAAGTTCCGAACCGTTATTTGAAAGAACCTTAAGCGAAATACATATTTGTGTTAAAAAAACAAGATCCAAGAAAGAAAAAAAAAGAAAAATACGCTACCCAGAATCAAATATTGATTTATTAGATTAATTGTTATCGATGACAAACTCTGATAACTTGACATATTAGATTAATCGATAACTTATTGAAATAAAAAATGTACTAAAGTACCAAAGGAAGGAAATCCAATTAAAAATTTAACGCAGTGTAATGAGGCGAGGTAAAAAGTTAATAAAATGCGAGAAATCGAATGTTAATTAGTATTCGCTCTCTTCTCCCCTTCTCGCACTCCAGTGAATAAGTACGTGTCCGGTTTCCCCCTCCTTGCATTCGTCTCGTAATCAATAGTCCACCTCTCTATATCGGTCTGCTTGCTGATTTTGTACCTCTGGCTCTTACCTTCTGATCTCTATACAAATAAAATCATATGACCACTTCTCGTATGTCTGTGTGCTTTTCGCCTCTACGTGACTCACACATTTTTTTATTTACTAATGATCGATGATTTATTTAAATCGAAAATGCAATAGCGTAAAGTACTAGAACAAACTTTTGAAAATTTTCCCCAAAATTATTTAATTACGATATCAAATCCACCAGAATGCATTTGTTTTCTTCGTAAATAAGTCAGACATTTCAATCTTTTGTTAATTGTTGAGATAAAGAATAAATTACTTCGTGACTCTTCGAAATTTGAAAGGAATTTGGAAGCAATTAAACTACCGAATAGAAAGTAATTTATTAGCAAATCTCTTATCAAATCTCCATGCAATAGAAGATTGAAAGTTTTTTAAAACCTTTTTACATCTTATAATTTATAAAGATTGATTAAAGCAACATCAGCGTAATTTATTACAGATTTATGACAATTTGGGGCATTTAAAAATTTACTTACCAAACGATACCGTCATAATTAAATTAAATTTTAAATATCCTAATTCTTTTAATAAATTACGAGAAAAAAACGTCATACGAAAAAAAGTGATAAAAAAATGAAATTAAAACTACTTCCGGGCAATCTATTCATGTTTCTTATTAACGACGTAAGCTGACTTTTATTTTTAGGTGATTATTCGAGCAAGACGAAGTCATTTTTGAAATACGTTATTATTTGTCAATAATATTGTACAGCAATGAGGCAATGTTCGATTCGTTAGCGTAAATGCTATTTAGGTTCAACTTTTAAAATCCGATAAAATAAGATATTTATACATTATATATATATATATGCATATGTATATATATATATATATATCTTCAGTTCTGCCAGATGGGAGCTACGGCCATCTAGTTGATACTCGATGACCCTGACCACTTGGCTATAGGGCAAGCGCTGTTTGCAAGTGTGACATCTCAATGCTTTATATAAAGATTGCCAACCACTAGAATGTAATCCATTTGTTTATTTACAAAGAGTTTTGCATTGTGATCGATAGTAGCAGGAGATATTATTTACAACACTGCTCAACCCGAAGGGGGGGGGGGTTATATATATATATATATATATATATATATATATATATATATAAAAATATATATATATATATATAAATATAAATATATATATATATATATATATATATAAATATAAATATATATATATATAAATATATATATATTAATATATATATATAAATATATATATATAAATATATATATATATAAATATATATATAAATATATATATAAATATATATATATAAATATATATATAAATATAAATATATATATATAAATATATATATATATAAATATAAATATATATATATAAATATATATATATATAAATATAAATATATAAATATAAATATATATATAAATATAAATATATATATATAAATATAAATATAAATATAAATATAAATATATATATATAAATATATATATAAATATATATATATAAATATATATATATATAAATATAAATATATATATATAAATATAAATATATATATATACATATATATAAATATATATATATACATATATATAAATATATATATATATAATTATATATATATTATATATATATATAGGTTCTTACGAAAAATATATATTTAAGTATATACTCTTTATAGTATCCGAAAATGTTCCAAATTGCAAACTCAATAAAGTTGTATTACAAGCTTCAGAGCATATATCTTTTATAGTTGCATTCCAATGACCAGAGGAACAATCAATCTATAACCATATATATATATATATATATATATATATATATATATATATATATATATATATATATATATATATATGTGTAGAACTTATTATCTTATGTGTACACATATAATATGATAGGATGATATAATATATTGTGTATAGATTTTCAGTATTTACTACAACAGTGCTCAATACGTGAGTAAAGCCACGTAGTAAAGTATGAAAATATTTATGACAATTAAGCTACACAGGAGCGTGCGCGGATCTTGTTGGGTTATATATTCTGTATACCCTCACAAATATATTTGATAATACACATATCAGCCTATATAGAGATGATCTATTGGCTATAATAAGGGATTTTTTATGGAAATCGCTCTTGAGAAGGTATGAAGTCACTTTATTTAAGAAGGTAAAAAATACTACTTCAAGGTCAAAAACTAGCCAATAATAAGTGTTTGATGTATAGATTCCAACCAGGAAAACAGCAATCCTTCCCCCTTTGTCAGAATCATCGCTCATGGAATATAAAAACAAAAGGACAAAATAAGGGAAGCGAGAGTTACGAGGCTGCCGAAAGTAAACCGAAAGTCCACTCTAACAAAGTTATGGGTGAAACTTTCAAGTAATTAAAAAATTAGGCTTAAGTGTAGATGTGGTAACTAACATAAAATTAGTTCACTTTTTAAATGTTAACTTCAACTTAAATAAAAATACATACGAGCCATATTTAAAGAATAACGCAAATCCAATATACGTAAACCCAAAGTCCAATCACCCCATCAGTCATAAAACATATTCCTATCGAACATAAGTTTAGCAATAACTTTAGCAACAAAAATATATTTAAGAAGTCAAGTAACATTTACACCACAGCCCTAAAAAATAGCGGGAATAATAATATCGAGATTAAATATAAGCAACAGGATATCAATAATTATAATAAAAATAGAAGAAAGAGAAATACCATCTGGTTTACGCCACCCTATAACCAGGTGCTAAAAACTCGGCAAGAGATTCCTAAATCTTATCGAAAAACACTTTCCCGTAACTAACCCCTTGCACGAAATATTCAATAAAAATAACTTCAAACTGTTCTACAATTGCTGTGTAAACTTACAAATGATAATTAAATAACACAATAACACAATACTAAACGAGAGCAATGAAGAAAAAAATAAAAGTAAATGTGCAAAAATGTGATCAATATAGCAACAATAAAAATAACACTAAGAGGAACAATAATATAACCACTAGAAATAGTAATAACTCAAACTCTAATAGCAATCTACCCAAATAGAAATTTAAAAAAACTTAATAACGAACAGAAAAACTGTAACTGTAGAACTCGTGCCCATTGTCCACTACAAAATAACTGCCTGACCAAATGCATTGTTTACTAAGCCACAATATTTGCAAAAAAAAGAATAACAAAAAAAACTACGTATGTAATATCTCCCTATAATTTCAAACCAAGTATAACAACCATAAAAACACATTCAATAAAAAAAAAATACGCAGATTCAAAACATCACTAGCGAACGATTACTGGAAACTCAAGGAAAGCCAATAATCGAGTGGAAAATAGTACGATGGTCGATACATGTAAATATTTAGAGGAACTATGTAAATTATGTTTGAATGAGAAGCTTGAAAGTTTAAATTTTAAAGATCCCTCAAACTTACTAAATTATAGAAGCAAGATAGTAACCAACTGTAGACACAGAATAAACTTTACTTTAGCATAACTATATACATAACAAATAAATAAAATTAAATAAATAAAAAAAGTTAAACTAAATTTATTTCTATTTCTGTATAATTTTTTAAATGTGTAAATGAATAAAAATGTAACTTTAAAATGATTTTACTCTGTCCCAGACAGCTAGTAGTTAATCGAAATGGCCCCTCCTCAAATAAACTATTCGACTGTAAACAAAGTATTTAACACGTTTAAATCATACGTTTCATGCCGTAATAGACGTTAATAAAATGTATAAATAAGATAAGCATGTGGAAGTAACTCACATGATCTGAATAACGCAAGGCGAGAAACTATTTGTAACCATGCGCTGTTGAGCTCATATCTCCCAACTTATGTTGAACTCTCTCTCTCTCTCTCTCTCTCTCTCTCTCTCTCTCTCTTTCTCTTTCTCCCACACACCCACAGAGCAGAGAGTGTGAGCGTTTTATTATAATTTTACACCAACAGATTAATTGATTGATTTTACGAGAATAGATCATGCATTGTGGAGAACTAGACCCACTCTCTCTTCCAGGCAAGACATATATGTATAGATTCACGCTGTCTCGCGTGACATGTGTTCGTTTAGAGTTTTCGTTGTGGGTAAACGTAACTATTGACGACAAAAATAATTTTTAAGGAAATACAGTTAGGAAATTAGTTAAAAATAATTTATTTTGTGTTATCCTACTCGTTTGTGATCGATTTGCGTTAAAAACAAGTTAAATATTTAATAGAAAATATAAGCATTTTAAATAACCGTAAATATTGGTTGTGAGTAAAATAATCAGTGGCAGCCATCTTGCTTTTTCAGTAAGTAAGATATTAGAACCGACCGGAAATACTTTAATTTGAGCTATTAAATTAAAAGTGGGTTCTTTGATATGAAAGAGGCGCATGTCGCCAATAATAAGGTTTACCTCGTTTTGTGTTTAGTTTACACGACTATTTCACCCATAGCTGGAGGGATGAGAGATGAGTTCATACTACCTTCGCCAACGTTATTTAGTAAAAGTGATGGAATAACGACGAACGAACGCAAACATGTGTAGATTAACACACTCAGCTAAATTACACCCCCCCCAAATAATGAGATTCTTCTTTTTACGGTCATTCTAAATTATTAGGTCAGTTAACTACTATATTTTTAACACTAATCCTAAGTTCGACTGGCAAGGTCGTAAAACCACACGCAATCGCCCAAAAACAATGACGTACAGAATTGATCTTCAATGGCAAACAAACTGTTAACTGCCATAAAACCCAATAATAACTCGAAAATGAGGGATCATTATACGTTAACTTTATTTGCGAAACTGATCCCCCAGTCTAAATTCTAAAATATGTTTTGTTGTTTCTCTTTCTGTCAGTTTTTTAGGGTATTTACACGTAATCGCGTAAAAAGTAGAATCTCATTTTATCGGGAGATGGGTGTTGATCTACAATAATATCCAAACTTTTAATATTTTTCTTTATACCATAAAAATAAGGTATTTAATTAGTTAGATAGTTTTTTATTCAATTTTCACGGGAAAAGAAAACACAACTAAAATGAATTGGTTAAAATTAAAATAAAAAAGGGACGTATAGTGAAAACAATGTATAAGATTTTTAAAAATAGATATTGGTAAATTTGCAGATTAATATTCTCTGATATCACCCCTCCCCCCCCCCCCCCCGACAAAATGACATTCTGCTTTTTTTACGCGGTTGCGTGTTAATACCATGGAAAACAGAAATAAAGAAAAACAAATATTTTAGAATTTAGTGGGGGATTAGTTGCGTATATATATATATATATATATATATATATATATAATCAAACATACTCTATTCCCAATTTTCGGGGCATTCTATTATTTTATGGAACTTACCAAAAGATTTTACTACTAACCCTAAGTCCGAGTGGCAAAGTTATAAATGACATGTAATCGCCTCAAAAAGTAGCTATCCCATCCCCCACCCCCAAAAAAGAAAACGCAGTGTATTTCACTCCCATAGAAAAAAAAGAATTAAGTTAACTGCCCTAAATCTGGCCACAAAAATGGGGATCATTTTACATTAAATTTATATACAAAAAAATTCCCCCACTTTAAATTAAAAAATAATACTTTTTTATTTCTTTTCATCTTTCGGTGAAGTTTTTCAGGGTGATCACACGTGATCGCCTAAAACAGGTAGAACACTTTTGGGGTGAATATGGGGGGGGGGGTCGCGGAGGATGTTAATCTACAATCATACCAAAATACGAATCAATATTTTTTCGTAATTGGGGCAGATCACAATGCTACTAAACTATCGTTTTAATTTGTCAATCAGAATAGTGATAAGGTCTTTGTAAACATTAAACAATAAGTTTGTTGTTAAACGTTATAGTAAAGGCATTAATTTAACTAATAAAAAAAAGTTATTTATTTGTTAGGGAAAATGTAAAAACTGAAAAAAGAGGACGATAGAAAGAGATCAGAAAGAAAGCGAGCGAGACAGCCACACACTCTCTCTCTCCTCTTATTCTCGCTTATGCCTTGCTCAACCTTCGGTAAGGTCGTGGCGAGCGCTGGTTGTTTAAACTTAAGGTGTTTTAGTTTTTTCCGATTTATTTATTAAATAACTTTAAGTAATTACTGTTAATTTTGACGAAACTATTGCATATAGATAACAAACATAAGCAAATGCAATTGCAAATTAATAATACCTAATATTAATTAATTATGAACGGTTTAAAAAATAGTTATGCTAATTAGGCAGTCAAAAGGTTCTCTCTTAATCGTTTATCTGCACTATATATACAGAATATCAAGGATTTATGTTGTATTATTGATTAAAATAACAGTAACCCGTTTTGATTATTAGATAGGAGTGATAAATGAAAGAAAACGTTTGCATATATATATATATATATATATATATATATATAATGCAACATAAAGACTTGATATTCTGTATATATAATAATATAATAAAAAAAAATTTATTTTAAGTAAATAATATTAAATTATTTTTGAAGACGTCGGAATTTGAGTTTGAAACATGATTCGTCTTCTGGGGTTAGAGTCCGGCGACCGGTATGAATAATCATCTCTACACTGACGTTTCCCGAAAGGATGAAACGTATACGTATGTAGATAAAACACATATTTATAATTATATATATATATATATATATATATATATATATATATATATATATATATATATATATATCACATTTCCGGAACAGATAACAACAGAAGCTGAAGAGAGCCAGACGGTACGAATGTTGTACTAATGTTTCTGTACTAAAATAAATAAATACTACGCTCTTAATTTTTAATTTTTAACTTTAATTCTCAATTAATCGAGCACTCTGCTGGGATTTTTCCTGCTATATTACAAAGAAGTTATATATATATATATATATATATATATATATATATATATATATATATATATATATATATATATATATATATATATATAAATATATATATATATATATTCTACCGTTGTTTAAGATGATATCTGAATTTCGTAGAATTTAAACGTATGCTGTTTGTATATGCTAATCGCGTCCATATGTATTTTCTTCCTGTCTTTTCTGTGGTTTTTCTATTTCTTTGTGTCGATTGTATTGTTATTTATTAATCGCTTTACTTCTTTCATCTATCCCCCATTTAGTGGCCACACTTCCATTGTTTCATTCAGCTTTCTACATATTATCAAAAGTCTCCCCATTAAAAATTCCTCATGCGTTATCAGCTAACCAAAATGACCCCTATCTCCATAAAGGCTATCCAACAATTCCATACCAACTACCATATATATTACACACACACTTCTCTCTTTATATATATATATATATATATATATATATATATATATATATATATATATATATATCACTCTACTTCTTTCTCTCCTCTCTCTCTCCTCTCTCTCGCGCGCGCGCTGTTTTCTTTTTTATTGTTATCTTAACAAACTTTTAGCGGAGGGGGGGGGGATGATATTGCCCATTCAGCGACAATTCACCTACCCCCATCTGCGTTCTTCCTTGCCCAGAGGTGCTTTCTTACGATCAGAACCCCCCTCCTCTCCAGCCTACCCGGGGTCTGTAAAAACTAGGGTATAAGAAGCGTGACAGGAGAGACACCCAAACACTTGTCGCTGTCCCCTTAGATATAACAATCGATAACAAAAAGGAGTATAATGCTGGGGTGGGTCTGTTGGAGGCAGACGGCACACATACAGTCTAACACACGCGCGCACCGCACGTTCGTACTCACCCCGATCTGTGTAAAAGGGTGAAGAACAGGTGCAACGCTGACTTCTTTGTCCCCACAAAAAAGGCTCTAGATTTACCCTTTTCCCACCCCTCTTATTCCACTCTTTTTTTTTCTGTTTAGTTTTTTGGATTTTCCTTTTTTTCACCCGTTCTTTTCTTCGTCTTTTCGATTCAAATTAACTTTTCTTTCCTTCAGTTTTTCTTTCTTTAGTGACTCGTCTATGTCTCTTCATCCCTTCCTTTTTTATCGAATAAAGGCGAAAGTTGGGCCCATTTCTCGCACTAACAGGTAAATTCAAATCAGCCTATTCTCTTATATATATATATATATATATATATATATATATATATATATATATATATATATATATATATATATATATATGGTAAAATGAAAAAGGAAAACCAAAAACTGGATGTTTTTTATGTGTACATCAACGTTTCGTCTTTATTTATAAGACTTCATCAGGATGATGATATAGGGAAAAGATATCATGCAAGCACAGATACAAGTAGGGTAGACATGTTGGGAAGAAAAATAAAATAAAATGAAAAATAATGGCAGCGTCTTATATATATATATATATATATATATATATATATATATATATATATATATATATATATATATATATATATATATATATATATATATAATATATATATATATATATATATATATATATAAATCGCAAGGTTAACTAATTTGTATATTAATTTTGTAAAATTGACATGTTATTAATTAACTATTATTTGTTATGTTTTTTTTTATATAATGATTATTTTGATTTTAATATAACAAATAGTTCTGCTTCACAATATTATTTTATTTCCTGGACAAATATTTAGCATTTGTGTTCAGATGTTCCTTTCTTAATAGGGGGCAACTTGCTTTTCAACAAGTTACGATCTATTTCTAAATTGCAAGTTAAAAGACAAATTGATTTTTTCCTTTTCCTTTCTTTTAAAAGATAAATGAATTTGCATCGAAATTGCAAAAGTATTAATGAATAAACGAGAAAGGTGTTGTTTCGTATTTATAACAAAGTTAGGAATAAAATTATTTAAATTATTTTAAATTAATATTTCAAGTAGAAAACTTTGCGAAGCGATATCAAGCTGGCTAATATATATATATATATATATATATATATATATATATATATATATATATGCGAAAAAATATGTTTTAGCATATATCTTCTATTCTTTATGTATACCAACCTCTTCCAATTTAAAGCTCGATGAATGTTAACTTTCAACAACAGAGCATATACGAGGCCCGTTTAAAAAGTGTCCGACCTTAGGCCAGAATAAATATTTTAAATACCTGAAGGGGGTTGGGACTCTAATCCCCTTCAAAGTAGGTCCTTTGTGCTTCCACACACTTAGCCCACCGATCCATCCACTACCGGAAACACGTCTGGGCGTCTTCTTTTTGGAATTGTGTTCATCTCCGCCGTCGCGTTCCACATTATCTCTTCTCTAGTCTCAAAACGGGAACATTTCAGTGGCGTCTTCAATTTTCGAAACAACCAGAAGTCACAAGGAGTCATGTCTGAAGAGTAGGAAGGTTGGCGAACGACTGGAATTCAATGTTTGGCCAAGAAATGTTTGATCAATTGGGATGAATGTGCGGGGGGGGGGGGGGGCGTTGTCGTGATGCAGTTGCCAGTTTTTCGCCGTCTACATGTCTTGCCATTGCGCCGAACTGCGTCACGGAGACGCCGGAGAACATCTTGATAATACTCTTGGAGACTCGGGATGCTTCTATTGCGACGACTGTTTTGTTTTGTTTCTGAGTCGTACCCGTACACCCATGACTCATCTCCAGTTATCATAGTGTTCAGAAACCCAGGATCAGTGTTGGCAGTTTCCAGAAGGCCCTGTACAACTTGAAAACGGAAGTCCTTTTGTTCCTGCGATAACAACGTGGGCACAATTTTCGCAGCCACTCATTGCATGTTCAAATTATCACGCAAAATTGCATGTGCGGAATCTTTACCCACTGCGACCTCTTGGGCGATCTCCCGAACGGTTGAACGACGATCTTCTATCACCAAATTTCGCACCCTCTCAACAACAGCTGCACCCCGAGCCGTTTGGTGCCTGCCAGAACAACTGGTCACTTTCCGCTGATGTGCGGCCATTTTTGAATCTTACAAATCGTTTTGCTTGTAAGATTCACCAAGCTTTTGACAAAATTTCATGCAGTACCTTTGCTCGACACGTTCAGTCATCTTGAGAGAATCGGTAATCCGACGAACACATGGTGTAGCACCTCACTCAGCGACCGACAGGCAGCGACTAACACGCAGGAGGGCGGTGATAAAATTCACACATGCGCATGAAGGTGTATTTCTTCACTGTGTAGAGTGGGGCCGCCCTATCGTCTCTATTTCACACGAAAAAAAATAATGGTCGGCTACTTTTTAGATATGCCTCGTGTCAACCAACAAGATTTTGTTACATTTCAATGTCCAAGATTTTATTTATCTTACGAAATATTTTTTTCAAAACATTCAACTTTCTGTACAATGTTATGTTTCCGTTTCGTTCAGCAGGGGCCCAACCGACATCTGTATGTTAATATCGGATCTTTCCTCTTCGAACTCATCAGAAAAGACAAAAAAAGTTCTCAATTTGAAAAATCATAATTTGTGATGTGACAAAAATAAATGTCCCAAAACCAAAGCAAACTCACATTGAATGCCCTTACAGGCAGCCATCTCGTCGGACAGGCAACCATTACGAAATGGACGTTTGGAAAGAAACTGCGGTGCTTCTACTATTTCATTGTGACATGTTTCAAAAAATAGATAAAGAAATGTATAAAGTTTGTTATGTACTTACGTAGTAGCTTAATAGAAGACTGTATGCAAAAATTACGCAAATTCATCTAGTATTTATTAAATTAAAAATAAAAGGCGATTTTCATCGGTCGTTGTCATCTTGTAGCTTTCAATCGCCCGATTTTATTAACAGTCACCAAGGGAGAAGGGACATAACTGAGTTATCTAAATTGGTAAAAAAAACTGGATGTGTTTGCGCAATTTTTTCTGTACAATCTTATTTTCAGCTAACACGTAAGTACATGACAATATTTATACATTTCTTTAAATATTTAAATGTCACTGTGAAACAGCAGAAGCACCGAACATGTTATATATATATATATATATATATATATATATATATATATATATATATATAATGTACCATTTTCTTTTCAAACTTCTATTTCACCACCACCCAATCGGATGGAAAATTCATTCGATTTTTTTCAATTTTCCAGTTTAAGTGACCACTATTTATTTATTTTCTATCTTTCTTCCTAGCACATATATATATACTCTCTCTCTCTCTCTCTCTCTCTCTCTCTCTCTCTCTCTCTCTCTCTCTCTCTCTCAACGCTCACGCATAGCCACACACGCGATCAGCCACACGTAAACAAGGGAGGTGGAGGGAGACGCACGCGTGACGTCTGCCCTCGCACCTGTCGCCAAAACAAACAAAAAGTGACTCCTTTATTTCAGGAGATTTATGTCTAGGGTCGGGTTTTCTCCCTAAACCTTTTGCTAATCACTCTTTTTCTTTGTGTGTGTGTGTGTGTGCGTGTGCGTGTGCGTGTGCGTGTGTGTGTGTGTGTGTGTGTGTGTGTGTGTGTGTGTGTGTGTGTGTGTGTCTGTGTGTTTCATATTCATTCATTTTTTTATCAAAAAATACATTTTCTGAGAAAGAATAGGGGACTGTCCGAAATTTGATTTAAAAAAAACACCTATTTTTCTTCATCATTTTTTTAAAAGATACTTGCAGGTTTACGCGGCGTTGCCCGATGCCATAAAACAAAATAGAAGAGGTTAAAAAGTGTGTGTAACATCTTTATATTAAAACGTTAATACACCAGACCAACTCGACAGTCAGCTAAATCCCATCCATTCACTGTGGAGGTCCCCAGATGCCGGAGAACCTTCTACTCCAATAGCTTGTTTCCTCGTGCTGCCGGCCTCTAGAACTCCTTCCGTGTTCCCTGTTTTCACCGACTGTACCTACATGCCAGAGGTTTAAACTCATGTAAACAGGCATCTCGCTACACAGCTCCCAACTTAGGATGACACCCAAAACCTACACCCTAATTCTCAGTAACCCATTACGTCTACAGTGGCGACCTGCCTTGTTTGGAGTGAAATATGTTAAAAAATAATTAAATCTTATCTCTCTACCAATCTCAATCTGTCTCTCTATCTTTCTCTCTTTCCCCCTTTCCCATTTTCCACGTCCCTCACTCTCTTCTATCTCCGCTCTTGATTTTATGTATTGAAAATTCTAATAATGTAAGTCATTCACATAAGCTTTAAGTTTTAAAGTTATTGCCCCACAGCAACCCCGAGTTTCTTCCCCACTAACTTCCTCAAAAATATTATAAAATCTATATCTATTTTAATTTATTCTCAGGCAACGCCGAATTGTTTTTATCTTCTCCCTGCCCCTTAATAATATAATGAAACTTATATTTACTTTAGTGTATTCCCAGGCAACGATGAGTTTCTTGTCTTCTTTATCAAGCATATTCCACATTGAAAATGTATTACACACACCTGCTCTATCGAAGATTTGAATACTGACTCCCGGGCAACGCAGAGTATCTTTTCTGGTATACAAAAGTATAACAGAATAAAGTGAAAATCTTTCTCCCGGGCAACCTAGCATTCAAAAACACCTGCTCTATGTAGGATTGCTATATCTAGGATATTGATGACTCCTGAGCAACGCCGAGTAAACACACCTGCTCTATCTACGATATTGAGAACTTTGATTAACTTTTAACACTTACCAAATATAATACTGTATTATTAATAGTATAGCTCCCGGGAAACACCGAATTAACAAAAGACAGTAAAGTTGTTTTGGATTACTATATGAAATTTACATTTATTGCTCCCGTTTTTAGGAGACCTTCAAAGCGCTACTGAAACCAGCCAAATAAAATTAAGGATGCCTCCAGAGGACACTACTAAAACGCTGTTGCGGACAGAGTGGCGGGTAGTGGTGGACCGTGGCGTGCAGAGTGGCGGGTAGTGTGCTGGCATTGACGGGCATTGGAAGACCTGAGTGTAGTGGCGAGTAGTGATGGGTAGTGGCGGACCTGGGCGTACAGACTAGGAACTAGTGGCAGGCCGTGATCGGTAGTGGCGGGTAGTTGCAGACCTGGGCGTACAGTGGCGGACAGTTACGGTTCTGGGCATACAGTGGCGGATAGTGGGCGTAGTGGCGGGTAGTGACGGGTAGTGGCGGACCTTAGCGTAGTGACGCCAGTGACGGGCAGTGGGGAATTTTTTACATCCCTTGATTTGAAGAGAAATAACGTTTAGAAACATTAAATAAAATAAAAGTTATTTCCGGAAGTAATGACATTTTTAAAATTATTACATAATTAAAATGACTGAAAACTCGACTCCCCCCTGATGAAATCAGCTCCCTAGCCCGAGTAGGGTTGCACTTAGTGATTCGGGAATACTTCCATTATTTTCCCCGGTTAATTTTACAAAAGAATATACTAGATATCTAGATTCTTTAACCTTTTTTCTATAGGGCACACACACATACACACACACACACACACACACACACACACACACATATATATATATATATATATATATATATATATATATATATATATATATATATATATATTTGTAATCCGGGGTTTCGAATCGCATGACCGGTACTGAATAGTCATATCTCTATGCTGATGAGTCCCGATTGAAAAAGGACGAAACGTATACGTACATAGATAATAAACAATAACAAATATTATTATTTGTCGCTCCTCGAAAAAGTAGAGCACTGTAATGGTAGTATTAACGCAGCTTGACGTCACTAGCTTTATAATGCATCGTTCGTTCCCTTAAAAAGAAGTAGAACACTCTGGTCGTTAAGCCCGCCGATAACGTGTTAAAATGTCATCGTTTATTCGCTGTTTACAATTGGCCCAGTTGTTAAAGATGTCGTTTTGAGTTGAAAAATACTTGTAATCCGGGGTTTCGAATCGCATGACCGGTAGTGAATAGTCATACCTCTTTGCTGATGAGTCCCGATTGAAAAAGGACGAAACGTATACGTACATAGATAATAAACAATAATATATATATATATATATATATATATATATATATATATATATATATATATATATAAGTTGAGATTAAAAAAATAAACCATTATTTATATCAGCTCCAAGAATTCAAATACAACGATTATTTGGCGTACGATTGTTTCTAAAACAAATTGGAAAAATTATTTTGTACTATACTTTTGATGACTCGAAACAGTCATTTCATCGGCGCCTTTACAATATCAGATACAGAAGTCATTTAGGAAAAAACATCAAATTTCAGTATTATTTTAAAAAAAAAACATATATCCAGTAAGTATATGAGACATAACCTACTATTAAGCAACCATATATTACTCCATCAGTAAGTTTAAAGATTATATAAGTAAGGACCGGCGGGACAGTTATAAAAGTGGGGGGGGGGTGCTCTCCTAAAAAGTGTGGGGGGCGGTTAAACACATGCATATATAACTTCATTATTGATGACCGTAAAGTGTGTGTGGGGGGCAGTGAAAAAGGGGGAGAGGGGCCCAAGCACCCCCTCCCCGGTGCCGCCGTCCATGTAAGTAATGAAAATACATTAAAAAACAGCAAATTAAATTTTGAAATATTTAAAATACAGAATAAACCAGGAAGAAAATTAAACTAAAATAAGCCTAAGTATATTACAAATTGCTTGCACTACTGAGGTCCTATTCTACGATCACAATTGAGCCTGATATACCCAACTTGACGGAGTCTCGATGAGATCGGCTCTAGGCCCATTATTCTCTAATTTTATATGTCAGATTTAGAAACTAAAACATTAAAAGATATTAGTTAATTTAACATTCATCAAAAACACATCTAAAAGTAACTCTGTATTAAATTTCACACACGAAATAAATATCAATAACAAAATTAATTTGTTTGATAAAGAAATAGAAGCTGATACAGATAAGTTTACTACTTAGAAATAGAAGCTGATACAGATAAGTTTACTACTTAGAAATAGAAGCTGATACAGATAAGTTTACTACTTAGAAATAGAAGCTGATACAGATAAGTTTACTACTTAGAAATAGAAGCTGATACAGATAAGTTTACTACTTAGAAATAGAAGCTGATACAGATAAGTTACTGCTTAGAAATAGAAGCTGATACATATAAGTTTACTACTTAGAAATAGAAGCTGATACAGATAAGTTTACTACTCAGAAATAGAAGCTGATACAGATAAGTTTACTACTTAGAAATAGAAGCTGATACAGATAAGTTTACTGCTTAGAAATAGAAGCTGATACAGATAAGTTTACTACTTAGAAATAGAAGCTGATACAGATAAGTTTACTACTTAGAAATAGAAGCTGATACAGATAAGTTCACTACTTAGAAATAGAAGCTGATACAGATAAGTTTACTACTTAGAAATAGAAGCTGATACAGATAAGTTTACTGCCTAGAAATAGAAGCTGATACAGATAAGTTTACTACTTAGAAATAGAAGCTGATACAGATAAGTTTACTACTTAGAAATAGAAGCTGATACAGATAAGTTTACTACTTAGAAATAGAAGCTGATACAGATAAGTTTACTACTTAGAAATAGAAGCTGATACAGATAAGTTTACTACTTAGAAATAGAAGCTGATACAGATAAATTTACTACTTAGAAATAGAAGCTGATACAGATAAGTTTACTACTTAGAAATAGAAGCTGATACAGATAAGTTTACTACTTAGAAATAGAAGCTGATACAGATAAGTTTACTACTTAGAAATAGAAGCTGATACAGATAAGTTTACTACTTAGAAATTGAAGCTGATACATATAAGTTTACTACTTAGAAATAGAAGATGATACAGATAAGTTTACTACTTAGAAATAGAAGCTGATACAGATAAGTTTACTACTTAGAAATAGAAGCTGATACAGATAGGTTTACTACTTAGAAATAGAAGCTGATACAGATACGTTTACTACTTAGAAATAGAAGCTGATACAGATAAGTTTACTGCTTAGAAATAGAAGCTGATACAGATAAGTTTACTACTTAGAAATAGAAGCTGATACAGATAAGTTTACTGCTTAGAAATAGAAGCTGATACAGATAAGTTTACTACTTAGAAATTGAAGCTGATACAGATAAGTTTACTACTTAGAAATAGAAGCTGATACAGATAAGTTTACTACTTAGAAATAGAAGCTGATACAGATAAGTTTACTACTTAGAAATAGAAGCTGATACAGATAAGTTTACTACATATAAAAAGTGTGTTGCTCCTATTTACTTGCTTATCCGCGGGGGCAGAGTTAGACACAAGGTCGGTTTTTAATGTAGGGAATATCCAGTTCTTCAAAAAATTGCACTTTGGATTGGAACAAAAAGTAAAATTGCCTCAGTCGAGAAGAATTTCTCCTCCATTGACCGAGGACAGAAAAAAGTCAAAACAGATATTACACTTTGCTCCTAAATAAAAGGCTAAGATACTCTGTTGTGTTCAAGCAAATGAAATCGATTTATTTAAGTGGGGAGGTCTAAGCTCCCTCTCTAAAGAAAAAACAAACAAACAATTATTTTTAAATGTAGATTGAGAGATCAGTTTCGCATATAAATTTAACGTAAATTGATTCCCCCATTTCCGGGCCATTTTAACGTTTTTTTTTCTTTTAGTTTTTTGGCTATTGGTGATAATTCTGTGCGTTTTATTTTTTTAAGGCGATTTTATGTAGTTTTACGAATTTCCCAGTCGGAGTTCGGGTTAGAGATATAAAATATAGTTAATGCCCTACAAAGTTAGAATGGCCCGGAAATGGGGGATCATTTTACGTTAAACAAACAATTATTTTAAAATGTAGATTGAGGGATCAGTTTCGCATATAAATTTAACGTAAATTGATTCCCCCATTTCCGGGCCATTTTAACGTTTTTTTTTCTTTTAGTTTTTTGGCTATTGGTGATAATTCTGTGCGTTTTATTTTTTTAAGGCGATTTCATGTAGTTTTACGAATTTCCCAGTCGGAGTTCGGGTTAGAGATATAAAATATAGTTAATGCCCTACAAAGTTAGAATGGCCCGGAAATGGGGGATCATTTTACGTTAAATTTATATGCGAAACTCGTATATATCCTCCACTTAAAATTCTAAAATAATTGTTTTGTTTTTTTCACACGAAATCGCCTAAAAAGTTAAAAGCTGAAGGTCTTCATCTACATTTAAATGTAGATATAATTTATTTTTAATTTGACAAACTTCTTAATGTTTTCTTGTTATTCCTATCTAAGATTTTGATAAACGCATTGTGAGATTTTCATCCAATATTTTTCAAAAAGTACTTCCTTTTTTTAATTTTGCTGGTATTAACCGCAAGAGGTTGCCCTCTCCTCGATATAGCAAATTGTTCGTCCGGTCTTGTTGAAGTTTTTGGGAAAGTGAAAATCCGATGTGTTCATGCGTGGTTGGTACAAATTTGAATATAAGGGGTGGCACATCTTTTCGAAAACATTTTTTACGGTTATTTGTAAAATTTAGAAACCCAAGTAATTTTATTTTTCTTAACAAATTTCTATACCTACGAGGGGGAAACCTCTTGCAGTTAACACATCGCATTTTCACTTTCCCAAAAACGTCAACAAGACCGGAAATACAATTTGCTATATCCAACTTTTTGCGGTTAATACCATCAAAATGAAAAAAAAAATAGTACTCTTTGAAAAAGGTGTTTTAACACCGAAAGTCTCAGATATGTATTTTAAAAATGATTTTATTCAGTTAATAAATATATAAATAACATTACTTGGTTTTCTAAATTCTCCAAATAAACGTAAAAAAATGTTTTCTAAAAGATGTGCCACCCTATATATATATATATATATATATATATATATATATATATATATATATATATATATATATATATATATATATAGGGCAGCTGTTTCGGCATATCACGACTGTTCAGTGTGGATAGACATGATGAATGCTTCAAATTAAGATCCGAAAGCCGATCGCTTGTACAGCAATCCTACCCGTATGGATGCGTAAAACTGTATCCAATGTGTGTGCGTGTTTGCCTGTGTATGTGTTAATGATCATTTTGCGTGCGGGAGAAATTGAACGAAATGTGATATCTGAATGGTCGATAACGCTGAAAATGTTATTTGAAGCTGATAAGGAAATGCCTTTGCACTGGACTCGTGCAATCCCTTCTTTTATTATTAATTTTAAGCTTTCTCCCGTTTTCGAATTTCTCCTTATTTAGCGCGTTTTCACGCCGGTAGTGACAAACTGGATTTTAAATGTCATCTTGCCTCACCGAATTTTACTCAAAGATTGTCGCGAGTGTAGCGATTCATTCCCGGATCTCCAACACGTCCATCTCTTTACAAAACTGTCGAGCCGTTCGCAATATTCAAGTCATAGTTGACACTACGAGAATTTTCAATTAGTTTTGTTGTTTTTGTTTCGTAACTCACACGTGAAATATCCCCCTCTTGCTCTCTCTCTCTCTCTCTCTCTCTCTCTCTTTCTCTCTCTCTCTCTCTCTCTCTCTCTCTATATATATATATATATATATATGGAAAAAGGAAAACCAAAAATATTATTTATTATTTGGTTTTCACTTTCCATTACGTTGGAATATTAGTTAAATTTTTATGATATATATATATATATATATATATATATATATGTATATATATATATTGTTAAATATAATAGACAACTCATGTCTAGATATCCTTTGGTAGATTCTTTCAATAGTCCGAATCAGGATCTTAGTTTCGGGGGGGGGGGATTGGCTGATGAATTTGCCATAATTTGGATTTGTCTGTTAAGAAATTCTTCGTGAATAATTAAAAATAATAGGTTTCGTTACTTCTATATTATCTTTATGGGTAAGTAAAGGGGCAATTATTTAATTTACATATGTGTTCGTGGTGTGTACAGCCCTTTATTTAAATAAGTCGCTCTTTCTCAAACAAGATCAACTTCTGATAGAACCAGTGGCACAACGCGCAGAAAAAACACGTGGTTAGCCTAGGGTCTACACAAAGTCCCGCGCGTCATGAAGCGCAAGTTCCCTCAAACTGTGATGGTATATATATATATATATATATATATATATATATATATATATATATATATATATATATATATATATATATTTAGATTTTTCACTTATAAAATAGATCATTCAGTGAAGACCGGGGTTGTGCCAATAAAAACAAGCTCGATGATACTCGATTACAGAGTACAGAGCATTTATATGCGATTTTATGAAGGCTTACCAAAACATTCCTTTCAGGACACCAATGATCACCATTAAAGATTTTTTCTTACAAATATTATTTATTAATATTAAATGTTTTTTCCTACACGTGTTTCACTATCAAGCAGGTACTTGCTTGGCAGATCATTAGGGAAATTAAATGTCTGGAATAAGGGGTTCAACTGTCGACAGTACACAATGTGGCGTTGCAATAGTTGAGGTCACTTAAGAAAGGAAGAGGAAAAAATATATATAATTAAAATAAAAGTTAAAATTAAAAAGTGAAAGTGTATTATCGCACATTGTTCCGGTTTTAGGTTTTTTTTTAATGCATTTGGGACCGATTATTTGCTTGTTGGCTTGGTGGCAGAAATAATGCACGAGCTACTTTTCTAAGACATTTTCTAGGTCTTTCTTTTTTTTTACTTTGTTCTTTCTTGTTTTTTTAATTTTAACTTTTATTATTAGATCTGTCTCCCAAGTACTTTCAGACCCATCCGGGTCCATCTTCAGGGGGATGAGGTTAATCAGGTACAGACCATGTGTTAGTATTATAGAAGGTTTTGGCGGGAATTATGTACTAAGTACCAAACTATATTTAGAATATTATTACTATATTAAAGTTAATTCTATTAATTAGTTGGGGTTTTTTTTGTTTTATATATAGGGCTTCTAATATATGGAGTTTTTGTTTGTTAGTACTATATTCTAAGATTTCGGTATTTTCTACTAAGAGTTTTCTGAATTCCGATCGAGGGCAGGAGTGGTCGTTAGTTAAGTGTTGGGCTATGGCGCTAGTATCAGACAAATGCATCGTCAATCTTCTCGACAAAGTCGTGGTAGTCAAACCTATGTATATGTTGTTTTTTTTTGTGGTAGTCAAACCTATGTATATGTTTTTTTTCTTGGTTGTCGGAAACACAGTCTCCCAAAGGACAGTTTTACAAATTATCAAAAACAATCAACAATTTAATATCCCCATATATTCCCAACAAATATAATATTAAATCCACAAATCAACTAATACAAACTCTAAGAAGTAAAACACCTGAACATGGCGTTATTGCCTCCATAGATGTAGAAAATCTTTGTACTAATGCACCTGTTGAAGCAACTATTAATATAATCATTAATACTATTTACAATAACCTTAATAACCGCCCTCTAAAAATAAACCCTAACAACTTACGTCAAATTATGTTGGCTTGCACGACTGAAGTTCCATTTTACGATCATCGCAACATTTATATCCAAAAAAGATGGCGTCGCTATGGGCTCCGTGCTTGGTCCAACCTTTGGCAATTACTACATGTCCAACTTAGAAACTAAAGTTTTTAACCTTATAACTACACAAACAATATATTTACGATACGTAGATGACATCTTGATTCTTACGAATACTATAAATGAAATTAATATATAAAAAACCACGTTCCAAAATAACTCCGTTCTTGATTAAACATTAATAAATTAAAAAAATCTCTTTTTTAGACGTTTTAATAGACACTAATCACAATGAATTCTCTACATCTACCTATCAAACACCCACTAACAAAATCTAATTACAACGGAGACAACATTAGAAATTATAAAGAGAAAAATACGTGGATATGGCAAGAGAAGAAAAGAATAAAAAGAAAAGGAAAGAAGTGCAATTGATTTGATATGTTTATTTGATCACTAATGACATTAAACTGAGAAACGCATGATACGGAGAAAGTAGTTAAAAAAAAAGAAGAGTCTATATCATTAGGCTCTGCAGATCCTAAGCCGACGACAAAAGAGATTGGATGTTCTAATACTAAGCTGAAGAGCTGCATGTAAATTGCATGCCAATTCTTTTTGCTACTGATACGGAGTGGAGTTCATACATCTACATAAAATGTATACAAGCACCTGATGTCTGTAAGTACACGCGTCGTGTTCACATTCATTCCGGTTTATATTTCGCTACGTACTGAAGCCGAACCCTTTATTCGTGTTTGACGTCAAAATGTTTATTTTCAACCCAGCTTTCACGACATGTGCTTCACAAAAAAAAACTTAAACCCCACACGCGACCCTCGCTTTTTTTTTCTCTCCAACTGCCTCTGGTCCGCTAACATCGTTTTTCCTCAACCTTTTCAGCGAGATTTGATTCAACAGAGTCTCCTTTTCATCCCTTCTTTTATCGACTCATTTTTTGCTTGTTTTATTTATCTCAAAACAAATAAAATAAATCGCTATTATTGAGTTCATTTGCGAAACGGGTATTTACTACTTGAAATTTCCTCTCTAACGTAAAGCAAGTCTCATGTGGCGATTCATATCCTAATTCGTGCAGACTAAGATCCTAACTTATTTTTAACAGTCTTTTGGCTATGATCAAAGTGTATTAACAGTATGTCTACACGGCTGAACTGTATGTCCTCCGTGATGAGAAAGCCAAGTTACTATATATGGCGTGACGTCAGTGAGGAGTTCTAATGAAGGGAGATAACTTATAACTGATTATTACAGTATTTATTGAAACTTAATAATAATAATTCAGACCACATCCCTAACCCACTAATTATATATATACTATTTCTCTTAACAATCGGAGATTTCTAGAAACTTGAAGTTTTTCTTTAATGGAAATAAACCGGTGTTTACTTTAACACTCCAGCTGCCACTTCGATTTGTCGCTGTATCCATAACTAGGGTTATATTTAACCCTTAAATGTTTATTTTTTATATTGATTTAGAAAAGATTTTTTATCGTCGAAGATACTGATTACCTATTTAGCGAATTTCTGATGCAACATCATACAAATACCTACTCACACTTGCCAACAGGCTCATTGCAGATGTGAAACAAGTTGCAGCTTGGCACATTTTCGTTGAATATTATATTAAATGGGCGTTTTGTTGGAATGTGTCATATTTAAACAAAAGGCATTTAAGGGTTAAGCAAAATAAGATATAATCTAAAAGATAAAGGGAGACTACCGCCAGTGGGTGCGGTGTAAACAAACAAATTGATAGCGCTCTATTCATCTAGCCATCTATTGGAACCGAGAAAACCAGTCCAGTGGTAGTGGGATTATTAAATTCCGTTATTTTGGCCGAATTAAAAGAGATGCCGGATCATCAGTTGCCGGAAAATCGGTGTTGCAACTGTACTACCAGTCCCATGCAAATAAATGGGGCGGAGGGTACTTAGAGTTGATTTTTTTATTTATGTGACGCGTCTGCATATCACGGAGGGTAAGATCACTGTGTGTACGTTTGCATATGTTTGTACGTGCTATATTTATATGCTCAATATCTGTGATAGTGTGATAGAGCTTATGCAAACCCAAGTTTGTAGATATATGGCTAAATAAAATTGATTTTTGGGATGTCAGAGTGAGTGCTCAACTGATTTCTCAGGAGTCGTATGTTGATATAGTTGTATTAATTGCTATATTTATAAGGGATAGTGTTCAACATATGTGATAGGAATTCGCTCTGTCTCGAGAGACGCGGAAAATCTTTGTAAGGGTACTTGCACAGGGGTCTATAGTTAATCAAGGATTGAACAATCTCCAACTGCACCTCATTGATTGAGCTCAGTGACAAGGAGAATTGCAGGACGACTAGAAATAATGCCGGGGTAAGTAGAGAAAACTGAATTTATTTATTTGTTTGATCATTTTAAGCTTATACAGAAAAAGAAATAAAAGTTTAGTTGTGAGATAGACAACTCCTAATGAATTCTTCAATTTAAAATATGAGTCATTCTACTTACATTATTTGAGTTATGCCTAGGAATGAAGGCACCGTTTATGAATGATGTGTCACGTGGCTATTTTACATCGAAATATCCGAATGAAAATATGAAGTTTTTAACAGTTATTTAGTATTTAATAATAATAAATAAGTGTTAAAAACTTAATAGAAAGAATGTATCAATATTACCATTCTGTAATAATAGCAACATTTGCTGCTGATAGAAAAAATGGCTTCCATTCGTAATTGGCATTTGCTGCAGAAAAGAAAAGATATGTTTTCTGCGAGTTTATTCCGAGTAGTAATAATTGTATTAGCAAAGAAATTGAAGCGAATTACATTTTTTTAAAACTTTTTAACAACATGGAACAATGTTAAAAAAAGAAATGGCTATTCAGAACGAAATATTGATATTTGAGGACAGAAGCTATTTAAGCCTGAAGTAAAAAATGCGGCCGATTTAATTTTATATGTGGATTAATCTTATCCAATAAAAAATAAACTGTGCAGGTTTCGTTGTCAGTCATTTTAATTAATTGTTACATCCGTCAGTTTAATAAGTATATGTTTCGGTTTATATATCTCTAATATATGATGTTTCTCTGTCTCAATATCTATATGTACGAATAGGTATATCTTTACGTGTAACACTGGGGAAGGCAATCTCTATCCATATATAGTTAGGTATGTTTATATGTTTATATATTTGTATTATAGGATTCACTCCTAAACTAATTACCCGATAATTCTGAATTTTGGAACATAGCTGCTAAGCGTAACGCGTCCAAATGTGGGGTATATTTAGATTAATTTAGTTTCATGAAAATTGGGTAAAAGGGGGTTGGAATACTTTCGTAAAATTGCAGATATCCCCGATTTATGTTAAATTTTGCTAATAGATTATAGACATCAGTTAATAAATGTTCCCCAAATTTCAGTTTCTTTGGAGTATTTTAATAAGTTTTTAGATGGGTATGATATGGAAACAACATTCCATTTGAAAATTTCTATTTCAGATTTGCATTGAATTGTATCCGTATCACTAATTAGGCAATATTCCCTGAATTTCAATTTCTTCTTAAAACCCTTTAAATTTTAGACATTATCTAGAATCAAAATCATCTAATGGATTTTGATCAAAATTAGAATAAGGATTTAGACATAATTTAATATTTAATATTATTATATCTTGATTTTTTTTAAGGGAGGTGACGGTGGTTAAGTGGATAACGACGTTTGTGTTCCAAGTTCGAATCCAGTCGATTTCATAGTATCACTTCCTCTTAGCAACCTCCATGCAAAAATGCCAACAACACAATCAAGCCTATCAACAATGTCATACAAATTTACTTTTGTCTTGATTTTAGTCTTAATCAGGGGACATAAAAGTGGTGCAAAATTGTTCGGCGAATTAATTTTGCTCGTCCTGCGACATGGATTCTTCTAGTTGTGTACAGATATTTTTCTTTCTTTCTATATTTATTTTCTTTTTCTTTCCTTCCTCTTTCCTTTTTTTCCTTCTTTTTTTCTCTTTTAATGTCCAAACATCGAAATACTTAGGAAATTGGTTTGACGCTCTACAATAACAATTCCCGCCATTAATTCTGTTGGCTCAAATTCAATTCATATCTCTTTATATTCTTAAACAAGATGGCTGCTAATTAGCATTTCACAAATCTTTCATTTTGAATAACAGTTAACTTTTCACAGAGTAAATCATTACTTTAATTGAATAATCACGAACAGTTTTATATAAATGGGTCCCCACTTAGCAAGACCAAAGGCCACTCGAGGATAAGGGTTGATGAGATTATCAGTTGGGCGATAAGAATCTTGAAAACAATAAATGGAATGGACAAAATTTAATTACTTTAGAGTACAGCTCAACAAGTATCTGTTATCCTTGAAGACTACTATGTTGCAGTCTGTAGGCAAAAAATCCCGCGGCAATGTGTTCCACAGATGGGAAAGTCCCTGAGAAAAAACTATTTTCATGGAAATTCCGTTTGGTTTTAGATACACAAAGAAAGAAAGGAAAGTTGTTTTCAGTGTTGATAATAAGACGAGTTCTTGCTGTGAATGTTTTACAGGGATAAACCAGCGATTAGAGCTCAGTCGAACACCTTCCATGGAAATAAATGTGTGACACAAGAATGTGCATTCCAATCATCGTTAAATTATTCGCATTCCAATCATTTTTTAGAGAATTTCTAAGAGCACAAATTCTGCCACATGCCTTTCGCAAAGTTCTGTAATGTGAGACCAAAGGCTTAGTTTTCTAAACACATTAAGACCAGATGTCCAGTTCTAGATATATTTCTTATGTCTTAGAGAAATCTCCTGGGTACATTCTCACTGATTACTATTTATAAATAAAAATCACTTTGTTATGTGGCATCTTGTCAAAGAAACCGTTGGCGCCGTTTATAGCATTTGAGACGCATTGTAGATGTTACCAAAACCTATTTTCAAGGGAGATTGTATAAAACTGCGTTACAAAAAAAAAAAAAAAGCCTGAAAAAAAAAACTGAGTTGATGGACCAGATTTTTGGGTCATGCAAGTTCAAAGTTTTCTTTTCGGAACCGGAAAAGGATGTACGTTGCAAAGAAAACAACGGTGGCTTGCATTCGGCTAACTTTAATTAAGTCTCCCATTGATCTTCTTACATTGTTATGAACAGAGAGAGAGAGAGAGAGAGAGAGAGAGAGAGAGAGAGATGACTATAAACTGACTGAGATAAAAATGAACAAAAGAAACCTCGAGGCTGATTTACGTATTCATGTCTGTCTAGACAAAGTAATGAAACTAGTTTATTATCATGTATACTTTTAAGGTTGGCAACCCTAATTGATAATAAACTGATCCATGTTGATCTTGAACATGTGTCAGATATTCATTAACTGAGCCACGAAATAGTCAGGAGATTTCTATTACCGAAAGAAATTTCAATTATTCCACGATAAAAAATTAGGAAATATAATCGCACACAAACGCTGAAAGTTGAATCGGAGCGACAGCTTTTAAAGAAAATGAATAACAACCGTGTAAATAATTTGAACAGTTTTACTTAGGCAAGTACTAATGAATGGTAAGAAACAGTAAACGGAAAATATACAGAATTGGCATTTGCGAACACGTGCATCCGCAGAATCTATCTTATGTGTAGAAGTGTTTTGTTAACAGGTGCGTACGATTTGAGGACCAAAAGTTGTTGGCTCTTTCAGTTGTGGAAGGAAGGACTTGCTTGCAACAGCCGTTGGGGATTGTGTCGTAATCCAGTCAACTGTAGTAGTGACAATGAAAAAAGAGGCGGAGCTCTAAGGTTTTTAGTCTATATAGGCTGATTCGCGTAACCTATAAGAGCAATGACTGGATGACGTTTTGGCCAATATACACTACCTTTAAAGGGACCACAACTACACTGACCAATCTATGAGGGTCTTATAAATTCCAATAATAGGTCACTCTATTTCCTAGAATAAAGGAATTTAGTATATATATATATATATATATATATATATATATATATATATATATATATATATATATATATATATATATATATATATATGTGTGTGTGTGTGTGTGTGTGTCAGGTTGTATATGAAACGAAATCAAATAAAGTGCTCGATCATATAAGAGAGCTAATATAATTTATTTAGATACTGTATATTACATATTTCAGCAATGTACCACGGTTTCATCCAAAAGGGCAGATTTCGACATATTTAGTAAATCTCCGTGCCCAGTGGAATCATCGGCAAGCTGAAACGATTGTAGTCACGCCCGATAGGGAATGGCATCAACAATGACAGAAAACGGTGTATCTCTGAGGGGGTCCCCGAAAAAATCCGGTGTGGGATAGTGATTAACTAAGACTTAAGGGAGATCGATGTTAGTTCGTGTATGAAAGGCCTTCATTTTATTCCCTAGCAAGTTTTATTTATTTATTTATTTATCTGTTAGCAAGTTTTATTAATTAATTATTTATCTGTTCTTTTTGTAATGTTAATGTTATACCTAGTCTGAAAAAATACGAAAGGGGCGGCTATATAGTTTGCCGTTTGGGTTTGTGAAATTAGGGTGCTTTTTTATTGTCGTTTTTGGGAATACAATTATGTATCGGATTAATTGTTCGATATAGTGCTGAAAGAGATGATGCGAATATGTTTTTATGGACTTAACGTGTTTGTTTATTTTTGTTTATTGAATTGGTGTTTTCGTATTTTCTGTTCTTTTTATAATGTTATTGTTATACCTAGTCTGAAAAAATACGAAATGGACGACCATATAGTTTGCCGTTTGGGTTTGTGAAATTAGGGTGCTTTTTTGTTGTCGTTTTTGTGAATAAATTTATGTATCAGATTAATTGTTCTAATATAATCGATTAGTATCTTATACATATGGTTTAAATTTCAATAAAATCGGATATACGTATTTGAAAGTTTAATGGGGTTCTGCCTAATATGTCACTTAGAGGTGGGACACGTAGATATTCGGCAGACTAGGATTGGGTAGTGCTGTCATATCTTGGGAGATTCCGCTCAGAGCAATCTTTCTTGCCTTGAAAGAGTAGAAAACCAAAGTCATGGGAGCTGAGCTTTTTTCTGACTTTGTTGGCATGTCCATGTGTGTTCGACACATGGAGATCAAAAAAATGCTCCGGTTTGTTGTTGTTGTTGTTGTTGTTGTTGACGGCGGCGGCGGCGGCGGCGGTGATATGGTTAATAATGTTGTGGATGTTTACCAAGTCAGTTGCTACACGCTGGAGCTTGAATGAATCTAAGCTTAATGAAGCAAGGCGTTCAGGATATTCTGACGCGCAGCCTGGTTTACATTCTCACTTATTTTTTTATTTTTATTTTACTCGCAAACAAGCTGAAGCTCACCGCTTTCAGGCAAATCAAATTGGTGCTTGTATGATTTTTTTTTCTTAAT
>OY744541.1:51431471-51441471 GCA_963556195.1 Sepiola atlantica
TCTTTTGTTAACTCGGTATTTTCTGGGATATTTGTAAGTGTTATAAGTTAATCCAAAGTTCTCAATATCCAAGATAGAGAAAATGCGTTTACTTGGTGTTGCCTGGGAGTCATCAATATCCTAGATAGAGCAATCCTATATAGAACAGGTGTTTTTAAACACTGCGTTGCCTGGGAGAAATATTTTCACTGTATTTTCTTATAGATACTCTGCGTTGCGAGTCAGTGTTCAATATCCTAGATAACGCAGGTGTATTCAATAATGTGGTATATGCTTGATCGAGAAAAGGAAGATAAGAAACTCGGCGTTGCCAGGGATCACACTAAAATAAATATAGTCGAACCTCTTCTGAACATGAGTCTGAGGTGAGGCAAGGATTGCTGAATCCACAGCCGCACCTCTTCTCAACACGATTATGTAGTGAAGCAAGAGTTGCTCAATCTATCGCCGCACCTCTTCTGAAAATAAGTCTGTAGTGAAGTTGTCAGAGTCGGGAGTTTGGGAAGGAGTCAGAGTCGTATGTTTAAGAAGGATTAAGGTCGGAAGTTTAGGAAGGAGTCATTTTTTCATTCAATTATTTTCATTCATTTTTCATTCATTTTTTAATTTTATTTTTTAATTCATTTCTTAGTTTTTTATACATTTTTCATTCATTTCTTTCATGCAATTTTCATTCATTTTTTCATTCAATTTTTCATTCATTTTTCAATCACTTTTTTCTTTCATTTTTGTCATTTATTTTTTCATACAATTTCTCATTCACTTATTTTCTTTTTTTTCATTTACTTTTTTCATTCATTATATTTCATTTATTCTTCATTCACTTTTCCATTTTTTTCTTCACTTTTTCATTGATTTTTTCATTTATTTTTTAAAATTCCTTTTTCATTCATTCATTCACTATTTTTCATTTATTTTTTCACATTGAATTTTCATTCATTTTTTTCATTTATTTTTTTATTCATTTCTTTCCTTTATTTTTTCCTTCAATATTTGTCATTCATTTATTTCATTCATTTTTTCTTTCACATATTTTCATTTGCTTTCATTCATTTTTTAATTCTTTTTTTCATTCATCTTGTTGTATAGCCCGAGGGCCATAATCCAAAGTGCTTAATATATATACTTTATCTTCATATTATTCTGAAATGGGAGGTAGTGACAAGAAATTAGTAATTTACCGGGGCCATTTGTTCTACTCAGAATTGTCCGGGGTCCAAAATTGTAAGATTACAGTATTACTTTCGGTAAGCGTTGTATAGTAAATCTCTTCGGACTATTGAATTCATCAACATCACGTATCTTCTTAATATGTTGAAATGGAAGAAGGAAGAAATTAAAAATTGACCGTGACCATTTTTTCTTCTCGGCGTTGATTTTCATTCATTTTTTTAATTCAATTTTCATTCATTTATTTTTATTAATTTTTTATTCGTTTTTTTTTTCATTCACATATTTTCATTTGTTTTTTCATTCATTTAAAAAAAAATTCATTCATTTTTTTCTTTCATTTTTCATTCATTTTTTTCATTCAATTTCTTTCATTCACTTTTCATTTTTTTCACTTTTTTATTCATTTTTTTCATTCATTTTTTATTCATTTTTTTCATTCATTTTTTATTGATTTTTTATTCATATTTTCATTCATTTTATTTTCATTCATTTTACATTCAATTTTTTTTCATTCATTTTTTTTTCATTTATTTTTTATTCATTAATATGAATATCCTAAATAGAGAAGGTAGTAACTCAAAAGTGCTCAATATCCTAGATATACTAGGTGTGTTAAAACGCAGTGTTGCACAGGATAAAGAACTTCTCTGTCTTTTTTTATAATGTTGTATACCCCGGGAGCCATAATTAAAAGGGCTCAATACCTTGGATAAGTACTCATAATAGTGCTCGATACCCGAGATAGAGCAGGTGTGTTAAAATGCAGTGTTGCCCGGCATAAAGAATTTCTCTGTCTTTTTTCTAATATTTCATACCCCGAGAGCCATAATGCAAAGTTCTTAATATCGTTCATCTTCATATTATTGCGAAATGGGAGATAGTGACAAGAGATTAGTAATTTACCGGGACCATTTGTTCTACTCGGCATTGTCCGGGATCCCAAATTGTAAGATTACACTATTACGTTCGGTAAAGAATGTATCTCTTCGAACTACTGAATTTATCAAAATAATGTATCTTCTTAATATGTTAAAATGGAAGGGGGAATTAGGAGTTTGTCGTGACCATTTGTTCTTCTCGGCGTTGATTTTTTTCTTCTATTTTGTATGGCCTCTGCTAGTTTGTAATAAAAAATAAATTAAAATTTCCAATTATAAAAACAGTTTCATTTTCTTATGTTAAAAAAATGATGAAAACAAATCATTAATTGCATAAAAAGAACATCCGACTTAAAATATAATTTGTAACAGTTTTCTGATAAACACCGCTTGTCAATTTCCGATTTTAAAACTGGAATCCGTCATCAAGTAGACTGTTTCTCTTTTACCTATATATTTAACCAATGAAATATAACCCCCAAACCCGAACTGGCATGACTTGACTCATTTTAATCGTTTCTTTTCTGTTCTTTATTTAACAGACTGCCTGGCCGGAACACGACTGTCCCTGTACCGTGACATCACGAATAATGGTAAGTATCGACTTTTTAAACTTATTCTTTCAAATTCTTCACAAACAAAAAAATCAATATTGAATTTATGCCTGCAGAATTCCACTCTTCAGTTCTGATTGATTTACCTTCCTGGTAAAGGTGCGTTTAATCTGAGACTTGAGACGTCTATATTTAGCAAATCTCGGTTTTGATACAATTATGAGAGAACTCTAAGTATATGTGTGTGTCTCGTGTTTAGGTAACTTTCATCATTACACATGGAATTCTTTTTTTTACTATTAATGGAATATGTATTTAAATCAAAAATGCAATAGCGTAAAATAAAACGAAATTTTTAAAATCCTTTTTTATGGAAATCGGTCTAGACAATGCATAAGCCACTTGATGTAAGGAGCTAAACAGATAGGAAGATGATTATCACAAAGAGAGTAGATGCCCATAGACCTTAGTCTTGAAAATACCAAGGCTATAGGTAGATGAAAACAGTCAGCAGGAAGAGAGTTACACGCGCCTGAAGTTCTTGGAAATAAGCTACTAGAATAATAGGAAGCTATATTATAAAAAGGTACCAAAACAGCTAATTTGTGAAGACCATCGAACCAACGAGTCAACGAGTTGAAACAAAGGAAGTAGGGAATAGATCAGACAATTCTGAAGAACACATGCCGAAATAGTATTTATAGAAAAGACTGAGACTAACAACATTACGTTTGTTGGAGAAATAGTCTAGAGAAGAGGAGAGAGTGGTGGCCAAACGGTTTCACAAATACCCTTCTCCGCTTTGCTCGCACACCCGAGCAACGACACCATGTGGCCAGTTTCCACCAAGTAGGTACAACTAATGCGATACATTTTAGTAAGGATTTAGACCAATATTGATTAGAAGCTTCCGTTCAAAATCCGTTACTTCTTTACAATCAACCCGCCATTTAAATCGTTCAATTTAGACAAATGTTTAAGTCTTACTTCTGACATGATAATATTACATGTATCGCCAAGTTGGTTACACTACGCAGCATACAGTCTTTACAATTTAGACATTTCAGTTGTTTCGCGAAATTTATTTTCGATGCCTCGAGCGCCTAAACGGCAAAATTAGCGAGTGTTTTGTTCGACTGTAGTTTTAAGACAGACACAAACAGCATAACGATGACCGTAATATTATCATGCAATAAGTAACGTATTTAACAATGATGACGCTTTTTTAATGGCGGTGTTATTGTAAAGATGTACTCACAACTGTATGTGGGTTACTGAATCGACAGAAACCTGGAAGAAGTACCGGCTGACACTGGCCAAAATGTTGTAACGATTTAACGGTTGCAAAACATGCAAATAAAAAAGATATAATGAGAAATGGCGTACAACAAAGTTCGTTTCCATTGCCTTTCATATAATCCACAAATGTAGAATACATGTAGACTTCTTGGCCTTTTGGCCAAGATCAAAGTGTAGTATCTGTTCCGATGGATACTGCACTCCATAGACTGGTATCGTCTTGGTCTTCGAGGCTTGATTTACGCCGGTCTATGGGACGGTCCTGTGCAGTTCTAGGAGGTCCACCCTCCCAGGCTTTGCCTCCCTTCTTTGAGGAGGAGTAAGTTAATTGCTTACTGCCTGAGGCGCCCCTACTGGGGAATGCCGACGGGGCTGCCCAGGCATTTTTGTAAGCCAGAGTGCTCACCTTCTCTGGCGCTGGCTTTTCAAATCCCACTTTCCCGACCTTGTGTCACATCTTAGCTTGTGGGAGGAAGATAAATAAAATATAATCCACAAATATAGAATCAATGTAGACATGTAAAGCAACACTTGCTTGTCAGTGGTTGTTCCATACCAAAGCAATCATCCCATTGGCTTATCCTGCTTGAATGCTATATCCGCTTCAAATGGTGTGTATGCAATCACTAACATTAGAATACAGGTTTTGTATCTCTTTCAATCCTTATATGTATAAATAGCTATCTCTTTGCGTGTAACACTAAGTGTTAATTAAGTATATATTCAAGCGAACACAAGCATCAGCAGCTGACTGATGAATTAGAATTGTTTGTAATGTAAACATAGCGACAACTGCTTTTACAAATGAACTTTATCATAAATATGAATATAATTCATATGAATATATATATTCCATAATTCATATGAATATATATTAAATATGAATTTAAATATAAATGGATCTAATTATAAACGTTGTAGGGAAGTTGAAAATCAACATTTTAAGAGGAATCGTTGGAAAGTTTGTTTTTTCACAATGTTTACAAAATATATGATTTTGTGTGAGTTAATTAAATATCTTTATAAAATAAGGTATGTTTGAATTTTGGAACACAGCTGATGGGCGTAAACGGTCCAACTGTGGGCTATATTTAGTTTAATTTAATTTTATCCAAAGGGGGTGAGAAAGCGGATGGACACCTTTCGTGAAACTTCAGATACTTCTGATTTTTGTGAAATTTAAAAATAGTTATTAGACATCAATTAATAAATATTCACTAAACTTCAGTTTCTTTTGAGAATTTTAAAGGGTTTTTAGGGGTCATAATATGAACACAACCCTAACCCGTTTGAAAATTTAAATATTTTCGATTTGCTTTATATTTTCATTTTTATCTTTGTAAGGAACATAAAAGTGGTGCAAAACTGTTCTGTTCAGGGAATTAATCTTACCTGTCCTGGGACGGTTATTCGCCTACTAGTTTTATATAAATAGAGATATGCATTATAGTCAAAACGGGGCAGGTGAAAGATAAAACTAGACGTGCTCGAGCAAAACAGGAAACCGAAATGCACCACATGAGAATTAATAAAAGACACACGTTTACGTCAGAGCCAAATGTTGTTGATGCGTAAACCAGTGTTATCTGAACACAAGTTGCTCTTTTACACAAACTTTGGGTAAAATTTTAGAGAAGGGCGAGTCTATTTACAAATTGCATGTAGGCATTATTAGCATGGCGATGCTATATGTGGGAATACGACACTATTTGATAAAGCTGTATGCATATCTTTCTAATAATACGCTAAGCATTTCATGTTCGTGCTTACGTTATCACCTTTCACACACATTTAAAAATTAGATCATCCCATCAGCAAAGATGGCGATTGGTGATTAATCTGATGTCGCTAAGGTAAATAAGTCCGACTTTATCCATTACAGTTGTAAATAAATACATTTCAAAAAGTGACATTTGTTTTATTGATTTGAAGAATATTTAGCTGACAAGTATCTTTACGGTAAGAAAACAGATAATATGTATTGTTTTAAAAAGAATTAAATTGCCATGATTTTAAATAAAGAAATAAAGAAAGAAAGACATATTCGTATTATTAATTCAAAAAATATTTAGCTGAAAATGATAATTATTTTTACGGAAGAAGAAAATATCTTCTTTTTTTAGATAAGATTGACCCTGACAAACATTTATTATTTCAAAAAGAATATTATTATTTCCAATAAATTATACGGATTGATGTAGAAATCACCGTGGAATTTCAACTTGGTTCCGCTAGTTTAGTTTGAATGCGGTTTTATGAATTTGCCGACCGAGCCACACGGAGTACTTGAAATACTATTCGATAAGTAAATCTCTTAAGATTCGTTGATTTATACTCACGTCTCACGCCGCCCACTAGAAACATACTTGAAGTCGGATGAGTGAGAACTGGAATAAAGTCTTAACATTCATGAGTATAAATTCTTACTTGTGCGATTATACTTTATTTACTTTCTTTTTTTTCTCCTTTCTTTTTTCTTATTCCCCAAGGCTTCTTTGGATTTTAATATTGTCCTTGTTGGAATAAAAATGACAGACGTAACTCGTTGGTCAAAAACAAAGAGTTCGTTGTCCTTGTAGATCGGTGGTCCACCTGGAGGCTCATTTGAAATGTCATCATTCATAAGGAAGAGACGCGAAGCTGTGGAAACGGTTACAGATTTAACGTGATTAGAAGACGTCGTTGCCCTCATTTCCGCCTGTCTTGTACCTTCTTTCCACCATTTTCATCAGACCATCCCTGCCTCCACCACCACCGCCACCGCCTATGTAGCACTGCACACTTCCCGTCCTTTATTAAGTTTTAGGCACATGAATAATGAGGATCCTCTGACTGTGGTGGGCGGGAGGAGGCGGAAGTTGAATAAACATAGAACGCCTCTATTTTAATAGGGGGGGGGATATAATTTAATAATAGAATGAAAGACTGAAGTTGAATTATCAAAAGTAGGGTAGAATGAAGTGACTATGAAATCGTCGAAGGAACTGGTGCGAAATGCCAAGATAAATCAGTAACTGTGGCCTCAGCAAAGAAAAGAGGGATCGTACAATGTAGATGGACTTATCCAGCCAGATATTTATCTATGGTTAGTCTCTTGAGCTTCGCTTGGTTCAAGATACGATATTCGCACACTGATATCCAAGCAAGACGGAATTCAAAAAACGATATCCATCATTAGAATGAAAGGTCAAGACTAAAAGTGCGGTTAACCCATTTATTTACAGTTGACAATTATGAAAGACAAGCAATGTACACCATACAAAATAATAAAAGATATTTAATTCTTACTCTGACTTTAAGATAGGAACATTGATTACCGAGGGGACCTAGATTCTTCATTTTATGCGAGCCCCATGGGAGAGGTCTGACAGCGGTGAATGCTTAGTACCCTCTGCTCCCTTTCGGGTACAATCAAGGGGAAACAACCATCGGTGCTCAGAACCGGTGCACCACCAAAATCGGTTCCCTACAACGGTTCCCGTTGTCATTGGGTCGTAGACGTTACCGGATGTGTCTTTTGTATGCTGTACCGCTACAGACACCTTGTATGGGGTACTGTTGTCATGTTTGGGCTGGTGGATCTATCTCTTTTGAGGGTTCTTGATGAACTTCAGACATGTATCTGTAATTTGGTTGGTCCCATTCTTGCTTCTTCTCTCACCCCCTCTCTCTCTCCCTCAATAATGTAAGGTTGCTAGTCTCAGTCTTTTCTATTAGTACTATTATTGCATGTGTTCTTCAGAATTGTTTGATTTAGTCCCGTCTTCCTTTGTTTCAGCTCGTTTAACTGGTTGGTATAGTGGTCTTAATCAATTCACTGTTTTGATATCTCGTTATAATACATTTTCCTATTCCAGTAGCTTCTTTCCAAGAACTACAGGCTTGTGGAACTCTCTTCCTGCTGACTGTTTTCCTCCTACCTATAGCCTTGATCTTTTCAAGACTATGGTCAATAGGCATCTCCTGTCATTGCGTTAACAATGTTCCGTTCTTTTTAACTCTTGACATCAAGTGGTCTCATGCTTTCTCTAGAGCTACTTCAATAAATAATAAAAATTAAAAAAGTAACCTCTAGCGAATCAAAAGCAAAGAAAAAACATTATTTTACTACGTGTTTTACCATTTATTTTCAGTGGGCGTTCTGCTCGCTTTGCCCCACTTAAAAATAAATCGAACAAAACTCATCATTTTATATTTAACATGTGCAGTAGTTTGTAATATATTTTTTCAAGGGATCATTCTGACTGATTTGTTTCTCCCAAAACTAAATCAAAATAGATATAGTCCACATTACCTACCGTTACGCATAGAAACGATCTTCAAAGATTCATAATGATCGGTAAATTAAATTCTGAGTTTACCCCCCCCCCACACACACACACGCATATATATATATATATATATATAAATATATATAAAGAAATACATTTACAACATATTTATATTTTTATAAGTATATATATATATATATATATATATATATATATATATATATATACATATAACATAGATCTATGTAACCATAATTAGATGATCATATCACGTTCCAAAAATTCAACATAACTACTGTTTGTATACGATCGTTTCAGAGACCATATGTTTTATTCATATTAGATCACATCGTCAGTACAGAGTATTAACACGTAACTAAAAGCAAAAGCATATAGACAGCATCAGTGGAATACAGATCGACGTCCCCATTAATTAGTGATGCACATATGTTTTAAAGTAGAAAGAAGTCTGTGCAATATTACAAGTAGGATGTCGCACCTCAAAAGGAAAAATTAAAACAAATATTATTTTATACAATATTTTAGAGTTAAATTCGTTGACTTTATTGACAAACGAGCGACTTGACTTTTTCTGAAGCGGTTAAACTTGTAACAGAATCATTTAGCCCTAAGATTTCACTGTTCCACAAATAGTGGAAGTGATTGAATTTAGTCAAAAAAGATGGCGAAGACTACGCAATTTTTGCGTCAATCATTAATAAATATGCGAATAACTTTAAATGTGTAATCTTCGTGCAATACTTGTATCAGGAAAATACGCAGAAATCAGACGTAGGGTTCTAAATCAGTTGCAAAGTGAACCAAATTTAACATCACAGAAATTAGTTGAAGCCTGCCAGAGATTTGTAAGCGTTAAACAAGATTCTAAAGACATTGAAGAGTCGGGCTTGCGCACATTAGAAAAGCACGCCAGAAATCACATTTCAACTCTCTTTCAAAAACAACTCAAAACAAAAAGAAAGATTATGTTGCCTGTATCAGCCGCCCGCTTAATAGCCCTGGAGAGGTCCGTCCAGCTTCTCTGACAGTCTTTTGGGCTGCACCTCTCGAAGACTTCAGTGTAGCCAGCGATGTGGGAGATGGGTTGGCCTTGTATGAAAACAAGGATGAACGTTTTGCCTCTATCAGAGGGTCGAGGGTAGCATAATTCGCATCATACCAATCATTGCGTTTACAACCTGTCCTTCTCCCAAAGGTTCTGAGAGCTGTAGAGCGGGTGTCGTTCTTGAGTGTTTCCCACTGTTCAGATGCAGGTTGACTGTGATATCCTTTGAAGGTGGATGAAAACATCACGTTAAATTCCGCCATGTGGTCTGGGTGTTGAGTGTTGCTAACGCCTATATGAGCAATACCCCCCCCCCTGTTTAGTGCGGTAGAAATCTTTGGGTTGAAGTTTAACCTTACTGCATACTAAAGAATGATTCGTGTCACAATCGGCACTATGGTAGGCTCTAGACATCAGGAAATGTTTTAGGTACCTTCGTCTAGTAATGATGAGGTCAAGCTGGTGCCAGCGACCTGAGATGTTTCCAAGACACCCTGCGATGCGGCCTAGAACCAAAGAATGTGTTGGTAATGCAGAGGTCATGGTAGGCACAGAGTTCTAGTAGTCGCTGACCATTATCATTGCATTTACCCACTCCAAAGTTACTGAGGCAGCTTGGTCATGCATCGTTGTCACCACCTACATGCGCAGTAAAGTCCCCAAGTATGATCAGGTCTTCATTCTGTGAAAATGCATTGATGGTGCCATCCAACTGAGTGTGGAAGTGCTTCGTTGTGTCGTCAGGTGCCGCGAGTGTTG
>OY744541.1:51446471-51448971 GCA_963556195.1 Sepiola atlantica
AGTGTTTTTGACTCGTCTATTGCAGTGTCCACTATCTTTTCTCTATTCTGAAGAAGGAAATCTTTCAACGCCGTCAGCCTGACAGAACTTTGTTGCAGATCCAGCCCTTTTTTTTTGAAGATATTTCTGGGCATCATTGATTTCTGGGAGAATAGTTTTCCAAAGGTTCAGAAATAAAAGAAACGGAAACGATAGTACCGAGTTGAGAATTAAAGATGCATCTGATCTTGTGGTTGCATTTTCTCCTTCTTTTCATACTTAAAGGGGAACTTTCATATAAATTATTATCGAATAGGTGCGAAAAGAAAGTTGGATATTTGGGTGTATATACACCGACATCAAAGAGGAAATAACATTAGATGCGAAAGTTTGAATTCATTAATTTTATTACTGTCCAAACGTTTGTTTTTGTAGCATACTTTTTATAACTCCTTGTAAACTTTACAATTGCTAGCTGGGGGATCGGACAAAATCACCCCGGGCAACCCCCACCATCTACTTAAAACAAAAGAAAAACAGCTAAAATCTCAAATGAATAAAAAATATTAAAAATCAGTTTTCATATTTTAATTTTAATTTAATTGAATTTAGGAAAATTAGATACCGTAGAACTAATTTTCGCAAGGTATGAAAATTAAGAATAATGTTAACTTAATAATAATGGACCAGTTTTCCTACCTAGCAAAAAATTTTCCATGGACGAATTATCCATGGGCGAATTATCCATGGACGAATTTTCCGGGCACCCAAATGCCGGGGGGGCGGCAAATTTTACTACCGCCCCGGGCGGCAAAAGGTCTAGCTACGCCACTGATATATATATATATAGTAGTAAGAAAGCCCAGTCGCGCGTGTAAGTATTCAATCAAAGTAGTACTTTGGAAGATATCGTAAAGTGAATATATATATATATATATATATATATATATATATATATATATATATATATATATATATATATATATATATATATATAATATATCTGTCTATATATATATATCTAATATATATATCGCTCTATATATATATCTAATATATATATATATATATATATATATATATATATATATAAATTTATAGTATAAGAAACAAAGAAATAAATTCTGCCATCGATTTGTTTTTTACAAACATATTTTACATTTATTATATATATATATATATATATATTATATATATTATATATATATATTATATACATTATATATATAATATATATTATATATATATTATAAATATATTATTATATAAATCATATATATTATATATAGATATAATTATATATAGATATACTTATATATATATATAGGACCGGCGGGACAGTTATAAAAGTGGGGGGGGCTCTCCTAAAAAGTGGGGGTGGGCCGGTTAAACACATGCATATATAACTTCATTATTGATAACCGTAAAGTGGGGGGGGGGGTCAAGTAAAAAAGTGAGTGGGCTTGAGCCCCCCCCCCATCCGTTCCCCGGTGCCGCCGTCCATGATATATGTATATATATTATATATATAATTATATATATATTATATAATTATATATTTATAATATATATATATGTATATATATAGATATATTATATATATAATTATATAGTTATAATATATATATATATATATATATATATATATATATATGTATATATAGAGAGATATCTTATATATATAATTGCATATGTATAAAATTTCTATTATAATATATACATATATGTATAATATATATATATTATATATAATTATATATTTATAACATATATATATTATATAATTATATATGTATAATATATATACATTATATATGTAATTATATATGTATAACATATATATATTATATATATAATATTAAATTATTATTTTATATATCTATATATATATTATATATAATTATATAGATATAATATTAAATTATTATTTCATATATATATATATATATATATATATATATATATATATATATATATATATATAATACGTTCGTCGAACACTCTCGACTAGTCTTCTATCTGTGCCCGCTTCAAGGTACATATAGATCTTAATTTCCAGGAATTACGTGACAGTTTCCGTGGGCCGAGTGGATATGGCTTACTCTGTGTACCGGGTTCGCGCCTCCCGACCATCTGAAATTGTTACTTCCCTGCACTGATGAGAGCAATAAGCTTGAAACGCTAGCGTCTGTAGGTATAAATAATTTAATATTTATTTATAAATATTATATATATATATATATATATATATATATATATATATATATATATATATATATATATATATATATATATATATATATATATATATATATAAATAAATTTTTAGTGGTACAAAATTTGATAACGGCGAGGAATACGGACGTTTGGGACATTTTTGGAGAGTCGAATGAGATTAAACAAATATAAAAAAACGAGAGAAAACGATTAAAAAGAAATTAATTAATGTACTGAACCGGTTTTCGTCCACACTCATCAGAGTAAAACGTGGAAATGATTGAATACGACTAAAACCTAAAAA
>OY744541.1:51456471-51458971 GCA_963556195.1 Sepiola atlantica
AATAATAAGCTTATAATCAGGTTTAAAGAAAAAAATCTATCTCAAATCGAATTTCCTACAATATTTGACTGGTGAGTAATCGATAACTTCATACTTAAACCTGCCAATTAGAAGATGTAATCGGTATTTACTGAACCTTTTAATTGTACAAAGAAAAATAAAGACATAAATTAATATTTCAAAACCTCCCATTTCAAGAAATAATAAAATCCTAAAATCCTAATCTTACCAAACAAAATCCTGTAAAAATATATATAACACTTACATGCGACCAAGCGTAGATCCACAGAACTATAACATGATTCAACAGCTATGCAAAATAATGTTCAAATTTTTAATCGATTTTTTTTTCAATCGATTTTTTTTTTCAATTTATCAGCGTATTAAAATAGTGGAAACATCACAGACATTATGTTATGGTGCCGTACCTACCTACGGAGAACTAATGGACTCGTCCACCTTATAAATACGGGAAGCACGTGACACTTGTTCTCTTCTTCCCAGGCAAACCGGCAATGGCGGTTGAGAGCACATCTCCTTGTATCTCTTTTCTTTCTATTATATAATATATACCTTTGTTCATTTAAACCATGTGTTCCTGTGTCATTCATTCGGCCTTACCCAGGTCCACAACACATTATTAACTCTATTGTTCATTAATAGTAACTCAATTATTAGTTTAATTACGAACTATAATCTAGTTCGATTGCACTACTAAATTTCATAGTCCAACCCCTATTTTTCACTGTAGTTTATAAAATTCAATTATCCGTTTATTAGTTAGCTTAAAGCCTAATTCAACTACTCTTATGTAGAAATTAAAGTAGCATTAGATGCATACTTAATCAATGATGTGTTAATTGTTATGCATACTGGAAAGTACATCATAGTTTCCTTATGGAATGTTATTGTGAATTCACAAGGTTATTACCATAACCATCAAATAGCAAAATTTGACTCTTGACAAAATGTAAACGAAATACCAGGAGGTGCGTAGAAGCGTGGTCAACTCCTGGATGGACGAAATTGCGGACACCCCTACGTCTTTCAGCAGGACTCTGTACACAAGGCCAATACGACCCAGGCGTAGTTGCTCAACAATGCTTCTCACCACTGGTCACCGGACTTATGGCCGCCCGCTTCATCCGACTGCAATCCCCTTGACCATTTCTTCCTAGGCGTCATCTAGGTCAAGACTAACAAGCACGCTCACAACACGACCGACTCTCTCAAGGCTGTCACCGTAGAGGCGTTCGCTGTTATAGACAAGGACATGATCGCCAAAGCGTGTTACTTATTTCGCGGCCGCCTTGAGATGGTCGTCTCCGCAGTTGAATCGAAAAATAATGTCGTACATAATTCTAACTGTTGCTAAATGAACCGTCGGGTCTCTGCATATACAACTTTTGATTTTGTTGCCTATTTTGTTATCTTTTTGTCAAATGTCGAGGTTTGCTGCAACACCCTGTATATAATTATTTACACAATCGGACAACTCCGCAGCCCACACAAAAGCCATGAAAGCAACAGACAGGAAGCCCTATAGTTTCGCCCTCCTTTGGGCTCATCAATAATTATATAGTATCCTACATTAAATCTAATATTAATTTGTTCGCTGGATTCTCTTGTTTTTATGGCATCGGCCTAGTGAGTATGCAATCTTACTTTTAAGACATCGGCCTGAGTTCTTTGTAGTTGGATGACTACATCCTTGGTTGTGAAGAGTAGATACATCTCACAGTCGGCCGCTGTCGTGGTTTGTTTGATCTGTGTTAGTTAATAGACATTCTTGTATGTGGTGTGATGCTCAGGTGGCAGAATATTCGCCTCGCCTGTAAGTGGCTCAGGTTTCGAATCCTGAGTTTGGGTGAGCCTTACTGATGAACTCAAAGGAAGGGGGACTCGAGTCTAGGGTTTCTCCGGTCTGGGGCTTTCATGATTTGTGTGAGCTGCGGCGTTGTCTGATTGTGGAAATAATTTTATAGTATCTCACATTAAATCTAATATATATATATATATATATATATATATATATATATATATATATATATATATATATATGAGAAAGGAAGGATGAAGGTAATCCGACGTGATGGGAAATGAAAAAGGAAAAACCAACTCACTCATTCCTCACATTCGTGACATAGCCACCTGGTGAAACATTCCCACTTTTCAAATATTTCACACCTACTAAAACAAAATCTCCCCTCTCCCCCTCACCCATTTCATCCTCTCAACCACTTCTCTCACACTCCCACCCACCCATCCCTCCCACTCTCAAACACCTAATTTTTTCAAATCTTTTCTAAAACCATAACATTACCCACTCACCAAAATCACAGAGCCTCCCCCTCCTCTTTCCCCATCTCTCCACCTCTTCACTCACTGCTATCCACATTATTCCCGCTCACCCCGACCCCTCCACTTTTTTTCACTCAGAACCATCCACATTTATTTCATTCCATGCTATTGACTTCACCAAGCCCGGACCCCGGTTCTA
>OY744541.1:51463971-51473971 GCA_963556195.1 Sepiola atlantica
CTCTCTCTCTCTCTCTTTATATATATATATATATATATATATATATATATATATATATATATATATATATATATATATATGCGATTTTATGAAGGCTTACCAAAGCATTCCGTTCAGGAGACCAATGATCACCATGAAAGACTTTTTCTTACAAATATTATTTATTCAAATGAAATGTGTTTTCCTACACGTGTTTCACTACCAAGCAGGTACTTGTTTGGCAGATCATCAGGGAAATTAAATGTCTGGAATAAGGGTTTCAACAACCGACAATACACAATGTGGCGTTGCATTAATTGAGGTCACTTAAGAAGAGAAGAGGAAAAAAATAATAATAATATATATATATGTATATATATATATATATATATATATATATATATATATATATATATATATATATATATATATATCACTCACTCTCTATCTCTATCCGGCCCGATAATTTTTTGTAGTACCCACTTTCCCGAGATTCACCGTTTATTTTCATTGGATAATCAACCAAGATGATTATCCAATGTAAATCGCTCCGTTCATTAAACTTAGTAAATGAAAATAACGTCCTAATTCACTCGGTGAGTCTTTAATTGAACCTTCCATTTTATTTACATTATGTTTTCCCTGTCATACTTAACTCCAAACATACGATAAAACTGCTTTTGACTATGGAATAGAAGAAAGTATACTGTTAGCAGTCGTTTTAGATTGTTCTGTAATGTTTCTATGTTGTTAACATGACCACAGCAGAGCTAAAAAGTATAATAAACATGTCTAAAAGCAGGCTGCATCTGTCTTGATTGTAGAATAGAAGAAAGTATACTGTTAGCAGTCGTTTTAGATTGTTCTGTAATGTTTCTGTGTTGTTAACATGACCACAGCAGAGCTAAAAAATATAATAAACATGTCTAAAAGCAGGCTGCATCTGTCTTGATTGTAGAATAGAAGAAAGTATACTGTCAACTTTCTTTTTCAACTCGTCCTGAACTGCCTGTATGTTGTTACCATGTACCTATATGGGTGGCCATTTCGGAATATACAAAATGTGGTATTCAAAACGTGGTCTTAGTGGCATTGCAACACGAGGACTGGTATCAAACTGCAATTACAACGAACGTAAAACAGTTCTGGGCCGTTCATTGTGATCTGTACTGACCAGTCACTGACCGGCGATAACTAATCGAATTCAGAATATGTATTTGCTGACGTCAAGTATTTACCGATCACACCCTGCTGTCTGCCAGCAATCGTCAATCGCATAGCTTTACGGTTTGATTTGAATCAACCCTTCGTGGGTTAGTCTTGATACTAAAGCACAATACTTATTGTATACAATTAATTGACCACATGTTGCTATTTTATCACGATTTCTTCTAACTTTTCCAGAAACACGTGTAAAAGTCATTTTGTTCCGAAATTATTATTAAATCATAGAATGATATAACCGTGATTTGATATTTTGTTTATTAATAGCTCTACTGAATTTTTTTTTTAATGAAATTTAAAATATTAAATATTGAGCTTTATATTTACTTTTGGAACTTGATTCGTATTGCAATCGATAAAAAAACTATATAAATTTACTTTTCTATTGTTACCTCTTTAAGTCTGTCGGATTATCGACTTCAGACATAAATAGTTTCAGTCCTAAAATATCAATATTCTTAATTGTCATTCCTTTTCTTTAGCATTGGCCCATGTTGTTAAGAGAAAATAATTAATTCGCTTTAATTTCTTTGTAAATACAATTATTCCTGCTCGGGATATTTTTCCATCCTTTTCTGCAGCAAATTACAATTACAAATGGAAAACATTTGTCTATCAACGGCAAATTTCGCTATTATTACAGAACTACTCGGCGTTGCCCGGGGCCATAAAAACAAATAGAAGTTAAATAGCGTGTGTAACATATTTATATTAAAACTTCTGTCTCTATTATTACAGAATGGTAACACTATATTATTACAGAATACTAACACTATATTATTACAGAATGGTAACACTATATTATTACAGAATGGTAACACTATATTTTTACAGAATAGTAACTCTATATTATTACAGAATGGTAACATTATATTATTACAGAATGGTAACACTATATTATTACAGAATGGTAACACTATATTATTACAGAATAGTAACACTATATTATTACAGAATGGTAACACTATATTTTTACAGAATAGTAACTCTATATTATTACAGAATGGTAACACTATATTATTACAGAATGGGAACATTATATTATTACAGAATGGTAACACTATATTATTACAGAATGGTAACACTATATTTTTACAGAATAGTAACTCTATATTATTACAGAATGGTAACACTATATTATGACAGAATAGTAACTCTATATTATTACAGAATGGTAACATTATATTATTACAGAATAGTAACTCTATATTATTACAGAATGGTAACATTATATTATTACAGAATAGTAACTCTATATTATTACAGAATGGTAACATTATATTATTACAGAATAGTAACTCTATATTATTACAGAATGGTAACATTATATTATTACAGAATAGTAACTCTATATTATTACAGAATGGTAACATTATATTATTACAGAATAGTAACTCTATATTATTACAGAATGGTAACATTATATTATTACAGAATAGTAACTCTATATTATTACAGAATGGTAACATTATATTATTACAGAATAGTAACTCTATATTATTACAGAATGGTAACATTATATTATTACAGAATAGTAACTCTATATTATTACAGAATGGTAACATTATATTATTACAGAATAGTAACTCTATATTATTACAGAATGGTAACATTATATTATTACAGAATAGTAACTCTATATTATTACAGAATGGTAACATTATATTATTACAGAATAGTAACTCTATATTATTACAGAATGGTAACATTATATTATTACAGAATAGTAACTCTATATTATTACAGAATGGTAACATTATATTATTACAGAATAGTAACTCTATATTATTACAGAATGGTAACATTATATTATTACAGAATAGTAACTCTATATTATTACAGAATGGTAACATTATATTATTACAGAATAGTAACTCTATATTATTACAGAATGATAATACCGATGAAACTTTTCGTTAAGTAATACTAAATAACTGTTGAAGGGTTTACATTCCATTCAAATAGAAACTACCGTTGAAAGAAATAGGTTATATCTGAAAACCTTTAAATTTCGATGTCGAAATAGGTTACGTGGCACATCATTCGTAAACGGTGTCATAATTCCTAAGCATAACTCAAATAATGTAAGGGAGATAACTCATATTTCAAATCGAAGAATTTAATAGTTGTTTACCTTACAGCTAAAATGTTATTTCTTCTACTGTATACGTTTTTTTTCTTGATGTCTTCGATTATTGAACAGTGCTGAAGATTCGGTCTGATAATATATAACTGTTTCTACCCAAGAAACGGCATGTGCAGACCAATGAAACTCCGGTACACCAAAGAGACACTGTAATGTATAGTTTTTGTTGTGTTTTTTATTAAAATACTTTATATATATATATATATATATATATATATATGGGGAATAAAAGAAACAATGTTTCAGACAAAATGTAAAAATAAAAATGGAATAAAGGATAAGCAAATCAACAACTAGCAAAAATAAACTCAAAAACACATACTGAATAGTTCTACCAAAATATTTCGATTGTTAAAATACAATCATCATCAATTTAGTTAAAGTTCTGCTACCAATTGATGATGATTGTATTTTAACAATCGAAATATTTTGGTAGAACTATTCAGTATGTGTTTTTGAGTTTATTTTTGCTAGTTGTTGATTTGCTTATCCTTTATTCCATTTATATATATATATATATATATATATATATATATATATATATATATATATATATATATATATATAACAACTATTAAGTTTCTCTCACAATTGTGGACCTGTCCAGGGCGAGGTAGGTAAACTAGTAAGATGTAAAATAGTAAACAATTGTAAAGTGAGCGTTGTGTCAGTTAAGTACGATCGAGATTGTAGCTAAAGTTCGAGGCAGGTGTCAAAACGGAGTCGAAAAGAAGTGAGGCGTCAGTCATCTGTTACGGGTGAGGCGTACAATGAGGACAGTGAGAGCAATGGACAGGGTAAGACTGATAATGGCTATCGGTTGGGTTGATAGCGTCGAGAAACTGGCACACGACAGTCACCCGCCTTTCCTACCTTTCTATCCAACCCGACACCACCACCACCATCTTTTTTTTTTTTTTTTTTTTTTCTTTTTGAAAACCTTACCAAACTCGTGTTATCGGTAGCCAGCTAGATTATTTTCAACTGCAGGTGTCACGCTTGCATAACTGCCATCCAAGTACGGTGTTTTCCCTACTGTTTAATTTCATGGCGGAATGCCTGACAACGGCGACGAGGTCGAGAGTGTGCGCCTATGTACACGCCTCGATTACTGGAGGAATTTCAGCGTGATTTGATAAGTGTTTATATTCGGGATGATGACTATGACTTACAAATCAGTCTGACAATGGCTCTCGGCTGAGGTATGGTTCTGTTCAGTCTTACGAGGTCCACCCACTCCACTCAAGCTTTATCTTCTTACTCAAAAGGGGTTAGTTTATTGCTAGATGCCCTTACCGGGGAATGCTGCCGGGGCTGCTCAGGCATTTTTCAGGTCAGCGTGCGCTTATCCTAGTGCGCTGTCTTCTCAAAACCACACATGACCTTGTGTCTAACCTACACATATAAATAATACGATGACTATGACTTGTTTTGTTTGTGTAGAAAATACTAATAAGCCACACATCCGTATGATAGTAAATAACGAAATATTTATTGACTAGCTGACCCCGTGGAAATTCCACGGTGGTTTCTTTATCTATCTGCATCCTTTACAGTTAATCATATTTATCTTGAAATAATAAAGTATGTAAAGTTTAAAAAGAAAGAAAGAAATGTCTCTTTACCTTACCATGAAGATAAGTGTCATTGTCAGCCAAATCTCTCTCTCTCTCTCTCTCTCTCTCTCTCTCTCTCTCTCTCTCTCTCTCTCTCTCAATATATATATATATATATATATATATATATATATATATATATATATATATATATATATATATATATATACTATTAAGAGTTATGATGTTTTTTCGAGTTTGCCTGTTCGTTCGAAACTAGAAACATGTAATTGGCTGACAAAAAGGGATGGGCAGAGTACACCTTACTAAGGCAGTAGTTTTACGATATCAATATCCAAGTTCGAATATCACGTAAGTCTAAATGACGGTTTTAACTGGATACGTGTTTTATAAATTTAACATAAAAAACACATTACAAGATTTTTTTTAAACTAAGTGATCTTTTTATATTATCCGCAAAAAAGTAGGCATCAAGGATATTCAATATTAGTTCAAAGCGAATTATCGTTGCTTAAAAACATAATTTATAATCGTTTTTGTCAATAAAACAATGCGTAATAACATTCATCGTAGTTACTTACTCTCTCGTGCAAATACTAAGTAGCATAGTTTTTCCTGCAAAATTTCACAAACACTTTCCTTCGTACTAGCTACAAAGCGGTAAAAGCTAGGTGAAGATAGAAATTGTCATCCTCAACTACTGTACCAACACCCCCTCACTTCAAGGACCGTAAAAATAATTGCCAGCTAAATATTTTCAAATAATTGAAACCTTCTAATTTATTTATTGTAACATTTAAACTCTTTTCAAAATAAATCTTCTCTTTTATGTTATCATAAAATAATTGCCAGCTAAATATTTTCAAATAATTGAAACCTTATTTATTTATTGTAAGATTTAAACTCTTTTCAAAATAAATCTTCTCTTTTATGTTATCATAAAATAATTGCCAGCTAAATATTTTCAAATAATTGAAACCTTCTTATTTATTTATTGTAACATTTAAACTCTTTCCAAAATAAATCTTCTCTTTTATGTTATCATAAAATAATTGCCAGCTAAATATTTTCAAATAATTGAAACCTTCTTATTTATTTATTGTAACATTTAAACTCTTTCCAAAATAAATCTTCTCTTTTATGTTATCATAAAATAATTGCCAGCTAAATATTTTCAAATAATTGAAACCTTCTTATTTATTTATTGTAACATTTAAACTCTTTCCAAAATAAATCTTCTCTTTTATGTTATCATAAAATAATTGCCAGCTAAATATTTTCAAATAATTGAAACCTTCTTATTTATTTATTGTAACATTTAAACTCTTTTCTAAATAAATCTTCTCATTTATTTTATCATAAAATAATTGTTAGCTAAATTTTCTTTAAATAAAACGAATGCCACTTTTAATTAACATATTTAAAATTGTAACAATTAGATGCCTGTTAAAATTACATTAGACTAAAAAGAATACAAATAATAGGTTTTAAAAACTGGTTACGTCGACAGGGCGACAGAATTCGATTTGGGAACAATTATTTCTAAAATGGGTAAAGTCGATTTTTTACCTTAGCGACACCAGTTAATGTTCAAATACTTTTGCCATTTATTGTTTGATTTGATTGCGTATAGATAGATGATAATGGAAAAAGAAAAACAAAAATCAAACCAATTTTAACGTTTTATCTACATATGCCGAAGGCTTTGTCAAGAGAGATGGGTTTATTGTCTCTCACTGGAAGCGCCCTCATTTCTGACTATGCACGTTATTTTTGGTCCCCAGTTCACGGTGTCACTTTTTAGAGAGCGGAAGGAACATTCAATTAACCGTCAAACTTTGTCTTCGTGGAGAAAAGAATAATAAAAAATAAAATAAAATAAAACTATTTAATAAAACTATTTTAAAAAATGCAAAGGCGTGCTATAGAAAATATCATTGTAATACGGTTCGTATACGTAAGACGCGAAAAAGAAAGATGGCCGATAGGTTTTACTAGTTTAAAAAAAAAAAAGATTAACAAAAACTATTGAAATAATGTTTTTCTTTCCTTTTTTATGACCTACAGGTTATTACAACTTGCTAATCCTGTCCCTTACTAGAAAATGCTACCCTTTATCTTAAGAAATGTGATTTGTTTATATTGGCCATCTTTTTCACCCTTTTTTCCCGGTCAACTTATTTTTCCTCGTTTCGAGTGTTCGATTAAACTTGTTATAACTTATTGCTTTTCATGTGTAATGTTATTTTTTATTATTATTTTTTTTTTTTTTGTACTAAAACATGTTTTTTTGTGTGATTATTAATTTTTTTTTTTTTACTAAAACATGGTTTTAAATAATAAAGTAAATGTTGTTCTGAAGCAATGAAACTCTGCTGAAACCCATTTCGCGAGATTTGGCTTTTTCGCAAAAGTGTAGTATCTGTTCTTTACTAAAGTATTTTTTTAATTTTTGTCCCCATTCAGAAGGCCCCGTTCTGGGGAGCTGGATTTTCCCCAAATTTAAGACCGACTTTGTGTATAACTTTGCTCTCGTGGGGAAGAAAGTAAATGGGAATAAGCGAGCGTACGTTAGAAAATTACCCAAATACCTTCCAAGCAATTTTTTAAAAAATCGACAAATATTAATAAATCCGTTGAGTACACAGTCAGTGTAAACGTAACGCCAATCTACTCTACAACTTAATAGGCCCAAACTGTTCTCTCCTAATAAGAGCAACACTTGAATATTTAATGTTTCATTAAGTGGGGGGGGGGGGCACTACCAAAGGCACTGAGTAATATTAAAGTCCAGATTCTGGAAGGTTGTTTAAAACTGGCAAGTAAAACGAGTAGGCAGAGTAGTTTGCTTTTTCAACTTTTAACAAAGAAGATGAGAGAGTCAGTGAAGGTAAAACACCCGCAGCCAGTTTTATTTGATGTGCACACTTCTCGTCAGGCCATCCACACTTCCATTTGGTTCCTGCTTTAGTCGCCGCCTTGGCCGGCTGTCGCACCTGACACCCAACCCGCCAGTCGACAATCCGCAAGCCCGGCGCACGTAGGCGAATAATGAAGAAAAGAAAGAAAAAAATGTAAACGAATGGATAGGTAGGTAAGTAAAATAAAGAAAGACGTTAGCGGGGATTGTGTGTTAGGGGGTATTATTTAGGGGGGGGGGAACGTGAAAGGCAGAGTAATCTTAGTGGAAGCAGCTGGTGTGTTGGCTACACACGCGTGTTTAGTGGTGAAGCCTCTCCCCTTACTCTGTTACCTCCAGATAGCCCTTCCAAAGGAATCCTACCGAGACTCTTCTCTTAGCTTCCATTACTTTAGGTTCTTTACTTTTATATTTATTTTTTATCCTTTCATCAGTTTCAAATTTTGTCTAATTCAATCAATCTCATTTTTTCGCCATCTTGATTTATCCAATTATGTCCCTTTATTTCAAACCCCTAAACTTATCTCATTCTCGTTCGTTAATTTTTTTAACCTTTTCTTTTCACTTCTGTTTACGTTGTCTTTATTTCTCAATGTAAACAACTTTTTGTTCCTCACAACTTGTTCTTTCGTTCTGTTTTGACGTCACCCGAGTTCCTTCCCTGCTTAGTTTTTTTTTTCTTTTTTTTCTTTAATTCCTTTCTTTTTCTTCTCTTAAAAATCTTATACTATCTTTTTGTGGCTCATATCGCCGCCATTTCCACAATAAGCCATTTTTTTTCATTCTTTCTCTTTCTCTTTTTCTTTCTCTTTTTTTCCTTTTGTACTTACGAAAAAGGCAAAAACATATTTTGCGTCCACATTGTTTCACTTTTTTATTTATGACGGGCTGGGTAAACTTTTCTATTGCAACATAAATTATTTTAAAGGAAATACAGTTGGCAAATTAGTCAAAAAGAATTTATTTTGGTTTATCTACTAATTTTTGACTTATTTGCGTTAAAACAATGTTCAATATTTGATAGAAAATATAAACATGTAAAGTTTTTTTAGACGTTTATTCACCCCAAACAATTAGGGGTCATATCCACAGGAGTATCCGAAGTGGATAGTTGTGCAACGAGATGTTTGTTCACATTGCATTTCAATTTCTGCATGTTAGTACAGTCAGGGGAAAGAAGTAGTTCGAGTAGAAAGCTTTCTGGAATCCGGAGATCTCTACAGTGAAGTATTGGGATTTAACTGATTGTCGGGTTAGTCGAGTGTATTTAAGTCGAGGGGCCACCACAACAGCAAGCTCATTGGAGCACATTCTATTGAATTACTTGTAAAACAAGCACGGTAATGCAACATGCGGTGATGAGACAGAGTCTGGAGCTTGGTAGACTGTGTGTGATCTATTAGATTAGAGACTCGTTGAAAAAATATTTTGCTAAATTACGCAAGACGTTTTCATCTATACGCTGTTTTCTTTGTTAACAATAAAAAAAGTAAATAGAGAAAAAGAGATAAAGTTGGCTTGTATATTTATGAATCGAAGATTTATTAAAAATAAAGAGAGAAAACAAAGAAAAAAAGTTGACATGCATATTTGTTCATATATATATATATATATATATATATATATATATATATATATATATATATATATAAAGCGAAGACGTGTTTCCCCTGTGCCTTTGACGAGAGTAAAAAATAACCACATGCATTATAGGCTACTAAACTCATCACTCTATTCAACTTATTCACTCGTGCGTGCTTGAAGAGATTTATAATTATTTTCCTCATCTAACAACAAATACTACTTTTAGATCACTATCACAGCCTTTCCCAAAAGGATACTATATAGAGATGGTAGAAAAAACTATTCCCTCTAATATTTTACTACTAATACTTTCCCTTTCATCACTGGGAAGTAATAAAGAACGGATACTATAGACAAACATAACCGTTATTGTTTTCTATTCATCTTCCATTAATGTAATACATGATAGAATAAATCCCGCACAAATTTGATAGACGCTCCCTCATATTCCACTAATTTTCGAGAATATCGGATTACGTTATTTCTAACTATTACGTATAGACTTTATTTAATTCCTGATTATACGGAATACATTTAACGAACTTAATCACTTATACTGTACATTGATTA
>OY744541.1:51481471-51486471 GCA_963556195.1 Sepiola atlantica
TAATGTCTAATATGATTATTTACTTATACTTATATTTCATGTTCTTTGTTTATATTGTTATTAGTTGTTGTTATTACCATTATTAATTTTAAGAACCGTTTATTATCTATTTTGTACAACCTAACACTAATTCTAACTATAACTCGATGCATACTTAGAGAAGACTCACAAAAGTAGGCCAATGAAGTGTGCACGCACTTTGAATGTCTGACGAGACTGTTTTATTTTATTTTATTTTATTTTATTTTATTTCAAAACTCATTTTCCATTAGTGGCGAGCCTCTTCTACAATAGACACAATTCTAATTATGGGATTATCTGTTCTGTCTTTCTTAATTATTAGTCACCTCTATTCTTAGTCTACTCAAGAGGTTACTGTCGCTTTGCATATGCGCTGATTCTTTTAGCTTTCCGGTTATTCTTATTTTAACCTCGTTGCAAGACATGCAACTAATGTAAATATCAACAAGATCTCATCTTCGAAATATTGTCGAAAATGTCTATTTGTGAAGAGTTTTAAAAAAACATTTGCTTTATGCTTTAGAATTAGCTCTACTATCAGTTTACCCTGCCGGATATTATGACAAGCGAAGCTATAACTCGTTCTTTCTATAACAACAGAAATCCAATTAGGGTCAATTAAAAATATAGAGCGCCGAAGCCGGAGGAGGGGAATGCTTCCTCGGTATGATATAATGTATTCCACAGTCCCAGGAAACGAAAGATTCGTCTCAATAAAAGACCCAAACGGAAGATGCCGGAAGTTCCGGGGTCTAGATGTTTGTTTAAGAGAGGAAGTAACCAGTGGCTGAATAAAAGATAAACTGACAGGAAAGCGTGTTGAGGGGGGGGGGGGGGCTAGCATTTTTCTTTTTCTTTCTCCTTCTCTTCTTCTCCTTCTCCTCCTCCTCATCCACCCACCGATTCCCTCATTAGCTAAAATGGCCCTTAAATATGCTCCAACCACTACGTTTAGTAAGCATTACAAAATCACTTCAAAATAAATATGGCGTAGTTCCTTCTTTGAACTCAAGCTATTCATTGTATGAAAAAAGTAAATGTAGCGATGATCAGCCTTATCAACTCGTCAGACTCAACCGAACTTTCCACCAGGACAATCAACCTCTTCTCCGAGCTGTAAGCATGGGATTGTTGCCTATTCTGAAAAGCAGTTTCGATAGAATTCATCTTGCTATTCGCCAAAATTTCAGATACAATCAATCTTTGGTCTCGAATTGCATTTTTTTAATCAGAATTAAAATTATAATTTATTTTTTAAAATCTTAATTATCAAATCTTTTAGAAAATTCGATCTGTTAATCAGCAGCGGTCATTGATTCTTTCCCACCTTTTTTTCCAGCATCAAAACTATTTTTAATATGTCAAAAAAAATTATCATACAAAAAAAACCTTTTGACAGAAAAAAAAGTTTAAACAAGTTTTAAAAATTTAATAGCAATTTACAAACATCAGTCATGTAATCGGCACTGCTTCTCTCTGAAAAAAAAAATGACCCCAAACAAATATAAAAACCGGCATGGTCGACAGCCAACACGCGGGACCTGGTCGGGATCCTGCGAATGTTAGTCCTTCTAACTTAGGTAACAGAATAAATCCAAATCCAGGTAACTTAATATGATCAGCACAAACCAGAGACCACAAAGAGAAATAAATGGACCACAAAGGAAATTAGACTAGTAATGGAGTGTCATTACAAAAGCAATCCCCACACAAAGAAGCTCCTTTACACATATAGAAAATAAGCTCAAAGTTGTGGTATTTATTTTACAACCACCCTATATATATATATATATATATATATATATATATATATATATATATAGAGAGAGAGAGAGAGAGAGAGAGAGAGAGAGAGAGAGAGAGGGGGAGGGAGGGAGAGAGAGAGAGATATTATACCATATATAAGTATATATTTATGTATATATTTATTATTAATAGTCAAACTTTCCAGGTGAAAGCTCTATGAATGTTAATTTTTAACAACAAAGCATATATAAATAAACAATACAATGCTAAATCACAATTGCCACTTTTTATTAATTTTTCAAAAAATCTATATAACTTTACGGACCGTTTTGTCTACACATGAACGACCAAATACACACACACACACAGACACACACACACACATATATATATATATATATATATATATATATATATATATATATATATATATATATATATATATATATATATATATATAACCTGGATTGTTCATACGTATGACTCTTCAGAAGTCCAAAGATCGTGTCGGGAAACATCAGAAAAAAAAACATTCACATTGATATAGGATACATAAAATACAGTGGCAAAGAGGAAAGTAGGTCTTTCTAACTATTAGGCGCGATCTTTTATACGAACAGCGCTAGGAAAACATTCGTATAACTTACTTAAATGTCGTATCGAAAATGTAACTGTAAGTGAATTAAAGGAATTATAAAGTAAAATAAGAAAAATTATTTAAGTAAATAAAAAATAAATAAATATATAAAAGGAAATGGATAAAGAAAGGAGGAGAGAGAAAAGTTTTTTAATTTACAAAATAGGAAAAAACATGCATAGTTAATAGGCTAAAATGTAATTAAAGCTTTAGATAGGAAAAATACGTATAAATTATTTAAATGTCAACTTGAAAAAGGTCATCGGTGAATAAACAGAGTTATAAAGTTGATAAGAAAAATATTTGAATAAATAAATAATTATATAAACGTATAAATCAGTTAAGAGATAAAAGGGATAAGAAAAAATAAAGAAAGGAAAAAGAAAAAGTTTAAATTTTAAAAAATACGAAAAGAGTTACTAAGCTATGATATAATAAAAGATTCAAATTTAAATTAAAACGTCAAAGGAAATAATACTCTAAATTATCATTTAGAGTTATCTTCCTTGAATACGGTCTAACAGTGAATTGCTAATTTCTAACTTACTATATAATTTATTAAAATTACATATATTAAGGAAATAATAAACAAATATTATAAATGTATCATTCATTTAAGAAATTAATATTTTTTTAAATGTATTTTTAAATTCCAAAACAATATTCACTTAACAAAAAACGCCCAACGAAAACCACGAACCGCCAACCAAGACCATAAGGCCTTAAGATAGTTTGTATTGCAATTATCACAACTATTTAGACTAGAATATTATTAATTTCACACCTATCTATTTCTAATTTATTTTAGAATTGGTATTATCTTAACAATTATGCATGTATTAGTACTCATTAATTTATGATTAGAATTATTAACTTTCTAGATACCTATATAATTAACCCAAATATTATATACATATAAAAACTTTGTAAATGCCAATTCAACCTAAGAATTTAATAATTAAAAAAACGTTATATTAAATTACCCGGAAAGAACCCAAAACATAAATAACTCACAAAAAACTGAGACCAAAACAATATACTAAATCTATAGATTAAGAATATTTATCAGTTTCTAATCCCATTATTTATTTTTTGTAACAAGTATGCACTTATTAGTACACTGTTTTTATAATTAAAAGTGTTAACATTTTTTATAGTTTACTGTCGATTATCCGGAAAAATAATTAGCGTCCTTAATTAAAATGTCATACGTTTACCTTAAAGATATATATATATATATATATATATATATATATATATATATATATATATATATATATATATATACTAGCGGAACCCATCGCCCGGCGTTGCACGGGAGAAATTAGTACCTATTGTATGACGGTGAATGAAAAAAAACGGCCTATAGTTCTTTCTCCACCCCCACCCCCTATACCGTGTTGGCGAATGTTGTAAATTTTAAAAAAAAAAGTGGCAGAGTCGAATGGGATCGAACGCCGAAACTGTCAATCATTAAACCTCTCGTCTTACCCACGGCTCCACGCTTACGATTTCAAAATAAATGTGTAAATAGGCTAATAACGCTATGGTTGTTTATTGACATGCGTGTTATGTTAACATGTACATTCTGCCGACCAAATGGAAACTTCAACAATGACGCGGTGTAGGTCATTTTTGTAAATTCATTTGGGCAATTTTTCTATAATATGCGTGCTTAAGGTGTATGTTTTTGAAAATGTAAATGTATCCGCGTCTACCAGTATCTTAGTGCTTAATGAATTAAATAGGAAGTCGATTCGATCAAGAAATGTTATCCGCCATGTTGAATCATTAAATGTTGCAGGAACTGTGTTCGTTAATTTCATTCGCTTAATTCCGGAATGAATTTAAATGTAGAAGGTAGAATTAGATAGAACGTAATCTGATATTCGCGGAATATCATAGGATTCAACGGGAGCGGTCATTATTTGTTTGCGTATTATGTAGTAAATTAATACCAGGCAAATAATAAATAAGGACGGACTGTTTTGTGAAAAGTAAACTGTGTTATTACTTCCCGGTGTCGATGAGTGTAGTCACAGTACACAATTGTTAGGGAGAAAAGTCTTTGCTACCACCTATATGGAGTTGGTTTTTCGGAGAGACGTTGATGGTGGGCCAAATGTAATATTGAGTGTTAGGGAGAAAAGTCTTTGCTACCACCTATATGGAGTTGGTTTTTCGGAGAGACGTTGATGGTGGGCCAAATGTAATATTGAGTGTTAGGTTGGAAAAAATAATAACAACTTTACTAAAACACGCTCGAGTGAATAAGTGTAGTATAGCGGTGAGTTTAGTAGCCTGTTTTGTATATGGTTATTTTCCTATACTCCGAGAAGGTACAGGGGAAAAAACGTCTCTACTTTATATATTAGATATATATATATATATATATATATATATATATATATATATATATATATATATATATATATATATACATGATTATTTTTATTTACACCATGTACAAAATCTGCGACATTGGCATGTCGATGTTATCGATAACAGCGACATGCCAGTGTCGCAGATTTTGTACATGTCGGTGTAAATAAAAATAATCATGTATATATATATATATATATATATATATATATAT
>OY744541.1:51491471-51498971 GCA_963556195.1 Sepiola atlantica
TACACGTAAATAAATCATTAGAAATTCACATACCAATAGTTTATTCATATTTCGGACCGCTGGAGATCCCATGGTTTCAGGAGAAACAATATGCAAAGCATTAAGAAAGTTTGGTGATGTAAAAAATCAATTTAAAAAAAAAAAAACAGATTAATTAAGAAACAAAGAAAATCGAGTTCAAAGGGCTCAGAAATATATGACAACTGATTTCAGGAAAGTCTTGTTATCAGACCAGGTTCACTCTTAATGGGCTTGATGGATGGGCGCGAAGTTGAGTTTGTAAGCAACATGATTCTAAGACAATTTGTTAAACGGCAACAATGTGGGGTGGGATCATGATATGGGCTGGTATTGTTGGCAGTGGGCTTGTGGGTTCTTTTAAAGTCGAGGACGGAATAAAAATCAACTCTAAAAGTTACTGTGATTTCGTAGAGCAAAATTTCTTTGATTAGTTTGATAACCAACTTTTAGGCAAATGTAAATCGTTAATATTTATGCAAGACAACGCATCAAGTCACACTTCCAATTTTACCAAAACATGGTTACAAAAAAAAAGGGATTTGTAAGGGATTCGTACATGGACTGGCCACCCAATAGCTGTGACTTAAATCCAATTGAGAACCTGTGGAGTTCCCTTAAGAGAGAAATAATTATTCCAATGTTAGACAGTTAAACAGCAAGCATAAACTCTGGCAAACAGTAAAAATTGCTGCAAATAACTTATCAGTTGCTACAATAGCAAATTTAACATCAGCTGCCGATAATAGACTGTTAAAAGTTATTGAAAAGAAAGGGAGCATTCAGTGCAGTGAATGATATAACACTTTCCTTTTTACTTCTGTTAATTTGCCTTTTGTTTTTTGTTCAATCTCAATTTTATTATATCATTGTTGTATCACACTGTGAAGTTTGTTGTTTATATTCTTTTATACTTATATATTCTTTCAAAATCAACAAATAAGTAAAATTAAGTGTACGTGCAAATAAAATATGGACAATAAAGTTTGTTTATTTTATCAATCACATAAGATTATTCAAAGTACAACAATAGCAATACTCTATCACTTTGCATGTAAGTTAAACATCTTTCTAACACGCGTGTTGTATCATTGATACCAGAAAAAATACGGACGTTTTGTAACGTGTGCGAGAATAAAATATTCCCGCACGTTTGCAGTTATTTATAAGCTGAATATAAAGTGTTCGATTTTATATCTTCTTCACCTTGAGAGAATGGCTGCACTGGCCGGACCTTTTCCATTGTAGCAGAAATATTTGGTCTGTTTCCTTACACATGCTGTTCTCTGATATTACTAATCTTCTCAGATTCAATCTTGATTTAATTCCAAATTATTAAATTTTCAATTTTATAAAGAAATTTAGCTGTTCTTAATACTTATCTTCTTTTTAGTTCTTAGTTTTTTTAACGAATTGTCGATTCAATTGAACGGAATATTTCTTTGTTAGTATGCCAATAAAATATTTGTTGCGCCCTCGGCAATCCTGTTCACTGGAAAATCTAACTCTAATCAAAAACAAAACGGGCTTACTCGAGGGAGAGGTAGGGGGGAGGGCACTATTTCTCTTTTCTTCTGCCAACACAACACGCACTTGCTTCCGCATTCACGCACGAGCTGATTCACTTGAATTAAAAACAGCTGTCAATAGGTAGCCATATGCGTCTGATGCGTTAAGCCTAATTTGTAGTTTATATATATGAGTCTGGATAAGTGTGACCGTGTGTGTCCAAGGTTTAAAAAATGTCTCGTTGGCATCCGCTTTCATATTTTATGACCTTTTCCAAAACTGGGCGTATACTAGAGATATAATCAATGTATGTGTTAAATATGTACATGATTAATTCACAGGACGACTCGACCGATATTTGTTCGCATTGGACTTGAAAATGACCATATTGTAGTCTGTGGAGAAACATTCTTGCGGTAACGTGTTCCGTGGGTGGGAAATTATTGGAAAGAAACTCTGTTTATGAAAGTTCCATTTGACTTTAGGTACACAGAGATATTATGGGTGGGGGGAACCTGAAGCTCAGTCGAACACCTATTATGGAAATACCGATAGATTCGGGAAATATTAGCAACGTCTCTTCTGTGGGAAAGAGGCTGCAGGGGAGAAAAGTGATAATTTCCCACTAGATTACAGATGCGATTTTGTACTTTATCAGGCAAGCAAGAGTGTCTGAGCAACACCTCCCCAGATGTGACAGCAGTACCCAATTTTGGGCCGAATATGACTATTATACAGGTAAAGGATTGATCAGGAGTTAGGTACCTTCTGGAGCGGTCAAATAATCCAAGCATTTTACAGCGACTTTAACAACGGATTTGAAATGGAAATCTTCCATTTCAAATCAAGGGTCAGTCCCAAGAGCTTATTTTCAACTGAGACAAAACGAGGGCTCGAGCGTTGGTGGTAAAAGGAGAGAAGTTTAGAGGTTTTGGAGGTGTTAAAGGAAACAAGCTACTCTCCCCCCCCCCATTGCACCACTTGCTATATATCGGAGGAGAGATGGCCGGAAAGATTTTTATCATCAGTGCTCTTCAAAGTGTTGCCGTAGACAATTTTGTCGTCAGCATAGATGTCAACAAATGATCTCAGATTTGGAAAAGGGTTAGGCCGAGAATGGATCCTTGAGACACGCCAGCATTGATTTCATGGGCTTCAGACTTCCGCCCATCTACTCTGGTAGACATGTCAGAAGGAAAGCATTTGATGGTTGAGAAGACATTTCCGGATATTCCATCGCTAGTAGCTTGTGAAGCAAACCTTTGTACCAGACTCTATCAAAGACCATTAATATTTCAAGGAATATCGCCTTAGAAACAAATCCGTTGTTTATAGACTCACTGATTCTTTGTGATATTACAGTCAATACATCAGCTGTTAATCTTGCCTGACGAAATCCATATTGCTTGTCACTAAGTAGATTGCTTTTGTTGAGGTTATTAGTAACTTCTTGGTATCACAGATTCAAACAACTTACTCATGTCGCATATGAGACTGATCAATCGGTATTGAGATGCAGAAGACTAATCTCCAGTATTTTTTAAAATACTGATCTGACTGATAAAGTTTTTTCCAAGGAGATGAGAAGCAAACAAACTGAAGGCGACGACATTTTGTTATTACAACAAACAAACAAAATACATGCTGGCAAGAAAGAAAAAAAGACAAAATGGTTAGGCAGAATCAAATATGTCAGATCGATTCCATGTTGGTCTAAATTCTAAAATCCGGCAAGATAACCTATGGAAATTTAAAAATTTCGACGTTATCAAACGTATTTTCATGTTTACAAGTTCTTTCAAAAATGATGACTTTTCTGAAAATATTCCAATGTAACCCCCCATCCTCACAACATCTAAATGGTTTGCATTCATTATCGTTATCATATTATATCGTTATCAATATAATATAGACTGATTATCAATACTATTTAGGCAGATTATCTTTTATTTCACCCTAAGCCTAACCCTAACCCGGCGTTGCCCATGAGTTTTTTTTTTGCTTTTGTTTGTTTTTTTATTTCATTTTCCTTTTGCTTTTAACTGTACAATTTGTTTGCTTTTTTTACTTAATTATTTGTAATAGTATTTTTAACGTTAAATATAATTATTACGATATAGTGTTGTCATTAAATTATTAATTTAACCAAATTGTTATGAAAATATAAATAATTTTGTGAAAAAATGTTGTTTTAATCTTTATTTACAATAGCATTTCGTTGTAAAATGTATTCAAAACTTTAATTTGTTTAATAAATGAGGATTTGCTAAGAATTTTAAAACTAGAAATGGTTTTCTATTCGGCAGTTTAAATGTTTCAAATTCCATTCAAATTCTAATGAGGCAAAAAGTAAATCATTCTTTTTTCTCTTATTAACAAAATATTAAATGGCTGACATGTTTATGAATAAACTGAAATGCATTCTGATGGTTGAAGTTTCGGGAAAACATGTAAAGTTGAAAATAATTTAATTGCGAAATGAATTTCGTAAGTAAATTATTTTCAACTTTACATAATCACTTGCACTGAATAATAATGAATATCTCCAGCAAAACATAAAACTTTAGTTTTCGTATCGGCAGGGCACACGGTTGGTCTAATGGATATAAACCTCCATTTCAAATGTCTAGGTCGTCGGTTCGAATCTTGTAAGGAGCGACAAAACGTAGCGTTTATTAGTTAAACAAAGGACCGACGGGTCATTTTTAGAAGGGTCGCACCACTAATATAAAAATCAGTTTTGTAAAAAAAAAAAAGGAACCTCTTCAGTCATGCGCAGTGCGCGCACACATCTTTGACATACTTTAGTGGGTCCTGTCTAGACATTCTTCGGATTAAGATTAGACTATACAAAATGCAGATTAAACGTCACTGTGTGACGCATCGCAGAATGATGGACAGCTATCGGTGTGAGTTTACGTAAAAGCAAAAACAAAAGGGAAAGGATCTTTTTATACATTAATGAATTCCATTCTCTCTAATAATTAATGCGTTGGTTTTTGTTTTTAACTACAACCCGCGTTTAATCTGCTTTTTTGTTGTTGTTGTTGTTGTTATTGTTGTTGTTGTTTTTGTGGTGGTGGTGGTGGTGGTGGTGGTGGGTCTCTTCAACAATCAGAATATTTTCCTTTTCTTTTTATCAGTTTATTCATTATATTTTTTAATGAATTTAATTTTCTCTTAATCCAATTCATGATTAATGAAGTCATATTAATTGACGTCGAACTGACTAATGCGCAGACTTTCTTTCGGACATTTTTCAATCGTCGTCGATCACTTGTATAATATGCCGTGAGCAAAAGGTCCAAGGAATCCGATTAACTGAATTAGGAGAAAGTTTCTGGGGAGGGGCCAACCCGTGAGAAAGTTTTGGGAAAACATTGACAGATTTAATGCGAAAGATGACGACAAATTATGGGGAATGTTAAATCAGTCTGACAAACTCTTCCGTTATGGATTGTCACTCTTCCCTCGCGAGTCTGCAATCTAGAATCTTCTCGACGCCAGAAACCAATCTGCAACGATTAAAACTTAGTAATAACAAGCTCTACATAATCGACGTTGCCCGGGAGTTTCTTTTTTTCCACTTTCATTTTTGTTTTGTTTTTCTTTTGCTTTTTTTTTAACTATACCATTTTTTAATAGGATTTTGAAAGTGAAATTGAATTATTGCAGTATCGTTTGATCATAAAATTATCGTTTGATCATAAAATTATCGTTTGATCATAAAATTATCGTTTGGTAATTAAATGATTAATTGAACCAAATTGTTGTAAAACTACTAGAAAATATGTGACCCATTTGGTCACCCATTGCGATCGAGTTAGATTGTTTGAATTTGGAAAAAGTGAGTTTGTAAAGCCAATTTAGTATTTTGGAATAAAAAGACAAAATCCAAAATTACCCTTCTCTCTTTCTCCCTCATTTTCTCTTCATCTCATTTTCTCTCTCTTCCAGCTATGAGTTAAATAGTATTAATACTGTGATGATATCCCCTATTGTTTATAATGTAATATTCCAATCTATTTTATCGTTAGTTGTATTACCTTTGACTGTTGAGAAAGAGAGGGAGAAGCGAGAGTGATAGAAACGGTATTGATAAAAGCGTAAATAAAACAATATCGACTGAGAGAGGGTGAGAGTGATAGGCAGAAACTTTGTTAAAGATGGGTGAATTGGTGATTACAAATTATGGCTAATTAGAACAATCAAAATGCTTTTATTCTTGTTTTTTGTTTTTCAAATATAACTCAATCCCCAAACCAATGAATATTTTAACATTTATTGTTGTGATAAAAATATACAGGAAAACAAAGCCTTGGGGAAACAAACGTTGATTAACTCAGCTGTAGTATAATAATAGATAATTAATTTAGTTACGGCAATGTCAATTGATTTTTTTCTATTCATAAAATTATTGGATGTAAGCAGCTTCCAAACCTTTCAATCTTTTAATACATGGGGATTTGAAAAGAATTTAAAAGCCAGAAATGACTTTCTACTCAACAGCTGAAATGCTTCCAGATTCCTTTCAAATTCTGAAGGATAATGAAGTAATTCATTTTTTTTCTATTAACAAAATATAAGAATGGCTGACTGTCTTACGAAGAAATCGAAATGCATTCTGATACAGTCAATTTCGTAAAAAAAAATTTTTTAATAGGATTTTTTGAATTCGTTTTATTTCATGCTATCGTATTTTTTATTTCAATAAACATTCGACTAATAGAAAATAAATAAAACGTATAAATTCGATCTGTAAGTCACGTATTCGCGAGTTAAGCACACACACACACACACATACATACATACATACATACATACATACATACATACATACATACATACAAACGCTAAGTTGTCAAATAATTTGATTAATATAGGAAGAGGCAAATCACTGGCATAGGACTTTCCCTTTTAAATTCCTCGGTGAATTGCACGTTTATAATAAGTCAGATACGCATTGAATGTGAAATTATCAAGAATAAATGTGATTTGTATTATTTGTATTATTTGAACTACTGTTCTTATCGTGGATGTTATTCTCACAACGTTTCGGCCGATGTAACCTCTGACCTTCTTCAAGTGCGTCTTGTCAAACTTGGGGATGTTTATGTCGAATTCGGGAATCTGTACGGAATTTTGTAACGGAACCCTTTATTTAATCCGTTTGTTCCGTCAACCATGACCTGATAAAAGTCTTAAATAATTTGTAATTGTATTCTTAGTATCGCCCGTACCGAGGATTGAACCTGCAACCTCCAGAAGACTGTCACTTATGGTGAGTTTAAAATTAGTTAGTTTGATCACGTGGCATAGGGAAGATGTGTATTTATGGTCAATTGCTGCGAGAATTTTAGATTAGTTAAACGTAATGTTAGATCCTGAAGAATGAGGGTGCTTAGACACCACCCCCACCCCAACCGTGGGGGTGATTCAGATAGAAACAACCCCAAGCTAAGCAAATGGAGCTTCATTAGTATAAGAAAAGAAAATATATCGATGTTAATCCGCAAATAAAATCTGCGTCTATTTGTCACAGTTTGTGGGAGGGGGGGGGGGCTCCAAATGCTGACGCCTTTTACAATCTTTTCCATCTTTTCTAAAAAATAAAAACTCTGACTTTTGAAGGTCATCATGATTTCACACTGCGATAATCTTGCCAACCTTAATCGCTTATAAGGAATGACTCGCAGACAACTTTCAGAGATTGTTCCATTCATTTATCAGTTTTCGATAAACATCTCCGGTCTGGGAAGTTCGGGGTGGAGTCAGCGCGATAAAATGGTAAAAGATTCCTGCGGTGAAATGGTGTCAGAATTGAGTAAGTTGAGACTTTGTTGAAGTTTTCATCATGAGAGAATCATCTTAAAGAATTATCGTTTTTTATAATGATTTACTTCATCCTTTAATATGATAACAGTATATCTTAATAGTTGAAAACCCCACCTACGCAGGTCAAGAGGTGTCGAT
>OY744541.1:51506471-51518971 GCA_963556195.1 Sepiola atlantica
CAACCACTTTCCCGAAGAATAAGCTTACATCTCTCAGACGCTAGCTCCATTTGCCAACACCTAAAAAGACATAACTGCCCCCTTCTCAATATAGACACATACTAATTGACAATACTAAAATAATAAACCACAAGATTAAAAATTCTTGAATCCCTCTACATAAAAACTTTACATTCTACAATCAATAATGTGAATTACGAAACTAGTCATAATATTTTAAAGTGTCTAGCATAGTAATTAACTTTACTAAATTCTTAGTCATTAAGCAATTATACGTTTGAATCTTGAACGCGCTGAGAACTTAATGAAATTCTTAACGGTGAAGCAGAAAACTTTTGAATCTTGCACGCTCTCATGTAAAATCTCAATATTATAAACGCTCATTTTCTGTTGTAAATTCATGGCCGTTATAATAATAATAAAAACATCTCAGCTATATAGACATGTTTTTTAAGAAACAAAAATTAACACCACCTAAAGATGATTTGACGAATCAAATCGAAAGTACTCACAAAAAAGAACAGAAAATGAAACAAGAAATCCATGGAACTTACATACAGCAATTTGACCGAAACACTAAATCGACCATTCGGAAAATTGACAAAATAAAAAAAAGTCTTATCACGTAAAAACAGTTCGCGTTTTTTAATAATGTTTGCCTAAATGTATATATATATATATATATATATATATATATATATATATATATATATATATATATATATATATATATATATAAGTATACATATTTATATGTATATATAATATATATATATATATGTATATGAATTTATATGTATATGTGTGTATATATTTATATGTATATATATGCATATATATTTTTATGTATATATATGCATATATATGTATATATATATATATATATATATGTATATATATGTGCGTGTATATATATGTGTGTATTTATATATATGTAGGTGTATATATGTGTATATATGTATATATATATATGTATATATAAATATGTATATATATGTATATATACATATGTATATATACGTGTATATATAAATATATATATGTATATGTTGCATAATCACATGAAAAAGGGGAGGAGTTTTATTATTACGTTACTGCTAATCCTGCCCGACTGAGGCAGTTCTCCGAAACCACTTCAACAGTTCGAACTACATCCTCTCCGGGCCGAAAACAATACGAAACGTTCATGAGAGGATTAATAGTGATTTCTAACTTTTTTTAATACTTTTCTTGTAAAACATTTTCTGTAGTCACCTCTCATAGTCAATTTTAAACACATATTTTTAAGAATCATCTTAACATAGGAATTCTTAACACAGTTCATGAATAAAAGAAGTTACTTTACAGGTTCGTTTGTCGTTTCGCCGCGATCGCCGATTGATACCGCCGATTTCGTGGTATCTTTTTGGCTGTGGCCGATGTTGTACGTGTTTTGGGAGCAGATTCTGTTCCAAGCACGAAGACAAGGACATTCGGAGACGATTTTTTCTGATAGAGATTTCATCATTTATTTTCACACTTCGGTTGGAGAGGGTTCCATTGTCGGTTCTTCATTCCACTCTTTATCTTTCATTCATACTGTGGGACGTTGGATACAGTTACCTATTTTCTAGCAAGTTTTGCTCATGTCTGGCGAATTTCCACCCGACTACACATTACAGAGCTACATAGCTAAAGCGTGTTGACTCTCTCGCTTCCTAAGTCGGAACTTAACTCAAAACCCAACTTTTCACACAAAGTTACATGGCTGAGTCTGTTGATCCTCTCGCTTCTAAGATCGGGAACTGACTGACAAACTAAATCTTCACACAAAGGATCTGTCACGTCATCTGTTCACGTGGACCCAACGTGCAAAATATTTCCGTCACTCATGTCTTTTCTGACCTCCTTTGACCCTGGCATTTCCTATCGGTCAAACATGTTTTGGCTTATAAAATGAGTCACCATGAATCATGGTTGTTTGTCCCAAAATCACATATGCCCTTAAATTGTACTTAATCCTTTTTCTTTCACAATTCATACTAGTCGATCTACACACTTTAAAATACAGGGCCCGTCATAATCTAACTTATATATAAACATATGTATATATATATATATATATATATATATATATATATATATGTTTGTGTGTGTGTGTGTGTGTGTGTGTATCTATAAACATATATATACAATTATATAAACATATATATACACATATATACATATATAAACATATATAAATATATATAAACACACACATATATATATATAACATATAAACAAATATATATGTATATATATGTTTATGTTATATATATATATATATATATATATATATATATATATATATATATATATATATATATATATATATATATATAATGTTTATGTTTAAATCATAAGTTGATATATGAGAGCAATATAAACCTTTCTACAAAAATTATTTTCAAAAACTGGAAAATTCAAGAATATTTTACGAATTTCTTTCTTTTTATAGCTTGAAACCGTGGAACGTACCTCAGTGGATCCGAACGGATCGGATACAGAACGTGCTAACACGTCAGATAATGGAGGTAAGTTGTGTGCATGCAGTTGGAGAATATGAATATTTTATATTCTATTTCTACATTTTTGTAGCAACCACGTGTTTGAGTTTCTTTCCAAACAGGTGGTCGCCATTTTTATGTTGTGTAATCGTGGATAACACATTGTGGTCGGAAGGAAGATAAAAAGAGAGTAATAATTAAGAAACAGTTGGATGTTTACACTTGTTGACGTGGATGAATTGTATAGGTTTACAGAAAAAGTATGTTTTGGGCCGATATATTTGATGTTTTATATACCTTTATGTATTTTTACATATATTTTTTTATATATTTTCAAAATTTAATTTTTATTACCTGCAGTAATGTAATTGCGGTAATGGTCCTCTGAGGAGAATATTTTCTTTGAAAACTCATGAGTTAAGGACTTTAAAGAACTTTGCCTGAACATTGAACTGTAATAAAATTGGATTCGCACCTTATTTTATTCTTTCACTTCATCTACAGAGACGGTTTGTCAAGGACAAACGTCAAAAGGATATACTAAACATGATACACGAGGGTGGAGAAAACCACAGACGTGTTTACTAAAGAAAAGGCCACGTTAATTTTCAGAACGCAATCGAAGTACACGTGTTGCCAGTCTAAACGATTAGAGAAAGATATCTTCTTCGCTTTCTTTCTTCTTCTCCTTTTTCTTGAGTCAGCCATCAATTGATGGTGAAACATTCACGAAGATTGTGCGCCATGATGCTCGTTAACTCATTGCGACCAGAAGCTCCAATCCCGAGAGTCAAGTGTTCTCCAGAAGAGTCTTGATTGTAATATTAGACCTCCGCATCTGTCACTTGACCTCTGGGAACCATATAAGAACTTTTTCGGCAGGTTCATCGTGACGAGATACATGTTCAGCCATCGTTAAAAGTCGGTGTTGAACAACTGCAAATATGCGAGGAGAAAAAGAGATACAATGAATAATATAAAAGTAAATATGACTTACTTTGCTGTTGATGTTCTGACGGTTGATTCTGCGACCCGAGTGATCTGAAGGGAATGGCGTAGGACTCGTGAAGGCAATGTAAAAATGGCGGCTGTCGGATTGAGTTGGCTTACCAGCCAGAAAGAGATTGAATCCAGTCGTGCGTGGAAGAAATTTAATTTTTTTTTATTTCCGGAAGTAGAAGAATGCTTTCTCTCGTTGGCTAGTAATTTTCAGGGGAGATAACCGTGATCGGGTCTAAGATAGATAATTCTGAGCCAACACGATTATTTATGAACTGGAGCTTAGTGTTAAACTCAAGATATAAACTCTGAGATCACAATCGTAGAAGAGTAGAAGAAGAATTGGCATCACGATGATTTGGTGTGCAAGAAGAGGACATGCTCTTGCTAACTATTGCGCCATATTAAATATTTCCCTGTTAATTATTAAGTTTGGGACATATAGATTTTTTATATGAATCGTTCTAGACAAGGCATGAAGTCACTATATGTAAGGAGTTTAAAAAAACTACTACTTCAAGGTCAAAAACTAGTCAATGATAGGTGTTAGATGGATAGATTCAGACCCAGAAAACAGCAATGCTTCCCTCTTTGTCAGAAACATTGCTCATGAAATGTGATGACTAAAGGACAAAATAAGGGAAGAGATAGTTACATAGCTGTCGAAAGTAAACCCAAGGTCCATTTTCTACTCTCCTTGAGATAGGATTACCGATAGGAGAGCTCTTAATTATCGAGGCTGTCATGTTATGTTCCAATAATTTGGGTGGGTATCTGTTTCACTCGTGGATTATAACTTGCTATGCTTCCAGGTTGAAGTGAATAGACACACGCTCGAGCGCATACACACACACACACACACACATCTAAAGACATTTTAAAAAGATGGACAACAACACTCAAAAACCGGCAACACAATAAGCTCCAGTTGGAAGCTTTCCTCACAAATGTGCACTGTTTATTCTTCCCTCCCGCCAGAGAAAGACTTGCCGTTCTAACATTTCCAGAAACATCATTGAGATAATCTATAAACAACCTGAAATGCTCATCTACGATAACGTAGTGTAACTTTGGTCTCGCAAGGAGGCAAGTGAATGAAATACCTTATAAGATTGAATTACCTTAAAATACGAAAATTCATTTTCAGATATTTACCTTCACCAAGGAGTTTATATTTTCGGTCGAGTTTTCTTTGTTTGTTTGTTTGTTTGTTTGTTTGTGTGTTTGTTTGTTTGTTTGTGTCAACGTCGCTTTACCAATCGCTACGAAACTTAGTCCAAATATTGTTTATGGTCTCACTTAGAACTGATTTAATTTTAACATTTCTAGGTCAAAGGTCATGGTCAAGGTCATGGGAATATTGAAAGTCACACTTTGGGTAATAAAGTCGGTTCTGTTCATCGTAGAGACTCACTACTTGGCCTATATTGTAGGCAATGAAGTCCCGCATCTTACGTTACCTTGATCTTAATATGGACATTGAAAACTTCGGTATGATCGAAACTTTTACGAAATTTCAACTGCAGATTTTAGTACAACTTTTGAACCAGACAGAACTGACTTTTGTTCGGCATATTCAGGTGGTTTACGTAAACAGACGGAAGATGTGGAAGCACTTAACTAATCAGAACGCTCAAGAACCAGACGACAAATTTACCTGTAAATTGAGTAACTCTTAACATTCCTGGCAGGCAGAAATCTGCTAAATGGACCGGACAAAAGGCGAACTGTTTTTTTTTATCCTAACCCTAAACTAACTCTAAACTTACCCTGACCGTACCCTAAACTAACCCTAACTGTACCCTAAACTAACCCTAACCGTACCCTAAGACAACCCTAACCTTGTCGGTTTTTTTCTGTTTCAAAAGCTGTACCAGTACCAAAAAAATAAAACGCTAAAAACATCTGTATACATCATTGTTACATTGAATATGTTTAAAAAAACACATTTATCGAAAAAAAACTTTCCGTAATTTATTTTAAAAATTCATTGATTTTCTTTGTCATAAAATAAATACATTGTCATAAAATAAAAACATACGGTGAGTATTTTTCTTTTATTTATTATTTTTCTGCTGAAAATCATCCTCGTTTTTATTTTGACGCCGGTTTGTTTTGATTTGCCTTTTTCGTATTGTTTACGTATTTCGACGTCAAAAAAAGTCGGGTTTGTCTGGTTCAAAGGCTACACCAGTACCGATTTGTGCAGCTTTGATGTATGGATCTGATGCCTTTTGATAACAGTAGACAACATGTAAAATTTTAACCAGATCAGATAAATAGTTTTTGAGTTATCAGCATTCGTTATGGCTAACTTCAGGAATACTTCATACAATCTGGAGAAGTACGGTTCAGATCAGACTTTGCTCATCATCACGACTGACTTATGTCTAGTTTTCAAATGTAAGACATGTTTTCAACAGTTTCCGGCCTTCAGGCAACGATCAACGTTTGGTATCTATTCTGTTCTCTGACATCCTTCTTGGCTATTTTTGTCCCAATCCAGTGCCCCTTGGGGGGGGGGGGCTAGATATCCACATATTAAAAACTGATCTAATGTCTAACTTTTCCCTCACGAGGAAGCAAGTAAATGTTAAGAGATACTAAAATGTTTAGGATCCATTGTTTCTCAGAAACGGCGTTTTATTAGTGGCGAACGGGATTAGTCTTAATAAAATGTTATATTTTTCTTTTCAATGCTGTGTGCAATATGAGCATCATTCATAACCGACTAAATGATTGGTCGAAAGTGTTTAACTTTCACAACCAATCAAAAAAGAGATTAACTTTCAAATAACTAAAATCCTTCTTCTCGTGTGACAGTTCTGGGCAGAAGATATGCCTGGCGTTTATCTCGCCTCGAGTAGAAAAGAATCTTTTGTGAAAGCTTTTCCTGCTGAAAGAAGTCGACTATTAAGCGAGCTCTCTTTCAAAGAAATAAACAAAAGATTAAAAATAATCATAAAAGATTACAATAAAATGATCACAAACAGGTAAACAGTCGCTGTTAATGAGACTATTGGTAATCCCTAGACAAACCCTTTTTATGCAAGAAACTTGTGAATAAGTCTATCATCTAGCTGTAGTTCGCGTGTGCTTGTTTCTTTATTTCTTTGTTTACGAACTCCTGCTAGGGTTTTGGAGATAGACAATACATATATATATATATATATATATATATATATATATATATATATATATATATATATATATATATTCCAATGATCAAAATAAAAATCTATCCATGCCTTTCATCTGATCCTCCAATTTCTTTATCTGTCGTCAAACACTACAACCAAGCATTACTTCTGTACTTTCAATATCTGGGAATATATATATATATATATATATATATATATATATATATATATATATATATATATATATATATATAATTAGCCTAACTATTTCCTATGATGAAACGCGGAGGCCTCTGTGTAAGTTAATTGCCATAAATGAGGAGAATTTTTTTTTTTTAATATTTTGAAAACCTGGACAATGCAAGTTATTTATGTTTTTTTTAAATAAATTATTTATTTACTTTAAAAACTTGAGTACTTTCGGTAATATAAACTCTTGTCAAAAGTATAAGCATATTCTTTTTTTTCTCTTCTTTCTTCGTTTAATCCCCCTTGATTGAGACATATTTATCGCAGTCAAGTTGAAATTCGCCTTGATGTTATCGACGATTAATGTTGATATGCCGCTGTGTGTAGCACGCGGTTGCGTGAATAAGGTAGTTTGAAAAGTCACACATTGAAAGCGTTGGTGGAATGGCAATAATAAGGAGAATATTTTTTTAAAATATTTTGAAAACCTGGACACCGAAATTTATTTAGGTTTTTAAAAATAAATTATTTATTTACTTTAAAAACTTGAGTACTTTCGATGATATATATATATATATATATATATATATATATATATATATATATATATATATATATATATATATATATATATATATATAAATTTGTGTCTGTGTAATTCACATGCCATAAATATATTTTATGCTATATATGTGTGTTAGTGATTGGTTTGTTTGCGTAACGGATACGGTGCGTAGCTGCTGGTTGCATTCGAATGTAATCGGCCGTTCACGTTTGTAATCTTGGTGTGGAGACACCTTCTACGTCTAGTCACGCTGATGAGTTGTAGACGACGGAATATATATATATATATATATATATATATATATATATATATATATATATATATAAAAATGACGACATACTTTTTTTCGATGCTTCTCAACATTACCTACAACTTTTATCGTTCAAGTCACTTGAAATAAACAGTTGTAGACTTGATTGCACGCAAAAATACTAATACTTCAAGTCAGTTGCTGGTGATGTTTGCATTATGTCGTAAACGAACAGATAGATTCACATAGCAACATTAACACGCATAATTTCCATTGCAAATGACACATTCATATTTAACTAGAGAATTTACGCAAATTATCTTTTGTAAACATTGTGAAATAAAAGCAAGCTCCCGTTTCATATTTAAAATGTGATTCCCAACTAACCTACCACTTTTATTATTAGAGTTAATTCGAACAGAAACAGTTGTTTATGCTGCAAATGATACGTATACGTCGAGTCAGCTGATGATGATGCTTACGTTCGTTTGAATATATACTGAATATGTTGCGCGCAAAGAAATAGCTATTTATACATAAATATACTGACACACTGCGTATTGAAGTAGATAAAAGAAATATTAGCTGTAGACGAACCGATGACAAGATGAACCGAATAATTGTATGGGAGCTTCATCTTGTTTGAAAGTGTTCTTCATTGTAATTGAGGTTGCACACTACCGCTATATTCCACTGTGTGCACACGCACACGCACACGCACATCACATAAGGCTTTGTGCTTCTGGGTTACTGGGTCGCATGCTTCGTTTTTCTACTGCATGCCTCAACTGATCTGCTGTGAGAATTGTTTTGCTGTATTTTGTAGATGGAATGAGGGAATAACATTAAGAGAAGAAGAGCTAATAATTTATTACTACTGGAGATTTGGTATCTGTGTGTCTGAACTCGAAACTATACCATTATTATTTCTTAATGTTCTATTGTACTATACTGAGTGCTCAATCCATGAGCGGTGGTAGTGTAGTATCTGTTGTTTGTCATAAGAATATCCACCCAGGCGTTACCTCATCCTTGGGGGTGAGCTAGTGTAGTATATGTTAATTCGTCACGAAACCATCATCCCAAACATTGACTTCGTCAATTAAGGGATGGGGATAGTATAGTATCCGTCCAGTTGTCATGAGACTATCTTCCCATGCATTACTTCTTCCTTTAGGGATGGATAGTGTAGTATATGTTCTGTTGTAATGATACTGCCATCCCAGGCGTTATCTCCTCCTTTGGAAGTAGTTTAATATCTGTGCTGTTTAAATGATACCATCCTCCTAGGCATTACCTTCTCCTTTGAGGGTAGTGTAGTATCTGCTCTGTTATGAGACCTTCCTCCCAGATATTACCTCCTCATTTGGGTGGGGGCAGTGTAGTATATGTTTGTTCGTCATGATACCATCCTTCCAGGAATTCCTTTCTTATTTTGGTGCGGGTAGAGTGGGGGAAAGTGATATATTAGTAAAGAATATGCGACTTCTGGTCACTTATTTTTGCTTGTACAAATAATAATGACAGACATCGTAGGGAAGGGGGTGTTTAACGGTCCCAGAAGGTGGTGTGTTCTAATTTAGAATATTTACGCACGCACAACACGCGTTCAGAAAAGCAAAACAAGCCGAACATGAGCCGTTATGCAGTTTTGCACACATACCCCTTCCCCTGGACGCGCACTTTGGTGCTGTTCCTTGTGGAAATCCTTTTTACAGCTGGTTGGAAACACATACACTTTCATGAAAGATAAACGAAGACGCCATCTGCATGTGTTGCGTTTGTATTTATCTACCCCAGGGTATTGCGTCGTCTTGCAGTTGTCTATCCATCGGCATGGCCTAATTGCGTAGAGCACTTTCGAGTGCAGATTCTACACAGAAAGAAAAAACATTCCCATACGATAACAATTAAATGTTTATGAAGTCCGTCCATGTGGCAGAGTTTATGGGCGGGCCACGTGCTTTTTTATTATTATTATTATTCATCCCAAACACGGCATATTTTCACGTAAAGGACTACCTAAGTAGGGGAGTTGGACCACCCTGTTTATGGCTGGGTGACATGTTTGCGCTACAAATGGGGCTGAACAGTTTGTTGCAGTAGCTTTCACTTTTTTGATTGCAAATCACTTGTCTCTCTTGTATATATATATATAAGCGGCGTCGAGCCTGGCCAGTACTAAATGGGTGACCATTTGGGAATACCAGGTGCTGTATATGCTCTCTGCTTATCTCGGCATTGTTTCCAGTCGTCTTGTATTACTACTTGCCATTGGAATCAAGCAATGCCGACTCAGGAGAGCGGTTGTTAGTGATTGCGCAACCCTTGCAATTACAAATTCACGCGCAGGCAGCCCCTGACGGGACACTCATACGTCGAAATCGGCGGGAGAGTCCATCATATATATATATATATATATATATATATATATATATATATATATATATATATATATATATATATATATATATATTTCTTTTCGTAAAATTTGCAAAAAGGTTTATATAGTAGCTCAATGGTGTATACGACTAGAGCTCTTAATTTAACATGATATAATCCTAGTTCATGCAAAAAATATTTTATTCACAAACAGTTGTTTCTGCCCATTTTTGTAAATGTACATATTGTAGTATAGATAATTTGCCAAACATTCACAAAAAGGCTTCATCAGTGCATAATACACCACAGAATAATAAGAATGGATGGCGATATGATAGAGCTGTACTCGTTAGGAGAAGAATAAAAGGGAAAAGAAGAAGTGAAAAGGAAGAAAAGGAAAAGGGAAAATGGTCGAATAAGGACAATAACGGTTGGTGTGACTTAAATAATTGTTCTTTTATGTGTGAATATTGCCACGTGTTTTGTTAGTCAAATATGAACGTTTTAACAAAAGAAAACAAACAAATGTTGTAGACATAATGTTTTCTAAACTCTGAAATGCAAAAAGCAAAGTCTAAGCAACGTCTCCCTTTTGATTAAAATGCTAAATAAAAGAAGAAACTAAATAAAATATGTTTATGACCTTTGTTTTTTTCCCAAACAAAGCATGTTGCCACTGAAGTGTAAGATGCTACTGTGATAGCGGCCAGATTTATAGGGAGCATCCTAAGTGGGGGGAGGTGAGCAGCAAGATGCTTGTTCACATTACATTTTATTCTTAATTGTTGGTACTGTCGGAGAAAAGGTGAGCAGGGAGGGAATTCCAAAGGTGAACGGTTCGAAGAAAGAAGCTATTAGAGTAGATAATTTCCGGCATCTAGGGGCGTCTACAGTGAAAGGGTGGGATTTTGCTGCTAGTCGGGTGGCTCGCGGTATTTATATTGAAGGGGGTGCAAATGTAGTTAGTTTATCGAAGCACGTTCCGTGAAAGTACTTGTAAAACAAACACAGGGCTAAGAATGAGTCAGGGTGGCTTTAATTGAAACTACTTTGCTACGGTAGGTTTCATTTCTTTGATTGCAAATCTCTCGTCTCTGTTGAGTATATACGATAGCAATAGTTTTTACTAAATAATAGGAAAAGTGTATCATCGACCGTAGGGTCGTTTGTGTGGTAATGTCTGACGGCTCTCAAGGCAGAACTTTTTCTTCATATATTTTATCTGATGTTGGTAAGGCCCAGAGGAAAGAGTAGATAGCCGGTTGAATTGAGGAAACAGCGAACAAAAGGGGTAAGAGTTAATAGGAGAAATTTAGTAGTAGTAGTACTAGTAGTACTAGTAGTAGTAGTAGTAGTAGTAGTAGAAGCAGCAGTCCGTCGAAAAATTCGTCGCTTTCTACAATCTGCTGAAAAGTATGAAGTCTGGAATCAGTTTCACCTCGGCGATTGGCTTTCCGTAAGATGAAGAAACCGATATTCGACCTGAAGCGACGTTCACAGACGTCGCAAATGCAAGTAGCGTCTCTCCGAACAGACCGATACCAATGTTTGGCTGCCATCGTCTGGCAGTGGTATTATTATACCCCCTCTGTGATCCATGTGTTGTTTTTGTTTATATTTCTGCGCTGCATCAACAGGTTCATCGGAAAATGTTTCCTTTATCAGAGAACGTCACATTTGCCGATTCTTTTTCGGAGCGTATCTACGACAAACATATTTGCAAACTACTAATCGTTACTTATAGATTAACAATGTCACACTTTGCGTAGTTTGACCTCATTAAATCGAGGAAACTATGCAACATATATTTCTTTGTCAACGCTAGTAAAACGGATTGGGAAAAGTGATGAGGTTTGAGTTTCGGATGATACTGGTAAAATCCGTCAGTTTCTTCCCGAGTTTAGCCATAGATAATTCGATTGATACTATTCCCAAGTGAACACAACTGCCTCAAAAGAACTTGGTGTCGGCTTTATGGTCGGTACCAATGTACATTTTGTCACCGGCAACTACACTCATATATATTTCAATTTCTCTTCTTTTTAGAAAAAAATATTTGAAATTTTCGAGAATTTCTATTATTTATCAACAGAAAAGAATGAATGCGTATCCGAGAATGAAAGCGGCTTTTATATATTATTGGAAAAGCAAAACGTGTCGTACAGACATTTCAGTTTTTAAAAGAGGGTTCATTTTTATAAATCTCAAACTTGAAGGGATTAATTATACAGTTGTCGTTAACTAATGTTAAGTTAACCACAACAAAAGTTTTCTACGTTACTTTCATGTGTGTTATTCGTACAGTGTGTGTGTGCGCGCGTGTAATTATCGCCCCCTTAAAAGGGGGCTCACTCTGTTTGAGTATAATTAATTGTTTCGTTTAAAGCAGCAATGCAAAGGTCCCCCCCCTTCTTTGTAAAATCATTTTAGAAACAGTTGAATATTAC
>OY744541.1:51533971-51551471 GCA_963556195.1 Sepiola atlantica
GTGCCTTCTTGTCGATTATAATAACATCAGGTCTCCTTGCTTGTATGAGTTTGTCTGTTTGTATATCCATATCCCAGAGGATTTTGTGTTTTTCGTTTTCCAGTACTGTTTCTGGTTTATGTTTTTACCATTTTTCTGCGTATTTGAAATTCAATTGTTTGCACAGTTCCCGGTGTACTCCTTTCCCCACACAGTCATGTCTGTTCTTGTATTCTTTTTGGGCTAGTGTGCTACATTCACTTATTATATGATTTACTGTTTCGTCTCTTCGTCCACACAATCTGCATTTACTGTTTTCCTAGGTTTTATCTAATTTAGCTTTAATGTAGTTTGCCCTAATTGCATTGTTCTGTGCAGCCATCAGTAAAGATTCCGTTTTTCTGTTCAGGTGCCCTATTTTTAGCCAGAGTCTGTCTGTAGAGTATGTCCGTATCGTCTTTTTGGTGTAGGGCATTGTGCATGGTCATTAATTTTCTAGTCATCTGGTCAAGGTGTCTGAGTTCTTCTTTAGTCCAGCCTACGAATTGTCCAGGGTATCTTATTAGCGATACTGCCCAGGTATTTATACCTTTTACTAGATTGCTGCTATATAATTTCGTTTCTAGGAGTTTTCTTGCTCTTCTCAGATATTCTTTTCCAATCTTCTCTTTCATTTCTGAATTCCATTTGAATGTCTTGACTGAATATTCTGGTTGTATTTATCAGCTTTTCCAGTTCATTTTTGCTTTTTGGAAAAAGTTTCAGGTCGTCCATGTACATCAGGTGGTTTACTCTTAGTTCAGTGTCTGTAAACTTGTATCCGACATCACATTTTTTGAGTATTTAGTTAAGCGGCATCATGGCTATTATAAACAGTAGTTGTGATAGAAAGTCTCTTTGGAAAATGCCTTTCTGTATTTTTATCTCAGTCAGGTGTTGTCCTCCGGCTGTCAGTTCTAGTATCCATGTTTCCATTGCTTTCTTGATAAGATTAAAAATCCTGTCGGGTATCTTGAATATTTTTAAACATTGATGGATTCTGTCGTAAGCATTTTTGTAGTTAATCCATGCCATTGATATGTTCTTTTTTTTCTGCTTCTTGCCTCCTTCGGGATCTTTTGTTCTATATATAGCAGATCGTGCTTCCCTCTTTTCCCTTTTCGGCATCCTTTTTGTTCTTCGGGGAGTAATCCACGATTGTTCAGGGATTAGTAGATTTGTTCTCTAAGTGTTGCCGTCAGAATTTTCCACATTGTTGGTAAACAGGTTATTGGTCTGTAGTTGCTTGGGATTGTCCCTTTTTTGGCATCTTTTTGTATTAACGTTGTCCTTCCTTTGGTCATCCATTCTGGTACATCTGTTTTAAGGATATATCCTCTTAGTTTCTGCGCTAGTCTTTCATGTAAGGTCGTGAAGTTTTTAAACCAGTATGCGTGTATTCCATCGTGGCCTGGTGCTTTCCAGTTTGCCATTTTCCTTATGGTTGCCTGAACTGTTTCTCCGTTAATTTCTGTTCTGTTCCTTCTTCAATTTCCTGTAGTTCATATTTCATGTTTTTCAGCCACTTGGCATTTTTGTTGTGTTTTTTAGGCTTTTCCCATATCTTGCTCCAGAAGTGTTTTGTCTTTGTCGGGTCTGGTTGTTTTGTTGTTGTTCGTTCTCCGTTTACGTTTTTGTAAAACTGACTTTCATTGTTTTCAAATGTCCTGTTCTGTTTTTGCTGTTCAGATTTGTATCTATATCGTCTCAGTCTTCCCTCTACTGCTGCTATCTTTTGTTTTAATTATTCATGTTTCTTATTCAGTCTTTCCTTGTGAACCGGGTTTCTGCTCTTCCATCCTTTCCTATTCTCTTTCATCCTGTTTACGGTCTTAGCTTCTTTTCGGAGTTTGGTAATCTGGGTTTCCAGTCTGATTTCCCATCCGGGCATTGTCGGTTCATTCTTTTGGTCAGTCTTTTTTCTCTTTTTAGTTTCATACTTACTGATTTTGCCCCTGCATATATCAAGTTGTTAAGGTCTGTGATAGTGTCTGTTGAGATGTATGCGAATACTTTGTTCACTGTCTCTGTTTCAACTTTCAACTTCTTCCAATCTTCGTTCCTATTATTATTATTATTATTATTATTATTATTATTATTATTATTATTATTATTATTATTATTATTATAATAACAATAGAATAAAATAAAATACGATAAAATAAAATAAGATAAATTAAATAAGAAAATAAAATTAAGAAATAAAATTTAAATATGTCAATTGATTTTGTATCTAATTTGCTAATAATATCAATTGTTTTCGTTTTAATTTGTTACGGGTAAAAAGTTATACTTATTTATGTTTAAAACTATGTGGTAATTTAGAGTGAATATTTAAGCATGTTTCTTTTTTGCTTATTTCTTTATTTTTGCTGATTTTTAATTATTTTATTTTGTTTAATCATAATTTAAACAACGGAGCAAATATTTAATTATGTGTTTGCATTTTGCTACAAATCCATAATTCGTTTTTTTTTGTTGTTGTTTTTTTTTGTTTAAAATTTAATATTTTTCCTTCGAAAAAAAATACTGTTTCTATAATTTATATTACAAGAAATGGTTGCTGATAATTCTTCAATTATATTTTTATATAATAACGCCCTAATAAGAAAAAAGAATCTCTCACAGGTTTGCGTCATGCCAAATATACTCGAGAAAAAAAACGCCGTTAGAATTTGATTCCCTATTAATTCGAATTTGGATTCAAATATATACAGACATATGGGACAAGAATGGGTCTCTGGTGTCGGATCTACCGTGAAACTGTAGTACAGTGTTAAGATAAACATAGTTTTAAAAGGGAGGGGGGTAAACAAAAAAGCAACTAAAAAGACTCCCGGGCAACGCAGAGTAGATGCAACTGGTAACTCATAAAATGGTTAATAGAAATAGATTAACTGAACGAATCTGCCACAAGAAATACTAAATTTGCTAAATTGAATGTTGTTTCATGATTTATTTGCATAAACATAAAACTGCCAACAATCACGTGTCAGCTTCGTGCACTTTTGGGAACAAATCGTAGACATGACGCCATTCGTTTTCCCAGTGGTGCCTAGTGTACACTAACTCGTGTCCCCTTTCAAAGAGGACACCAGTTGTCTCCTCATTTGTTAAGCAACCCTTGTCTGTCTGTTTTGCCGCTTTAGAAATTGTATGCTGACCTCCGCCAACAAATTGCAAACAATTGTTTTGCATTCCTTGATGTTTGGTCTGTTTTGTTTGTCTGTCCATACAATATCGCGAATTTTTCTCTATGACTTCTCATAAACGGCTGACATTTTGCTATGGATTATGGATTTATTCGATTTTATTAACATCTATTACAAAGTCTTAAGGTCAAAGGTTAGAACTATAATCTTACATTCGCTTCATTACTTTCACATGAACTATCTTTTAGATTTTTTCGTCTTAATTATTCTGACCAGGAGTCATCATCTTATAAAGTAAAGACATTTCCTAATTGCTTCGACGGCGGCTCAATTGGTTGGCGCACCGTACTTACAAATAGAGGTCATGAGTTCAAACCCTAACCCGGAACATAACTGATTTTACTCTGGCATTGTCCATAAATGAACTTAAACAGTTCATATTATATACAATATTAAGCTGATTAATTATTTTACATTTTCCTTTCTGAAATCTACGTAATTTACGAAACTTAAGATCCCGGGCGCCATTGGATAGCCCTGATAGTTAGTTATATTGTTTTCCTTTCAATTATTGTCTTCATCAATACATATTAACCTTAACCAGGACAATAGTCCGAAGAAAAACAATGGGAAAATATTTTAATTACATAAATCAGAACAGACGACTGCTGCTGCTGCTGTTCTGGTTAGAATTATTTTCTTCTTTCCCCTTCTACCTTTACTTTATCCCCCACAATCTCTCTATTCCTCCCTCTCTCTCTCTCTCTCTCTCTCTCTCTCTTTCGCTCCCGCTCCCTCTCTCTCTCTCTCTCTCTCTCTCTCGCTCCCGCTCCCGCTCTCTCTCTCTATCTATCTATCTCTCTCTATCTCTATCTCTCTCTCACTCTCTCTCTTTCTCTCTCTCTATCTCTCTCTCTATATCTATCTCTCTCGCTCGCTCCCGCTCTCTCTCTCTCTCTCTCTCTCTCTCTCTCTATCTCTCGCTCTCTCTATCTCTCTCTATCTATATATATCTCTCTCTCTATCTATCTATCAATCTCTATCTATCTCTCTATCTATCTATCTATCTCGCTCCCGCTCTCTCTCTCTCTCTCTCTCTCTCTCTCTCTCTATCTATCTCTCTCTCTCTCTCTCTCTCTATCTCTATCTCTATCTCTCGCTCTCTCTATCTCTCTCTATCTATCTATATCTCTCTCTCTATCTATCTATCAATCTCTATCTATCTCTCTATCTATCTATCTATCTCGCTCCCGCTCTCTCTCTCTCTCTCTCTCTCTCTCTCCCTCTCTCTCTCTCTCTATCTCTTTCTCTCTATCTCGCTCTCTCTATCTCTCTCTATATCTCTCTCTATCTCTCTCTCTCTCTCTCTCTCTCTCTCTCTCTCTCTCTCTCTCTCTCTCTCTCTCTCTCTCTCTCTCTCTCTCTCTCTCTGATCACAGTAGAATGTGGGTCAGCCGATGAATCTCGAAAAAGTGTATGTTATTAAATTTGTTTTCATGTGTCATGGATGACAGAAGACTTCTGAGTGTGAGGGTAGAAGCTCCTCCGCCTTCTTTTATTTAATCAAAAATAAGATATCGATCAGGATTAAATATTAAAATCGATCGGAAATATAAATTATGTGATTGTTTTTCTTCAGACTATTATCCTGATTAAGGGTGATATATTTTTATGAAGACATTAATTGGAAAGAAAAAAAACTATCTTTTCTGAATTAATATGATAGTTGGTACGATTTCTCGCACGAAAGAGAAAGTCAAAATACAATATTTCAAGTTAATTCAATTTATTTACCTCCCCAGGCACAAGACCAGTTTTATCTTACTCCCACAAGGTAAGATGTGACCTAAGGTTGGGTCGGGAAAGTGGGACTTGAAAAGCCAGCGCACGAGAAGGTGAGCACTCTGGCCATTAAAAATTGCCTGGGAAGCCCCGTCGGCATTCCCTAGTAGGGACGCCTCAGGCAGTAAGCAATAAACTTACTCTTCCCCAAAGAGGGGAGGCAAAGCCTGGGAGGGTGGACCTCCTAGAACTGCACAGGACAAACCCACAGACCGGCGGAATCAGGACCCGAAGGACAAGACACCACAGGTCTATAGGGTGCAGTATCCATCAGAACAGATACTACACTTTGATCTTGACCAAAGGGCCGAGTATTGATTTACTCCTCTCCAGAAGTTAGGCACAAAGCCAGTTTTTATCCTACTCTCATAAGTAAGATGTGGCCCAAGGCCGGGTCGGGAAAGTGGGTTTAAAAAGCCAACGCCCGAGAGGTGAGCACTCTGGCCATTTAAAAATTGCCTGGGCAGCCCCGTCGGCATTCCCCGGTAGGAGCGCCTCAGGCAGTAAGCAATAAACTTACTCCTCACCAAAGAGGGGAGGCAAAGCCTGGGAGGGTGGACCTCCTAGAACTGCACAGGACAGACCCATTGACCGGCGTAAATCAAGACCCGAAGGCCAAGACAATACCAGTATGGGGTGCAGTATCCATCGGAACAGATACTACACTTTGATCTTAGCCAAAAGGCCGAGTAAGACGCACCATCGTTTTATATACAGTTTATGTATCTACGATATTAACTAACAAGGTTAACTAATTTGCATATTGGTATTTTTTAAATTTATTTTCTGTATTAACTATTATTTATTATTCTTATTTAATTCAATGATTGTTTTGATTTTAATATAACAAATACTTCGATTTCGCAATATTGTTTTATTTCCTGGACAAATATTTAGCATTTGCGTTCAAATGTTCCTTCTTTAGAGGGGCCGACTTCATTTTTCTAAATTGCAAGTTGATTTCTTTCTTTGGATCACATTTAGAACATAAATAAATCTGTTTCTGTTTCGTGTATTCGACAAAGTTATGAATGAAAGGTTTATTATTTTAAACTAACAGAGCTACCCGGTGCTGCCCGGGGAAATAGTGACTTATTTTTTATCAATAACACTTGATTTCCTACTGCAGTTACGCGCGAGGTAAATCTTACTGTAGAAAACGAAACTAATTGAGGAAAAACTTACAAAAATTTTAAAAACAAATACGCGAGTTAAATCTTACTTAAATACGCGAGTAAAGTTGTACAAGAAAAATAAACTAATCCTCCTTTCTTTCTCCCTCTCTCTCTCTCTCTCTCTCCCTCCCCCCCCCCTTACTCTCTCTCTCTCTCTCTCTCTCTCTCTCATCTGTAAATAAAACATCTGATTAATAAGGGAATACTTTTTTGGTGTCTATTAAAAGTGAGAGAATTCTTTTCTCTTATTTTCTCTTATCAGTTTGCTCATTTACGTTAAATTTATATATGAAACTGATTTCTCATTCTAAATTCATTTTTTTCTTCTTTCTGTAAAAATTAAATAAATAACTTCTTTAAAATTAGCTAATTAAATATCTTATTTTTAAGGCGTAAATAAAAAAAATATTAAAAGTTTAGGTATTATTGTAGAATAAAACCCTTACCCCCTCCCCCCACCAAAAAAATGAGATGCTACTTTTGTTAGGCGATTACGTGTCAAGACCCTGAAAAACTTGGCGGAAAAAAGTGAGCGTATTAGTTGCGCATACACATTTAATATAAAATGAACCCTAATTTCCAGGCTATTCTGGCGTTTTAGGGTAGTCAACCATTTTTTTCTTTTTTGCTATGGGAGATAAATTCTATACGTTATTTTTATGGGGATCTACTTTTTTCACGTGTGGTTTTATAACCTTGCCAGTCGGACGTGGTAAGAATTTAAAAAAAAAAATAATTTAACTGCCCTAATAAGTTAAAATGGAGGATCATTTTCCGTTAAATTTATATACGAAACTGATCGCCGTCAATTTGAAAATAATTGTTAGTTTTTTTTGTTTTTTTTGTTTTTGTATTTTCTTACCAAGTTTTTCAGTGTGATCACATGTAATCTTCTAAAAAAAAGTAGGGCGGGGATTTAGGGGAATGTGTTAATCTACAAATTTACCAATTTTTTCTGTTTAAATTATGGAATTCTTTGATTAAAACATATTTTTCTACCGATACGCGATTAATTACTGCCTGGAGGGCGGGTAGGTTTTGCTAGTATAAAATGTATGCAATGTGTTTTGAACACATTTTGTGAAAATTAACAAATATTTTTCCTTGACCTCATGTAATATTTTCCAAGAAATCTTGGCGATTATAACTTATGATCAAAAGCTATCTATTTCGCGTTTTTGGTAGACAAGATATTTTGTTATAAAACTATTTTGGCATAGTTTGTTGAGGGAGAGAGGCGATGTCGTGTCTCTGAGGCGTGTACAATCCCATTATACACATCGCAATTGTCACCCCTTTCTTGTCTCCATCTTCGTTTAATCAATTCACATGGACACATGGAGCTTCTTTTCAATGGGGGTTTTATTGGCTTTAGACAGAGTGGCAAATTACTGAGATCAGAGAAAGATATACCTTAAGAGATTGGTTATTGTGTTAGGGAGAGAGATGGGGGTGGCCTGGGTCGTCATGCTATGCTAGCTCACATTGTAAGCCCGCTTCACACCCACCGATGTTTTTATTGAGGACGAGTAAGGTTTTCCAGGATCTGATCGGAAAGAGACCAGAAATATCTTTTCCGGAAATCACGTGATATTCTTAACTTCCGTTTACCCACTGAGGTTATCTCTTGATCCCTGGTCCGTCAATCATTCTCTCCACCCTAACTAAAGGCTTTCGTTATGTAACATTTGTTTTTAATCTTAATGTTCGCTTGCTAGGCTGTAAAAATTAATGTTTCAGCTTTATTTTTCTCTCATACCAGTATGAAAGATTTGACACCTTGTTAAGTAAACTTTATGCAGTCATAAAATTAAAGTCTGTATTAGCATAAAACACTTTTATTTACGACCGCCCGACGTAACGGATCGTTATCTACCCAAGTCGTCGGCAATGAAGAAGCAAACAAAATTCCACTTTATAAAAATATAGATATTTCTTTCTTAGCTTTTTTGAACGTCTACAAAGAAAAAATATTTCGTATATCTGGAGAGAACATGGGCTCCACCAGGTTCTATCATGTCCACTGAAAAATTAGGACAGATAAAATATCTGCATGACTCTCCGACGACGCCCCTTGACGTTATGGGTTATGGATGGATAGATGGATATTTATTTACTCCTCGCGGAGTTAGGCACAAGGCCAGTTTTATCTTACTCCCACAAGTAAGATGTGACCACAGCTTGGGTCGAGTAAGTGGGGTTAAAAGCCAGCGCTCGAGAGGTGAGCACTCTGGCTATTTAAAAATTGCCTGGGCAGCCCCGTCGGCATTCCCCGGTAGGGGCGCCTCAGACAGTAAGCAATAAACTTACTCCTCCCCAAAGAGGGGACGCGAAGCCTGGGAGGGTGGACCTCCTAGAACTGCACAGGACAGGCGTGCAGTATCCATCGGAACAGATACTACACTTTGATCTTAGCCAAAAGGCGTTATTTAACACCCACCCACAATGGGAGTATGTGACACAAGGTCGGAAAGTGGGATTTGAAAAGCCAGTGCTCGAGAAGGTGAGCGCTATGGCCATTAAAAATTGCCTGGGCAGCCCCGTCGGCATTCCCCGGTAGGGGCGCCTCAGACAGTAAGCAATTAACTTACTCCTCCCCAAAGAGGGGAGGTAAAGCCTGGGAGGGTGGACCTCCTAGAACTGCACAGGACAGATCAGACCCATAGACCGGCGGAAATCAAGCCCCGAAGGCCAAGACAATACCGATCTATGAAGTGCAGTATCCATCGGAACAGATACTACACTTTGATCTTAGCCAAAAGGCCGAGCTTTGGCGATTTCGCAACGAAATATCGTCAATTTAGGTCGGGTACAGAGTGTGAGTAGTAGGTTGGTGTCAGAAGCCAGGCAGACTCGATCCATCCATTCGCTGTTCACGTCCTAGCGCTATCTGCTCGTATGGTTTCACCCCTTATTTTTATAAAAAACTTACTTGGTCGTTGATTGGGTGGAAACATATTTCGGGGGGGGGGGGTAAAAAAAAATTAAAATATAGTCATGTTTACAATTTTTAAGAGAATAATTTCATTATTTTGTTGTTGGTTTTAATAAATATTCGATTAATAGGAAATAAAAAAAATATAATAATTTAAAGTAGTATTTATTAAAGTTACGTATAAGCGAGAAACACACACAAGAGATGTTGTCTGGTTGATTTGATTGATACAAAAATGCAAATCTGAGTCGAGCGTTATTCACGGTTTCTTCTGACACGTTATTCATCCGAATTACCTCCTGACCCATTACCCATTCTTGGAATCAGCTGTTTGTCCCTAACACACTCGACTTCCTCTTAAACATACAACATTCAAATCAGCATAGTTTGACACAAGGACATTCAATATTTTGTGGAAGAACCCCTCCACTAATGCAAAAATAAATTTTACAAAAAAAAAAAATTTTTAAGCCCCTTCGCCTTATTTTGTTAATCCTGCCTGACCATACGTTGGGATAGAGTCAGAATCAGAGTCTGATTGAGATCGATTTAACCCTCATTTCTCGCCGTATAAAATGCAGAATAAGCGCCACTGTGGAATGCCCCGCGGAATGGGGGGCAGCTTGTGAGCTTGCATCGAGGAAGAATTATAAGGGAAACGATATTTTTATGCAAATACTTAATAGCATAGGTAAGTCCCATCCTCTTGAATAAGTAATAAAACGTTTTTTACTACAACCTGCAATTTTATCTGTTTTCGAGGTGGCGGGGTATTCTTTGGCGGGGGTATTCTTTGGCGGAGGGTATTTTGAGGGGGTGTGGCTCTTCTACAACATATTCCAATATTTTACATGATGACTCTCGCAGTACCTCCTTGGAAATACGGTTACATATACGTTCCTATCCGTAAATGAGTTAATAAATAAAAATTCATTTTAACATTGTTTGTGTTATTTCTTGCGTTGTAAACATCTAGATGTTCTTCAATTTTCCCAGGGTCAAATATTAATTGCTAAAAAATGACGATGTATTTATTTATTTGTTTCTGTTTGTAAAGAAAGGGAATAAAAAGAATAAGAAAACATTTCCTCTATCTTTTAGACCGTTTGAATTTCTGTGGGAAAAAAGACAGATTTTGGAGACGACAAGAAACGAGGTTGGTCTGATGGGCGCGAAAAAAACAAAACAAAAAAGAGAGTCAAACGCGGGAAAAAATACGAATTTAAATACAACGCGAATAGAAATAAAATACAGTTACACCCAGTGGCGGCCTGCACCACACGTACACACATGAAACTGTACAAGCACATATTTATTTACACAACTACTTATATATATATATATATATATATATATATATATATATATATATATATATATATATATATATATATATATATATATATATACATGTGTGTGTGTATGTGTGTGTGTGTGTTCTTGCATATGAACATTGATAAAAGCACATTTTTGCACATTAATATATCGTCTAGACGTTCTTTACTTTTTCTCTCTCTCATACAAACTCACACGCATGCACACACACACACACACATATATATATATATATATATATATATATATATATATATATATATATATATATATATAGTTTGTGTGTGTTTGTAATTCAGTGTTATAGGAGAAATAACAAGAGTGCTCAATTACTTATGCAAGAGCATATATTTTTTTAATCCATCGAAAATACTAGATACTGATTCCACAGGGTTAAAAATACCAAAAGTGACCGGTTTATCAGCCGATGTAATGACTGTTACCTACAATGGTATTTCTCCGTCCTCAAAATTCGTTTGAACAATTTGTATAAATAGCCAATCCAAAAGCGTTTTATCGAAAAACCCAAGCAGACATCGGTGTATACCAAACATAGTCTCTTATTAAATAAAATCCGGTCAGTGGGAGGCTTCTCATTATGAGCGAAAATTTCCTCCTTCTACCTCTGAAATATTACTAAACAAAATTAAAATATCGAAAGGATAAAATATGTAATTGATTAAATCGATTGGACATACATTTGTTAAGAGCCTGGCTCGATATTTGCTATGAAATAAAATTAGTTACATTTATGAAATGAGAAAAGCTATTAAGCGTTTACATATGACCACATCGGCTGACTCTACTTTACATATAAGATACCCCAACCTTATATCACTGCAAGCTTTTAGAGAAGATTCGCATGTCATCTTAGCTCGCTATTTGAAAATAATTGAACATTAAACGCCATAGTCGGTAATAATACGAATAGATTGCCAAACTCCAATGAGCACAAGGAAACTTCCCAGACAACCTTAAACAAAATAAATGACTGATTCACATTAATGAATAAAAATGAATAAATGAAAATAAATAAATGTTATTTTTGAACGTAGTGATTATGTGTCATTAATTGGTGTTCGTGTTTTGAAAATTGACAAATACTTTTTGGGGCCTTCAAATCGCACAAGTGTATCCATAAGTTATCTTTTATACCCCGATGATGACTTAGGTAAGTAGAAAGCTCGGATTATAATAAATCAATCGATTGGACATACATTTGTTAAGAGCCTGGCTCGATATTTGCTATGAAATAAAATTAGTTACATTTATGAAATGAGAAAAGCTATTAAGCGTTTACATATGACCACATCGGCTGGCTCTACTTTACATATAAGATACCCCAACCTTATATCACTGCAAGCTTTTAGAGAAGATTCGCATGTCATCTTAGCTCGCTATTTGAAAGCACTTGAACATTAAACGCCATAGTCGGTAATAATACGAATAGATTGCCAAACTGCAATGAGCACAAGGAAACTTCCCAGACAACCTTAAACAAAATAAATGACTGATTCACATTAATGAATAAAAATGAATAAATGAAAATAAATAAATGTTATTTTTGAACGTAGTGATTATGTGTCATTAATTGGGGTTCATGTTTTGAAAATTGACAGATACTTTTTGGGGCCTTCAAATCGCACAAGTGTGTCCATAAGTTATCTTTTATACCCCGATGATGACTTAGGTAAGTAGAAAGCTCGGATTATAATAAATCAACAAATGATGAATATTTTGGGTTTCATTTACCGCTTATTTCAACAATGAAAGAACATAAATAAATCCTATGATGTTAAAACGCAATCGTTATGAGACACCCGTTTCTTTATATGAATATTTGCTGAACACACACTCACACACACACACACACACACACATTTATATATATGTATATATATATATATATATATATATATATATATATATATATATATATATATATATATATAGGTTCTTACAAAAAATATATATTTAAGTATATACTATTCATAAAATCCGAAAATGATCCAAATTGCAAGCTCAATGAAGTTGTATTACAAGCTTCAGAGCATATATTTTATAGTTTCATTCTTATGACCATAGGAACAACCAATATATAACCATAACTTTCATCTCTACTTTCAATTTCTTTATTTTCACATATCGTCGAACAAACATTACCTTAACTTTCATATGTTCTTTCAATTTCTTTATGTTCATATATCGGCGAATACCTGTAATTAATCTTTGTTTCACAAGCAAAATATTTTTCATATTATTATATATTTTTTTATGTTTATTTCTTTCCAAATTCAATAATTTTTCTTAGATCTTACGCGCGTTTCACAGCAAAATCAAGAGAACTACATAGTTCATATCTTAACCTCGTTGATCATCAGAGAAATTGATAGGGCTGTGGGAAAGGGTAAACATAGAGTGGGTAGTATTAGCAGTGACAATAGAATACAGAATGATCAAAACGCTGATTCGGTAGATCATCCATCTGATACTCATAGGACCAATTGTAAGAAAAATAACGTAGCGCTATCTGGTTCAACACTCCTCATAGCCAGCATATTCTAACTGATATTCCGAAAATATTTTGATAGTATTGTTGAAATAAGTTTCATAGAAGTAGTAGAATCGGTAGATGCATAAATAAAAAATACTGTAAAACTTTTTCAACCTTAAAAAATTAGCTTCATCCATTATCGGTTAAACCAGTTCTAAAATACAAAAGGCGAATAAGGATACCAATGCTTGAACTAGCAATACCTCCACCAATGAATCTGAGTCAAATTAAAATTGTAGAAACGGTAATGATTGTCCTCTGAGGAGGGAGTTGTATGATTTCAGGCGTAGTTTATAAATGTGACGTAATGACCGAAAACTATACCCGCATTCATGTGGATCCACGGTGGGAGACTTCAAGGATATATATAGAAACCATATGTGCTCTTTTAGAACCAAGCTTAATATAGATTCGGAAAAATTCCCTAAATCACTAGCTACATATACTAGGGATCTAATAGATAAGAAAATTCCTTTTGAGTATAAGTGGTCTATATTAGGTAAGGTGAATCAATATATACCGAACAAAAGGAAAAAATGTAACTTATGCGCACTAGAATCATACCATATAATGACATCAAGGGATACTCTGCTAAACATAAGGCAAGAGATTCTACAAAACTGCTTGCATCGAAATAGGAATATGCTATCTTATTTAAGGCCTAAATAAAGTTTGGGGAATTAAGTGAAATTTTAAATAGTTTATGTAAAAATTTAATTCAAATTTAGTCTGGAAACTATACATATCTATGTAAAGTAGTCTTCCAATTAGTTTTCATAATTGTTTAGTATATCTAATATTAAAGAGTATTTCTACAATTTGCCTTATTATCTGGGAAATATGGGAAGGTGACACTGAGCAAATATATATTTTAACTTTTGGTTTTTAGATAATACATAAATAACAGGTAATAATTTGATAATATACAAAATTAAATATTTATAATTAATAGAATAAGTGTTATTAGAATTATCCCCTAATCATAGCAACATTGAGTAGCTATATTTATGAATCGGATGGATAAAATGGGATCGGGGGGGGAATTTTGACCTTTTCCCATAAGTTGTGATTAATTATATTTTTTTTTTAAATGTTCATTGTTTTTAAACTAATTTTTAAACCAATTTTAAATAGTAAGCAAGAGAGGTATCGAGGACTCAATTTGCATTTCTCATAATCGAAGCTATACATTCTAGTTATATCATAAGGCCATAAATTGTAAAGGAATATTTGGGCACATAAAAAAGAATAGCTGATCTTCTTACATAAGGGTAATTGTAGTCTAAACGAGAATAGACATAGAACTTTTTCTGGGTGGAGTTTAATATGTAACGGTTGTTCGGGGGTTGGACAAACTTGATAGCGGAGGCATTAACTCCTTTTATATCCTTATATTATTAGTTGTGAGATTTTACGGGGGGTGAAGATTTTGTAGGGGGGGGATAAAGTATTTTGCCTGTTAATTAAACTTACTTCGTTTGATGAATAGGCTATATCTATGACTTAATAGATCAAAAACAAACATTAACTCTTCTTAAAACTTCTATAAAATATGCATTGATTTTTATAAACTATCCTGTAACCAGTGAATTTGAAGTGAAGATATATATGTTTTTTCTTAATGGAAACTTCAGGATAGATCTGATAAATTCATTGTTTCCACTTTTACTTTTATTTTTAACTATTTTAATTTTTAATGTTTAATTTTAATCAAATATTTTTTTTAAAAACTTGGTCTAAGGGTTGACAACTCACGAGTTTTTCATAAGAATTATCTCCCTTGGGTTTTTTCTTGGTCTAAGGATAGATGTAATAAAGCGATTAAACTTTTTGATTGATTCCGAGAATTTAACTTGAAAACATATAGAATAAATACTTAGGAATTAAATCTAATTAGCTATTAAAAAAAACTATTTTAGCAAAAAATATAAAAATTAGTTTCCATGAGGGAAATATTTTTCAATCTGAATCTTAGGCCAGGTACGTTTTTCTGCGAAGCTGTTGTTTATGCTGGATGTCATTTTGTACTAATTCTAGTTTCTTATAAAGCATATGAATATGGAATTTTCTGAGAGGGAGATATTTTAGCTTCGGGGTTAATAATAATTTATCAATCCATTTTCCAGGTTTTTTGTGGGGGATTCTTCTCATCGCGGATTTGTGTTTTGCAGTCGTGTTGATTTATGATAGCTCAGTTGAATTTTGTTGTAAGGGGCTGTTCGAAGAGTGGTTTCAAGTTTTGGAAATAAGATTTTCTTTGGGGGTTTTGGATTTTTGTCACCATTTTTCATGTGAGTTTTTTTCATGTATTTTAACTTGCAGTTACATTTGTCAAGAACTCTTGTTAAAATTTTCCCATGATTTTTTCTCGTGTCTTTGGAATGATGTTTTTTCTCTATTACTATTGAATGAACAATTTCTCTGATGATCAACGAGGTTAAGATGTAGACTATGTAATAAAATATAATTATATAAAAGAATGTTTTTGAGATAAAGAAGAAATTATAGATATTCGCCGATATATGAAAATAAAGAAATTGAAAGAACATATGAAAGTTATGGTAATGGTTGTTCGATGATATATGAAGATAAAGAAATTGGAAGTAGTTATGGTTATGGATTGATTGTTCCTATGGTCATTGGAATGCCTCTTATATATATATATATATATATATATATAGTCATCCACATACAGACTGTTTCGCTGTATCACAGCTCTTCAGTGCGGCTAGACCAGTTAGTGCCGGGATTGAAACTCAACCGTCGAGCTGTCATACGACACTGACTGAATGTAAGTAATATCTCAATGTAAACATTGCAAGTGCCGGGAGCTCGAATTAGTTTTACCTAGTTGGCGATATTCTTACAAATAAGCTCTACCCAGGGAGGGAGCTTCATATAGTCATCCACATATAGACGGTTTCGCTGTATCATAGCTCTTCAGTGCAAGCCGGGATTGAAACTCAACCGTCGAGCTGACGGTCGGCGATCCTACCCCTGCGCTATCATACGACACTGATTGAATGTAAGTAATATCTCAATGTAAAAATTGCAAGTGCCGGGAGCTCGAATTAGTTTTACCTAATGAACTATGTCTTAAAGCTAATGGCAGTTGGCGATATTCTTACAAATAAGCTCTACCCAGGGAGAGAGCTTCATATAGTCATCCACATACAGACTGTTTCACTGTATCACAGCTCTTCAGTGCGGCTAGACAAGTTAGTCTCTATATAGTTATCTGACGTAAGCGTTCGATACAGTTAATCGAGATGCACTGTGGAGGGGTTTGAGTAAGTTGGGATGTCCTCTTAACTTTGTTAGACTCTTTCGTAAGCTGCACGACAGCATGAAAGCACGTGTCAACTGCAATGGTTGTCTCTCTGAACCCGTTGCAGTTGACAGCGGTGTTAAGCAGGGTGATATACCTGCACCTACTTTGTTTTCCATCTATTTTGCTGTAACGCCGTCATTGGCTTTCACTAACTGTGACAAAGGTGTGTATCTTCAATTTCGCACATCGGTTCGGCTGTATAACTTACAGCGTTTCAAGACTTTGACCAGAACATTCTCCACTGTTGTTCGAGATTTGCTCTATGCAGAGGACGTGGATCTCGTAGCTCACTCGCATGGACCTGTAGAAGCATGGGTCTCGCCATAAGCTTGGGCAAGACAAAGGCTATGTTTGTCCCATCCACTGGCAACCCGTATCAGTAACCGGATATATTTGTGGAAGGCCACAGACTGTCTGTAGTAGATCGTTTTATGTATCTGGGTAGTGTTATTTCGAGGAATGGGTCATCGGATGCTGAGATAACTAAACGTATTGAACAGGCTGTTGCGTCTTTTGGTCATTTGGAAAAGCGGGTGTTGCCACCACATGATATCAGGCTGGAAACTAAGATCTCTGTGTATGAGGCCTGTGTTTTATCACCTTTGTTATATGTTTGTTAGACATGGACCACCTACAGAGCTCATATTCGCCTGCTAAACCGTTTCCAGCAGAATTGCTTTAGGCGCTTGCTTAACATCCGTTGGGATAACTTTACCCCTGACACCGAAGTGTTGGAACGAGCTGCTGTTCCAAGCATCGAGTCTCGTATAAATGCAGACTTCGTTGGGCTGGTCATCTTATTTGTCTTACTTATGACGGACTGCCCAAACAGGTGATCTATGGGGAACTAACTGGGAATACTCGCCCACAGGACAAACCGCGTAAGCGATTCAAAGATTGTCTCAAAGACGATTTGAAGTGCTTTGGAATTCATGTTGAAGGATGGGAGGGGTTGACTGTAGATATGTCAAGGTGGAGGAAAGCGATTTTTGAAGGCAGCAAGATTTTTTTAAAGAATAGGATAAAACACTAGAAGCAGAAGAGAGCAGCGAGGAAGAGATGAGATGTGACACCTTCAGTACATAGAGGAAATATGGAACACCTAAGATGCCAAGCTTGCAATTTGGTAACTATGTCACGTGCAGGTTTGTTGAATCA